>CM018690.1:43297601-43897601 GCA_009363875.1 Mikania micrantha
CTAAAATCATAAACAATAAACCCAAATACTAAAACCAAAACTTTAAAAACAAACCTTAAACATAAAGATAAAACCTAAAAGTTAAAAATCAAGCCCTAAAATCTATATTTTAAAACTAGTCGTTAAAGTTAAAACTTAAAAGCTAATATTGTAGGGTTGGATGAGACGATTTCAATGCAATCGAAATGAGTTCAATCGGAGTTCGTTTGAGTCGGTTTTGAAGGTTTTAAAAATCCTTTTTAGCCTTCTTAGGCAAAAAAGACTTTTTATTTGATCTTTCCCCTATATATATATATATAAACAGTATGTTATTACATATCTTGTATATTTCACAGTTTTTAAATGTTTATAAATTATTCTTAAAAAATTATATTAATAAATCTTTATTTATAATAGGAGTATGATATATAAAGAGTAAAAATTTTTAAAATACTTTTGTAAACAGTACTAGATTTTTGGTATATGCCACCATTTTAAAAATGTTTCAAATAAAAATCAACAAGCTTAATTTTTAGTAAAACCAATTAGTTTAATAGGATTTCATGCTTTGTAAACAAAAAAAGGATTGATTTATATGTTTCAAGAAAGTTATTTCCAGAAATCTCTAGAAATAATAAAAAATAAACAAAAGTAAACAACTATTCACATAAGATTTGTACGAGAAAAAACAGTCAAGAAAGAGTGTGCAGTTGTTCCTATGGTCGATCATAGCTCAATATTTAAACATCAAAGTGAAACAACGACTAGTATAGGTTGTTCCGATATTCCAGCTATCAATTTGGTCTTCTCTTGACACCTCCACATGATCGTTTGAAAGAGTTGTCGTTCACGAGCTCACATGCCTTTCAATCGTCAAGACCTATTATTTAGGATGATCAGCTCGCAAATAGTATAGGATCTGTGTAAATTTAATAAAACAAGAAGACTATATATAATGCGATTACTAGAAAATAAAGGGTTAATTTCATATGTATCCCTACAAACTTCATAAATATCAAATATATCCATTCTAAATACTAAATATCATATATATCCCTCTAAATTAATCAAAACATAAATTATATTCATTTTAATATATTTTATAAGAATATATTAATAATATGGCCTCTTAGCCTTTCATTTTCATAAATCAATACAACTTTCAACTCGTATTTTTTGTTCTTGACTACATCGTTTTTTAGTAAATATTGTTAAGAAAGGATATATCTGAAATTTAAAATTTACGTTGGATAGATATGATATTTGAGTAGATTTATAGGGATATATATGAAATGATATTTGAGTAGATTTACAAATATTTATTTTCTGCAATTAAATAAGTCTTCTACTCTTCTCCACATATTCTGCAAAAGAGAAATAAACGAGAATAAAAAAATACGCGAAATATCATGATATATATACTCAATGATTCTTGATTCCTTCTAATTTCATATGATTCATAGAAAATTTGGGCCTCAAAAATATACTAGATTTTATAAGAAACTATATTGTATTTTTAGTGCAATACACTATATTAGAATATAAAATAAAAAATACAACACAAAAAATACATCACAAAAATATAATTACATATATAGGAGGTAGATCCAATACAAAGAAAATTAACATGAGAATGATAGGAAGGATTTTGAGCCCTTGATTAAATTAATTAATGGTTAAGATGTAGTGAACCCTACTTTTCATTAAAAACTTACATGGTTTTAAAGCTGAAAGGACATAAGAATAACACACATTTATCGACTTTTTTATGGTTAAATCAACTTCCACCATTTTTTTAAAATCAAAAAAGTTTTAAACGTTTAATTATTTTTTAAAAAAAATTATGCGTTTTGGTGGAAGTTGGTTTAACCATAAAATTCGTTGGGCCCCCTTGGATTTTAAAAAATAATAAAGTTGAACTAATATTGTAAGTTTTAACATTAACTTTAAGGAGTTTAAAGTATCGGTTGTTATCTTGTTCATTAGTCAATCTTGAGTTTAAATCTTGTTTTAAGCCTTAAAAATTAAAATGTGCCTTAACTATTGAACATTACATATTTCAATAATCGTCTTCGCAAAGTAAAATCCCTGACAAAAGGAAATTGCTGAGAAGTTTGATTCGAAGTGTATAATCAATCAGTTCAAAGAGCTTAAAGGTCGTCGCGTTGAATTGTGATTCTTCTTCCGGGTACTCACGTTTTCGTTTTAAGCATTTTATGTCTTGTTCGACACAAACATATATACATATATATATATTAAGTAGAACAAATATTTGATATTTTAAACTTTAAATTGTTTGACCCAACCCCAATCATGTGTCGACCCGAATTTTAGCCCGAAATATAGTGATAAGGAAAAAATTTTTGCCCCATGACTTTAGGCCCCCTCGCACAAATTTTTCAAGCTTCGTCACTGGTTACATGGTACCTCTCCTCAAGCACTTGAGCTGAGGATCATTGGTGGAGATGTATTCATTTAGACTTAGTAATGGAGAGGGATTCATTATGACATGCTCCAACACCAGAAAGTTATTACAGGCAACATTTCACGTTGCATAAGACATTGTCACACATGCATGTGAGTCAATGGTATTACTTGCTAGTCATTAAGTTAACATGCGTTGTCTTATTGCATAAATATGTTACTCTTTTAATGTCGTATGTGAGTATTTAATGTTGGTACTTGTTATGTTTGTGATTCCACCCTCTTATTTTTGTGGAATTTGGATGTTGCCTTACGCGAGAGTGGAGCTCGAGATGGGAGTGCTTCTGATCTTATTAGTAGGTTTAGATAGGTGGCCCCTTCCTACACTCTAACCTAGCCATCGTTCAATCAAATCTAAACATCTTAAATGAACCAAAGTTCAATCCATTTGAACCTACTTAAGGCACATGGGTGACCTGAGGAGGGGCAAACCCGACTTCTGTCTCGAGCCCATGTTTTTAAAGGGCACAAATTTTTATTATATGTATGTATAGAGATTTACTCAAAAGAGAACCAACAAGATACAAAAAACTAAAAAGGATTATTTATACACACATGATTTAAGGGATACAAAAAATAATTTCGTATAGGAAATTACTTTTATGCCATTTAAAGTTTTAAACTAGGAGACACGGTGTTGATCGATTCTGTTAACGGTTTATTCCGTTTAATTGGTTTCATTTTTTCCCCTATCCAAAAAACGAACAGAATTCAAAAAATCGGAGAAACTGATTAAAAACCAAATAAACCGGTTAAAAACCGAATTCAATCGAATAAACCGATTAAAAACCAAATAAACCAGTTGAAACCGAATAAACTGAATTCAACCTTTTGTATTATTTACTAGATAATATATTTAAATCTGAATTCGGTTTAATCGGTTAACCGAACAAATAAAATTCAAAAAAAGTTTGGAACCGATAATTGAACCAAAAACCAAAATTCAGATATAGTTAGGAACCTAACCGAACCGAAAACCGGCTTCTAAATTTAGATACATTTATGAACCAAACCGAAAACTAAATTCAGAATCTACTTCGGTTTTTTCAGTTACGAATATGGTTCATTTTCGGTATTAAATGGTTTTCAGTTTTTTTAAACACTCTGCTTTAATTTTAGAATTCCCTAAGAGCCTTTTTTTTGTTTGTCCATGAAACCTCAATTTTGAGGGCCCCCTATTAAGGCATGACATCGAACACACTTGCATCCAAAATTTTTAACTATAATAAATAAATTAATTAAAGAATAAATTACGGTTTTGATCCATGTGGTCTAAGTATTTTAACTATTTCAGCCCAACATAAAATCTTCTATCAATTCAGCTCATGTGATTTAGACAACTATCGGGTTTGGCCCTTAAACTTAACTATTATAACGGTTTTGGGCCAAAGCCTAACTATGGTTAGGAGCCAAAAACGTTAATCGTCTAAATCATAGGGTTGAATTGATAGAAGATTTTATTTTGATCCGAAATAGTTAAAACACTTAAACCACATGAGCAAAAACCATAATTTACTCTAAATTAAAAATATCAAAGCCAATTAAAAAGTCATCTACCATAATTTAAATGAAAACAATGCATAAATAAACCTATTTAAAAAAATCTAATAGTTTTGAGGCCAACCTCATTTCTTCATAAGTTCATGTTTACAATGTAATAAAAATGACAAATTTGGTTAATCAACAAGTCATGAAAATTTTTGTTGCAGGTATAATGTTGTTGTAACCATCTCCTAAGTCCGGCAGATGACCTGGCCCTGCTAATGTAACAACCCATTTTGGGGAATTATAATAAGTAAAATGTAATTGGAGTATAAATTATGTTTTATTTTAATTTGATGGGTGTTTTATTAATATTTGTTTATTTTAACAATATGTTGGGTGTTTACTAACTTAACTTAGTTAGTTATAACTAGTTTGATTTAACTAGTAATTGAGGGGATAGTATTGACAATAGAGGAAACTTGACTTAAAAGAGGGGTTTAATGTTGACTTGGTCAACATTTCACACTTTTATGTGTGTGTGTGTAACATCAGTGCCGGACGCGTGCCGGAACAGTGATCGTAACAGTAAACATGTACAGTGATTCAGGTACACATTTCGTTAAACTATGTTTAGACTAATTATACATTTGATTATCATGAAACTATTAAACGATTGTCTGAGTCTGACTGAAACTTTAGGGTTTAACAGTCAGAAAACATGTCAGACAACACAGTGTTGAAACACGAATACGTGATGTGATATTAGTTGTATAAACGTATGTGAGGTTTAACAAAACAAAACCTTAACAGTTGTCGTTTCAGAATGCTAAACCGACGTGTTATTCGTATAGGTGACGATCTGTACGAATAATTCTGACAGTTTAACGTTCTGAAATCATGACTTGACAGTAGAAAACAAGAATCAGAAAGCCAAACCATCGACGTGTTCGTTCGAATGACGATTCGAACGAATACGCGCGATGGTGACGCGATCTGATGAAACGATAATGAAACCGAATAACGCTACGAACGATCATAAATTTATAGAAATATTATATTTCTTATTTTACAATTTTGAAACTCATCATAAAATAATTTTACTTTAACTATCTTAATTTAAATCGCGAACAAATTATCTAAACGCGAAAATTAAACGAAACGCGTAGACTATTAAAATTCGATATTTATTTATACGTAACGATATTTAATATAATTCCTAGTAATATTTATAATTTAGTCATCCTAAAATATTCACTTTGTTTTATTTTACGAAAGAGCCGCGTAACGTGTCGGATACGCGACGAGATTACGAACCGAGCAACCGAAACGAACCCGAACCACCTCGGGGTATATAAACCTTTGATGAGTGCATTTATTTCATTTTCACAAAATCCTTTCTCTCTCTAGCCATCAAAACCGTTCACCTCTCTCTCACTACAAAATCCAAACTTCAATCGACCATATCTCCGTCGTTTCTAGCCCGATTCGAGTGATTCTTGCGCCTAAACGACCATCTTGAAGTCCTCTACAAGGAAGTACAACTGATCGGAGAGTTTGGCCGACTGATTTCGAGGTATGAAGTGATAAAGTCGTTGAAAAATAGGGTTTTATGCTTAAATCCGAATATATACTCAAAAACCGGTTTTAGGTCACCATCTTCAAATCCCTCACCATCCTAAACTTCATGTTGTATATTTGTGGTCGTGGAAACAACCTGGAACTCCATGGCAGGACGAAGAAGATGAGAGAATTAGTTGCAGGTTCGTGGGCTGCATATGGCCGAACCCTTGGTTCGTGAGTGATGGGTGCCGAACCCCATGCACACCGAAACTGTGATAACCCAGCCGAACCCTCCTTAGAACGAACTTTCATTCATATCAGCAACGAACCTTCAGACCTTCGGCGACCCTAGCCTCAAGCACCGAACCAAGCAGCAGTCACGAACCTTAACCCTATTGGCGAACCCCGATGTTCCCGAACCCTCAAGCCAAGCCGAACCCTTGCTCTTTGAGACCGAACCTGTGTGACTACATGCTCTTAGCCGAACCCACGATGGGGTAGACGAACCTAGACACAGGCTACCAGCACCGAACCCTATATTATGTGAAAGGTTCGCTGCTATTGAAGCCCCACGAACCATAGAACCTCATACGGCCATACACCTGATTGTTTGGAACATACATCTTCGGCCCAACATTACTTATTTCAGCCCAGTAAACCCTTGGCCCAATTCCTTAGTACGGTTTAATGTAAATTGCCTTGGCCCAACCGTATTAAGCCGGCCCATTGAATTCTTTGGCTTAAAAACCGTGCATTGGCCCAAAGACATTGATAGGCCCAAGGCCCATTTTTCGTTAAACCATGTCATTGGTCCGGCCCACACTTGTTAGAGTCCACTTGTTATTGTCCAAGACAAACCCTTCGGCCCATCGGAATTATCCCGGCCCAATACACATAACTGGCCCACAAAGCTTATAAGACTCATTCTATTTAGTTCGGTCCAACACGAGACCCACAAGGTTTAAGTGTCAATGATCCCAAAAAGCATTAACCCAATAGGAGACAAACGGGATGATTGAGAGACAAAAATTTATAACATTTAATTTACAAACCTAAGTTTATACATAAAAGTTTGTTTTATCATTATAGTGAATTAAATGGTAACTTAAGGTCAATAACCTTACAAAATAGCTTAAACCTAGTGGGACAAGTGTAACAAGTCCAACACAATTACGCGGGGCCGAATGAAGACCGAGACCCAAGTGTTAGCCAACTTTAGGGCTAACACTAACACATGCATGCACATGAATCATAACAACAAATACTTATAGCCTACAAACACTATGAAATCAATACAGGAACGTGAACATCAAAACAAGTGCAAACAAAGAGAGCGTGCATTCCTATTCTATTTAGTCAAGTACTTCGGACCTGAGGTGAGTTCATTGTCCCCTTTCAAACTTATTTGTTTTACTTCGGGACTGAGAAGCATGTTAAACATTTTATTAAAATGTTATTTAATGCTTTAAACACAAACATGATTGCTTATGATTGAAACCGTTACTTTAAGCTTGATGCTTAAAATCAATTGTTGATTTCTTGATACGATTACATGATTCTTGATACAATTACATGAGACTTGATTCAATTACATGAGATGTGATTCAAATACATGAGACATGATACAAATACATGATACTTGATTCAATTACATGCGATGTGATTCAATTACATGAGACATGATACAAATACGTGATACTGGATACGATTACATGATAATTGATACAATTACATGAGACTTGATTCAATTACATGAGATGTGATTCAATTACATGAGACATGATACAAGTACATGATACTTGATTCAATTACATGAGACTTGATACTATTACATGCTACTAGGCCATCATACATGTATCTAACCATAGACTACGTAATTGCTGAACGTCTGGTATTCCAGAGCTTGTACCTATGGGGTGAGATACCTGTAATAACATAAACGTAATGATACTCAGCTATTACCTGGTTATAAGTGACATGTAATTGCTGAACGTCTGGTATTCCAGAGCTTTTGTCAGCTTATATGAGGTATGTAAAGGCTAAACATGAAAGTATCGATTCTAAGCTATTACCTGGTTATAAGGGACACGTAATTGCTGAACGTCTGGTATTCCAGAGCTTGTGTCGGCTTATATGAGGTATGTAAAGGCTAAACATAAACGTAGCGTTACGGAGCTATTACCTGGTTATAAGGGACATGTAATTGCTGAACGTCTGGTATTCCAGAGCTTTTGTCCGCTTATAAGAGGTATGTAAAGGCTAAACATGATCTTGTTGAATGCTAAGCTGTTATCTATATAAGAGACATGTAATTGCTAAACTACTGGTATTCCAGAGCTTTTGTCTGCTTATAGGAGATATGTAATTGCTAAACTATATGTGTGTGAATCTATGATGCTTGATAAACATGATGAGAAACTAACACTTACGAATACTTTAGACATGAAACCATTGAAACAGATAACAAAGGCTTTGATGAGGATTGAGTTGTTTGGTAGGTAAAATGCTTTATTATTATTAACAACAATGTCATATCCGGGTTAGTATGTGGTGGGATGTTGGCTAGGGCTTGTTCCCTTACATATGCCCTATATATAAGCATACCGACTTGGATATTACAGGTGGAGTTAATGAGGTTAAGGTTTTACCGAAGGAGGTTTGTGAAACTATTTTTAAACTTATAAACTATATGAACTCACCAACCGTTGTGTTGACTTGATCTTTTTACATGCTTTCTCAGGTGAAGGACAGGTTTAAGCATAAGCTCTTGGATTTACATACTAGGCCGCCCAGATAGAGGACCTAGTAGACTTTTGGAAGAAGCACATATTTTGTTGATGATACACATTACTTTTGATATCTTGTATATATACAAGATATAAACATTATTCTTTTGATTAGGTTTACTGAGTTAAATTGCAGAACATTGCTATTGTAATTTAACTTTGTAATCCTATATATCATTTGATTGTGCTTTAGATATTCTTAAACGTTGATGCTATGTAAACAATCTGATCATCATGATTATCATCCGCGATATCACGCCCCGGGAACCTTCCGCCCGGCGGGGACTCCGATCCGACCCCGCCGGCTCGGGGTGTGACAGATTGGTATCAGAGCTCAAGGTTATAGAGAATAATAGGTCATTTACTAAAACGGTTTGGCCTAGACTATAACTTAGGGACCCTCATGTAGAGAACTTAAGACTTAAGTTTGCATTATGTTTTCTGCATTCGATCATTGCACTAACCAAATTCTTTTGGTTATGATCAGAATGCCGCCAAGAAAACAACCTACCCCGCAAGTCTCTGCTCCTCATTCATCGACTCCTACACCACCGGATTCACCACCGCCACCTCCTCCTCCTCCGCACTCTCCACCACCAGGCTCAAGCAATACACCGACACTGGATCCTGCTACTATCGCGTTGGCTACGCTACTGAGTACTCAACTGACAAGCCAACTGAAAGAGGTCATCCCAGAGATGATAAATCGGATTCAGGGGCATGGCAACACCTCTGCCCATACCACCGGAGAGGCTAGTGGAAACACTGGTCATACGTCTGATTGCTCCTACAAATCCTTTGTAGGATGCAAACCTCCTAGTTTCACTGGAGTTGAAGGAGCTGTTGGATTAATCCAATGGCTTGAGAAAATGGAGAACACTCTGGATATCAGCGGTTGTCCAGAACATCACAAAGTTCGCTATGCAGCTGGTTCTTTCAGCAAGCGAGCTTTGACTTGGTGGAACGCACAGATAAGAGCCAAGGGAAGAGATGAAGCAATGGCGATGCCCTGGGCAGAATTTAAGCTCCTTCTGAGGAATGAGTTTTGCCCGAAACATGAACTACAACAACTGGAGATTGAGCTCTCGAATCATGAGATGAAGGGAGCTGATCATATGACTTTTACCAATCGCTATCATGAACTGGTAGCCCTGGTGCCAGAAATGGTACCGACCTTGGAGAAACTAATTGATCGCTATGTGGCAGGATTACCTTCATGTATACAAAGCGTTGTATTGGCTTCATATCCTGCTACTTTGGAGTCGGCCATTTCCCTCTCTGCTAAGCTTACCAAGGTAATGGTAAAGTCTGGAGTCTTGAAAGATGATGCTGGAAAAGCCAAGGAAACAACATCGAAGAAACCCGAGTACCATCAGAAAAAGAAACAAAAGGTTGTCAAGAATTATGCAGCCGTTACCCCTCTGCGACAAGCACCTACAGCACCTGTCAATCTTACTACTAGGGGTTATGGAGGGGAATATCCCTAGTGCGCAAACTGCAAGTATCATCATCCTGTTGGTGCTCAATGCAGGAAGTGCACGAATTGTGGCCGGTTTGGCCACTGGGTTAACAAGTGCCGAGTTGCTGTAAACCAGGCCACTAACACTGCAGCAAGAGCACTACCTCCACCACCACCACAGAACCCAGTCAACAACAACAGAGGATGCTACAACTGCGGGGAAATGGGTCATTTCTCTCGCAACTGTCCTAAGAAGGTGCAAGCTGGAGCACAAGCACCTAGAGGACGAGCTTTTGTCATCGGAGCCAATGCTGCACGTCAGGACCCTAATGTGGTCACTGGTACATTTCTTTTACATGACTCTTATGCATCCATATTATTTGATACTGGTGCAGACCAGAGTTTTATTTCATCTGATTTTGCACGACAACTTAGTCTTATTGAGGATACTTTAGACTCCCCTTACATTATTGAAGTAGCTAATGGGAAACAAGTTACAGTTAGCACTATACTTAGGAACTGCCCACTTACACTTATAGATCATACATTTTCCATCGACTTGTTGCCGATGGAGTTGGGCAGTTTCGATATCATCGTGGGAATGGATTGGCTCTCACTCAATCGAGTTGAAGTCATCTGTTCCGAGAAGCTACTTCGGATTCCAGTAACGGATGATCGTGTATTGGAAGTTCGTGGGGATCAAGCCAAGAGAAACGTAAAGATCATATCATGCATAAAAGCGCGTAAGTGTCTGCAAAAGAAGTGCATAGCATTCTTGGCTCATGTGGTGGAGAAAGACAAAGACAAGAAAACATTACAAGACGTACCGATAGTGAGAGAATATCCTGAGGTGTTTCCTGACGATCTACCTGGTTTGCCACCTGTGCGACCGGTAGAGTTTCGTATCGATCTAATTCCTGGGGCAACGCCCGTTGCTAAATCTCCTTATAGGTTAGCACCTTCGGAGATGCAGGAGTTATCTAACCAACTACAGGAACTGCTTGATAAAGGTTTCATCCGCCCGAGCTACTCACCTTGGGGAGCTCCGGTTTTGTTCGTGAAAAAGAAGGATGGATCCTTTCGGATGTGCATAGACTACAGGGAGTTAAACAAACTAACCATCAAGAATCGGTATCCACTGCCGAGGATTGATGATTTGTTTGATCAATTGCAAGGAGCTCAATACTTTTCGAAGATCGATCTACGTTCCGGATACCATCAGCTTCGAGTGCAAGACGAAGACATACCAAAGACGGCGTTTCGTACCAGATACGGGCATTACGAATTCATGGTGATGCCTTTTGGTTTGACGAATGCACCCGCGGTTTTCATGGATCTCATGAACCGTGTGTGTAAGCCATACTTAGATCAATTTGTTATTGTTTTCATTGATGACATATTGATTTATTCTAAAAGCAAGGCAGAACACGAGCAACATCTGAGAACGATCTTGGAACTGTTAAAGGAAGAGAAACTCTATGCCAAATTCTCTAAGTGTGAGTTTTGGTTAAAAGAGGTTCAATTCCTAGGCCATGTTGTTAACAGTGAGGGAATTCACGTTGATCCTGCCAAGATCGAAGCAATAAAAGATTGGGACACTCCGAAGACACCTACGGAGATACGTTCTTTTCTAGGCTTAGCAGGCTATTACAGAAGGTTTATTTCAAACTTTTCTAAGATAGCTCTGCCACTCACGAAGCTAACACAGAAAAACGAGCCGTTTATTTGGGAGCAAAAACAAGAAGAAGCCTTTCAGACATTGAAACAAAAGCTATGTGATGCTCCGATCTTATCTCTCCCAGATGGTTGTGATGACTTTGTTGTTTATTGTGATGCATCCCATCAGGGACTTGGCTGTGTACTTATGCAGCGGGACAAAGTCATTGCCTATGCTTCGAGACAATTAAAGATTCATGAGAAGAACTACACAACTCATGATCTGGAATTGGGAGCAGTGGTGTTTGCACTGAAGATCTGGAGGCATTACTTATATGGAACCAAGTGTACCATATATACAGATCACAAAAGTCTACAACATATATTCGATCAGAAGGAACTCAATATGCGACAGCGACGTTGGGTTGAGCTTCTGAATGACTATGACTGTGTGATTAAGTACCATCCGGGCAAGGCAAACGTTGTTGCTGATGCCTTGAGTCGGAAGGAACGAGTCAAACCCTTGCGCGTCAGAGCAATGGGAATGACTGTGCAGACAAGTTTACACTATCACATTAGGCAAGCACAACAGGAAGCAATTGAACGAGGAAACTTGAAGAAAGACTTAGATTGCGGTGTGGAGAAACATTTGGAAACAAAACCCGATGGACTTGTTTACTTCAAGGATCGTATCTGGATTCCTGCAGTAGATGAGTTAAGGAAACTTATTTTTGATGAAGCACACAAAACCAAGTACTCTGTGCATCCCGGTGCTGATAAAATGTACCAAGACTTACGTGCATTCTATTGGTGGCCGGGTATGAAGAAAGACATCGCTGAGTATGTTGGTAGATGCCTTACGTGTGCTAAGGTGAAGGCGGAACACCAGAAACCATCTGGTTTGCTGGAACAGCCTGAAATACCACTATGGAAGTGGGAACAGATAGCTATGGACTTTGTTACCAAGCTACCCCGCACTTCCAGTGGACATGATACCATTTGGGTTATCGTTGATCGATTAACCAAATCTGCTCACTTCTTGCCGATGCGAGAAACGTACACGATGGATAAACTAGCAAAGCTTTACATCAACGAGATAGTGGTACGCCATGGTGTGCCATTGTCTATCATTTCAGATCGTGATAGCAGATTTACATCAAGGTTCTGGCAAATATCATATCTATCCAACGTAAATTTTAAATTTCAGATATATCCTTGAGTACAGCTTATCATCCACAAATATTTTAAATTTCAGACTGCAATTAAACTTGAGTACAGCTTATCATCCACAAACGGATGGTCAAAGCGAACGTACTATTCAGACCCTGGAGGATATGTTAAGAACTTGCGTTCTAGACTTCGGTGGTAATTGGGATTCTCACTTGCCACTAATCGAGTTCTCCTACAACAACAGTTATCACAGCAGCATCGGTTGTGCTCCATTCGAGGCTCTTTATGGCCGGAAATGTCGGTCACCGATCTGTTGGTCAGAAGTGGGAGACAACCGTATCACCGGGCCAGAACTTATCCAAGAAACTACAGACAAGATTGCTCAGATACAGCAAAGACTACAAGCGACACGAAGCAGACAAAAGAGCTATGCTGATAAACGGCGTAAGCCGTTGGAATTCCAAGTGGGAGATCGTGTTATGCTTAAGGTTTCTCCTTGGAAAGGCGTAGTCCGTTTTGCAAAGAAAGGCAAACTAACACCACGATACGTAGGACCGTTCGAAATCATCGAACGTATTGGTCCTGTAGCATACAGATTGAACTTACCGGATGAACTTAGTGGTGTACATGACGTGTTTCATGTTTCAAACCTGAAGAAATGCCTTGCTGATGAAACACTTATCATACCAGTTGAAGAAATTCAATTGGATGAACACTTACGTTTTGTTGAGTAACCGTTGGAAATCATGGACCGTAAAGTCAAACAATTGAGACGAAGTCGAATTCCTATCGTTAAAGTTCGTTGGAACTCAAAGCGCGGACCCGAGTTTACTTGGGAACGTGAAGATCACATGAGAAACAAGTATCCCCAACTCTTCGTCGAGGAAGTCGTACCGAATAACGAGTCTTAAATTTCGGGACGAAATTTCTCTAACAAGGGGAGACTGTAACATCAGTGCCGGACGCGTGCCGGAACAGTGATCGTAACAGTAAACATGTACAGTGATTCAGGTACACATTTCGTTAAACTATGTTTAGACTAATTATACATTTGATTATCATGAAACTATTAAACGATTGTCTGAGTCTGACTGAAACTTTAGGGTTTAACAGTCAGAAAACATGTCAGACAACACAGTGTTGAAACACGAATACGTGATGTGATATTAGTTGTATAAACGTATGTGAGGTTTAACAAAACAAAACCTTAACAGTTGTCGTTTCAGAATGCTAAACCGACGTGTTATTCGTATAGGTGACGATCTGTACGAATAATTCTGACAGTTTAACGTTCTGAAATCATGACTTGACAGTAGAAAACAAGAATCAGAAAGCCAAACCATCGACGTGTTCGTTCGAATGACGATTCGAACGAATACGCGCGATGGTGACGCGATCTGATGAAACGATAATGAAACCGAATAACGCTACGAACGATCATAAATTTATAGAAATATTATATTTCTTATTTTACAATTTTGAAACTCATCATAAAATAATTTTACTTTAACTATCTTAATTTAAATCGCGAACAAATTATCTAAACGCGAAAATTAAACGAAACGCGTAGACTATTAAAATTCGATATTTATTTATACGTAACGATATTTAATATAATTCCTAGTAATATTTATAATTTAGTCATCCTAAAATATTCACTTTGTTTTATTTTACGAAAGAGCCGCGTAACGTGTCGGATACGCGACGAGATTACGAACCGAGCAACCGAAACGAACCCGAACCACCTCGGGGTATATAAACCTTTGATGAGTGCATTTATTTCATTTTCACAAAATCCTTTCTCTCTCTAGCCATCAAAACCGTTCACCTCTCTCTCACTACAAAATCCAAACTTCAATCGACCATATCTCCGTCGTTTCTAGCCCGATTCGAGTGATTCTTGCGCCTAAACGACCATCTTGAAGTCCTCTACAAGGAAGTACAACTGATCGGAGAGTTTGGCCGACTGATTTCGAGGTATGAAGTGATAAAGTCGTTGAAAAATAGGGTTTTATGCTTAAATCCGAATATATACTCAAAAACCGGTTTTAGGTCACCATCTTCAAATCCCTCACCATCCTAAACTTCATGTTGTATATTTGTGGTCGTGGAAACAACCTGGAACTCCATGGCAGGACGAAGAAGATGAGAGAATTAGTTGCAGGTTCGTGGGCTGCATATGGCCGAACCCTTGGTTCGTGAGTGATGGGTGCCGAACCCCATGCACACCGAAACTGTGATAACCCAGCCGAACCCTCCTTAGAACGAACTTTCATTCATATCAGCAACGAACCTTCAGACCTTCGGCGACCCTAGCCTCAAGCACCGAACCAAGCAGCAGTCACGAACCTTAACCCTATTGGCGAACCCCGATGTTCCCGAACCCTCAAGCCAAGCCGAACCCTTGCTCTTTGAGACCGAACCTGTGTGACTACATGCTCTTAGCCGAACCCACGATGGGGTAGACGAACCTAGACACAGGCTACCAGCACCGAACCCTATATTATGTGAAAGGTTCGCTGCTATTGAAGCCCCACGAACCATAGAACCTCATACGGCCATACACCTGATTGTTTGGAACATACATCTTCGGCCCAACATTACTTATTTCAGCCCAGTAAACCCTTGGCCCAATTCCTTAGTACGGTTTAATGTAAATTGCCTTGGCCCAACCGTATTAAGCCGGCCCATTGAATTCTTTGGCTTAAAAACCGTGCATTGGCCCAAAGACATTGATAGGCCCAAGGCCATTTTTCGTTAAACCATGTCATTGGTCCGGCCCACACTTGTTAGAGTCCACTTGTTATTGTCCAAGACAAACCCTTCGGCCCATCGGAATTATCCCGGCCCAATACACATAACTGGCCCACAAAGCTTATAAGACTCATTCTATTTAGTTCGGTCCAACACGAGACCCACAAGGTTTAAGTGTCAATGATCCCAAAAAGCATTAACCCAATAGGAGACAAACGGGATGATTGAGAGACAAAAATTTATAACATTTAATTTACAAACCTAAGTTTATACATAAAAGTTTGTTTTATCATTATAGTGAATTAAATGGTAACTTAAGGTCAATAACCTTACAAAATAGCTTAAACCTAGTGGGACAAGTGTAACAAGTCCAACACAATTACGCGGGGCCGAATGAAGACCGAGACCCAAGTGTTAGCCAACTTTAGGGCTAACACTAACACATGCATGCACATGAATCATAACAACAAATACTTATAGCCTACAAACACTATGAAATCAATACAGGAACGTGAACATCAAAACAAGTGCAAACAAAGAGAGCGTGCATTCCTATTCTATTTAGTCAAGTACTTCGGACCTGAGGTGAGTTCATTGTCCCCTTTCAAACTTATTTGTTTTACTTCGGGACTGAGAAGCATGTTAAACATTTTATTAAAATGTTATTTAATGCTTTAAACACAAACATGATTGCTTATGATTGAAACCGTTACTTTAAGCTTGATGCTTAAAATCAATTGTTGATTTCTTGATACGATTACATGATTCTTGATACAATTACATGAGACTTGATTCAATTACATGAGATGTGATTCAAATACATGAGACATGATACAAATACATGATACTTGATTCAATTACATGCGATGTGATTCAATTACATGAGACATGATACAAATACGTGATACTGGATACGATTACATGATAATTGATACAATTACATGAGACTTGATTCAATTACATGAGATGTGATTCAATTACATGAGACATGATACAAGTACATGATACTTGATTCAATTACATGAGACTTGATACTATTACATGCTACTAGGCCATCATACATGTATCTAACCATAGACTACGTAATTGCTGAACGTCTGGTATTCCAGAGCTTGTACCTATGGGGTGAGATACCTGTAATAACATAAACGTAATGATACTCAGCTATTACCTGGTTATAAGTGACATGTAATTGCTGAACGTCTGGTATTCCAGAGCTTTTGTCAGCTTATATGAGGTATGTAAAGGCTAAACATGAAAGTATCGATTCTAAGCTATTACCTGGTTATAAGGGACACGTAATTGCTGAACGTCTGGTATTCCAGAGCTTGTGTCGGCTTATATGAGGTATGTAAAGGCTAAACATAAACGTAGCGTTACGGAGCTATTACCTGGTTATAAGGGACATGTAATTGCTGAACGTCTGGTATTCCAGAGCTTTTGTCCGCTTATAAGAGGTATGTAAAGGCTAAACATGATCTTGTTGAATGCTAAGCTGTTATCTATATAAGAGACATGTAATTGCTAAACTACTGGTATTCCAGAGCTTTTGTCTGCTTATAGGAGATATGTAATTGCTAAACTATATGTGTGTGAATCTATGATGCTTGATAAACATGATGAGAAACTAACACTTACGAATACTTTAGACATGAAACCATTGAAACAGATAACAAAGGCTTTGATGAGGATTGAGTTGTTTGGTAGGTAAAATGCTTTATTATTATTAACAACAATGTCATATCCGGGTTAGTATGTGGTGGGATGTTGGCTAGGGCTTGTTCCCTTACATATGCCCTATATATAAGCATACCGACTTGGATATTACAGGTGGAGTTAATGAGGTTAAGGTTTTACCGAAGGAGGTTTGTGAAACTATTTTTAAACTTATAAACTATATGAACTCACCAACCGTTGTGTTGACTTGATCTTTTTACATGCTTTCTCAGGTGAAGGACAGGTTTAAGCATAAGCTCTTGGATTTACATACTAGGCCGCCCAGATAGAGGACCTAGTAGACTTTTGGAAGAAGCACATATTTTGTTGATGATACACATTACTTTTGATATCTTGTATATATACAAGATATAAACATTATTCTTTTGATTAGGTTTACTGAGTTAAATTGCAGAACATTGCTATTGTAATTTAACTTTGTAATCCTATATATCATTTGATTGTGCTTTAGATATTCTTAAACGTTGATGCTATGTAAACAATCTGATCATCATGATTATCATCCGCGATATCACGCCCCGGGAACCTTCCGCCCGGCGGGGACTCCGATCCGACCCCGCCGGCTCGGGGTGTGACAGTGTGTGTGTGCTGAAAAACGTGAACAAGGAAAGGGGAGGAGGAGGAAGCTCAAGATCTTCAAGTTTGATCAAATTGGTGCTTGGATTTTGATCTAACCTCTCATGCAATCATAGATTTGAGTTCTTCTTGCATCAAACAACATCTAGGTAAGATTTTTAGGTGTTTTTGATGGGATTTTCGTGGGTCTCCATGGGGGGTGTGGGTTTGATGGGTAAAACCCTCAAATTTGGTGTTTGAGAGTGTCAAATGTTGTTAATGATGTTGATAATCATGTAGGAACAACTTTTAATTGTTTTCTTTCATGATTTACATGTTATGAAAATGGGGGAATTGGAGTTTTCATGGAGTTGATGAACATGGTGTGTTAAGTAGTGTTTAAAGGTTTGAAGTTGATGATTATCACTATATAGCTATAGTTTGGTGTGAAAATGATGAAATTGATCATTTATAAACAAATAATGGAGTTATATGGATGTGTTAATGATGAATGATCATTAGCACATGAACTTGTGCATACATGGTGTTTGATGAAATGCCAAGTAGAGCATTTAACTTAAAATTTGTTTAAAACAAATGGTGAGATGTAGTATGTGGTGTATAACATCAAAAAGGGTGAGTTGTTATGGTTAAGGGTCATTTGGAAGCAAATTAGATTGAAAATGGTGACATTGGGGTGAATGGGTGTATTTTGACTAGTTGTAGTCAAACTTTATATTAAACCTATTAGTTGTGATAATAGGAATTGATAGTGAAGGTGTGGGTGAAACCAAACGACCCGGAAAGGAAATTGTGATAGAGGATAGCTCATTGGAATAAGGTAAGTCACTTAAATCTTCTACTTATTATGTGTAAAGGTGTTTACATGTATGAATGTTGTTGAAGATTTGACTTTATAGTGGATAGATGAACTAGTACTTGTTGTTAGTCAATGATAAGCAATAGGTGATATATGTTGCTTGATTATTGTAAACATGGTGTTTCAATACTAGTTCATGATTGATTTGGTGTTTAATTGTATGTGTTGAATGATTTGAATTAGTTCACAAGGTGTGTGAATTGTAATTGAAATCAACTCAAATTGATGTTTTGAATCACAAGTGGTGTGATCATGACATTGGATTATTCACATGTTGTGTGAATGTCCTTTGTTGGGTGTAATCAAGTTAGTAAAACACAAGTGGTGTGGTTTACTTAACTTGAGAAATCTTGTGGAATAAGATTTCAATGGAGTTTTGGGTGCAAACGACCCGTTAGTAAATCGTTTGATATTATGACTATGATGGTTATAATTTGGTGAATTAAGGTGTATAATATGATTATATGGTGTTATATAATGTTTATGGGGGTATTGGAATGGTCGTATTTGAGCGGAATGGGTCAAGATGGCTTAAAACAGGAAAAATGGCCGTGCAGGTGTGCCCCGGCGTATCATACGCCAGGGGGGGGGGGCGTATGATACGCCAGCCTCAGCTTCAGCTCCCAAATTTTCTGTGATACGCCTCCAAATACGCCAACCAATACGCCAGGGGCTGAATTTGACCAAAATTGACTTTTTGGGTCATGTAAGCTCGTGTGGGTGGGCATGGTGATCTTACTTAGTTCTAATGAACTAATGGTGACTTAATTATGGTGTTTTCAGGTGAACGGAAGGGTTGAACGTGGTTGTGATCGGGTTGCCTCGCAAGGATTCGGATCAAACATCTTTTGGGGTTTTTCTTTGTTGATTTAAAACAAAGGTTTTTGGTGAATAACTCTAATGTAGTTTTTGCTATTGAATGTTTAATTAACATCAATTATTTTGTAAAGTCCATTCAAGTGGGGTGTTTAAGGTGTTAATTACATGTGTCGGTTTGAAAAATCTGGGACCTATTTTCATTTGTCGTTTAAACACACGTGGCATGTGTTGGTGGGTTTGGGGCTTACAGCTAAGATCACCACAAAACGCACCGTTAGTCTCACTACAGAAGGGTTCTCCTATGGTCGGGAATCCGGCGTGAGAATAAGAACCGGTGGTAGGAAGAATAGAGAACAACTGAACGTATGAAAGTAGTGAGAAAGTATGAGTTTAATGGGTACCGTTTGGATCTCTAAATCCTCTTTTTATAGCTGTTGAGCCTTGGGCTTGGTCGATTAGCCTCTTCTTCTTCTAGACCATATCTTCTATTAATCTGATCTGTATACCTTGATTGTGGTAATACTTCCAATTTGGTGTTAATGTTTGACCTATCACCAAATTGTCTAAATCATATCAAGAAGTAGTCATATGCTGCCAATCCTGCAGTGATGCTTTTGCGAAAACTTTCATGAGAGAGGTTGATTGTTATTTTCCATGTAAAAATACTTTGCAGACCTTCCTCATTTGTATGACCACTCCTTTTATCTAGTGGTCATAATGTTCTTTTCTTTATGTCGCCCAGGTTTACTCGTGTTGTTGATGGTCCGGGTAAACTTGGGCTGAGCTTATCGTTATCCGAGCTGAATGACGGTTGGGATGTCCCTTCGGCTAAAGAGATGTACTGACACCTGTCATCATATAACAGGCTCTCGTATTCATCATCTTCTTGCACTTCAACTTTCTGATCCTCACCCTACTCGTCATTTGAGGTGGAAATGAAACGGGTTTGAGTTATGAAATGGTTGGTTTTGGTATTGCAGGTGTAGGTCACAATATGCGTAACGGTGAATGGTTGGTTCTATGGTATGATAAAAAGTTAATTGGTTGGGTGTGACTTGGATGAACATGTTTAGCATAGTTGGATAGTGTAGTTAGTAATATGTCGGCTTGAAATGGTTTGTTTAGATGGCAAAAAAACCCATACTTTGTAAAAAACCCAAAGCCCGAAACTTTAGTGCCGGGTATTGGCCCGAATGTTAGGGTATGAGACCAGGTATGTGATAAAAAAAATATTTTTTCAGGTTCGGAAACATGTATAGGATTAAGGAATACCCGGCCCGATACTCGGCCCACTTACCCAAAATAACACCTGAAATAATACCCGTAATATTTTTTAATTATCTCTTTTAAAACATAAGTCTTTTAATGATTTTAATGAAAGATTAGAACAAATTATAACTTTTATCTTATTATTTTATATTTGAAAGCAAGTATCAATTTTATTATTTAAAAATTAATCATATTGTTTTGAATATGTATTTTCAGTTTCAATATATTAAATTAATAGTTTATATTAGCATCTTTTAAAAATTATATGTCATAATATATATATTTAGCTTGTTTATATTTTATGTTGTTGATATTTTATGATTCTAATTTATTTTTATAATTAAACAATAACCTTATATAAAATTAATACTATCAATTCATGAATTTGTTTTTTTAAGATAACATCTTATTATAAGTTTATTAGAAAAAAAAAATTCATATGATTAGAACACCTTCCAAAAGTTGAATAACTTTAGTTAAATACTAGAAAAACTTAATTATTGTTATGTGAAATATTCTCTTATAAATATAAAATAAGATGAGGACTTTTTTTATTTTTTATTATAAAAATCAACTAGCTTAAAATTATAATTTTCACGTCAAAACAAAACTTGACTTGTCATTTTCATTATCTCCATTTATCCAACACTGAGTTCTCAAAATTTGCTAGAATAAATAGTTATGCAATGACTTTATTTTCTAAACGACAACAAAAATTTAAAAACGAAAACATAAAACCTTCTAAAAATCATGATTGCATAGCTTAAATTGGAAACTCATGCTAATCACAAAACCACATACAAAAGTTTAGGGGCGTTATTCGTTGAATTTTGAAGAGATGCGTTGTAAAATATTAACAAACTACTTTCGCAACTAACTTTTAATATATTATAGTAGTTCAAAATAATTGCCTTTCTGAAATTGTGACTAAATATATGCGTAGGATATATTAATATTTTCATTGATTACGAACACTAGAAATATCATACACGAAGATATTTTTTTCATAAAAACAGTAACAATTAATAGGATTTTGACATTTAATATGATAATTAAGGTATAATATCTTTTTTTGAATAGATTATTTTTTGTTTAGTATTTTTTTTACTGGATTTTTATGTCTTTTGTATAATATTTTCATTTTAGTACATGTTTTTTTATTTTTTTTGCTATTTTTTTTATTTTTTTGTACTAGATTATTGATTTTTGTATAAGATATTTTTTTACTGGATTTTTTTTGTAATGGATTATGTTTTTTATACTAAATTTTTGTTTTTATATTTTTAGCATGGCACATGTCAAACTCCTATTGATCATTACTCTTTTTAAACAAAAATTTCTTTTTAGTGGATCCAACCCCTATATATAAAAGACTGATCAAATACAAAGAGTTGAATGTGAGGAGGATATGGAGGATTCTGTAACCTTGATCAAATTAATCAGTGGTTAAAATCTAATAGTCCCCACTTTTCATTTAAAATTTGCGTTGTTGACTTTTTTATAGGTAAATCTAATGGTGTTCATCGATTCGGTTAACGGTTTAATCGGTTTTCAAAAAATTTTCTCCCTGACCGTTATCGAACCGAACAGAATTCGGGAAATGGTTATCTGGACCGAATTCAATTAGGTTCGGTTTCGGTTATAAGCAAACAAACCGAATTCAACCGATTAAAAGCCAAATAAACCAGTTAAAAACCGAATAAACCGAATTCAACTGAATAATTTAATTATGAGTTCGGTTTAATCGGATAACCGAATAAAAAGAACAAAATGAATTCAAAAAAAATCTGAAACGTTAACCGAACCGAAAACCTAATTTGGATGCGGTTAGGAACCGAACTGAAAACCGAATTCAGAATTCGGTTCATTTTTTCGGTTATGAATACGGTTCAGTTATCGATTTTAAACGGTTTTCGGTTTTTCTGAACAACCCTAGGTAAATCAAGTTGCACCATTTTTTTAAAAATTGGATAAGTTTTAAACAACTATTCGCTTTTAAAGAATACACCATATAATAGACAATTTGTTTATCTTTAATTTGAGTATAGTATTGTTACGTTTCTTTTCGTTTTTTACGTGGTCGGTGATTATTGATCCGTAATTATCAGTTGTTACGTGATTTTTACATTTTTATGTGATAATTGGTCTATGATTGTTCAGTTTGCCCTTGTTTATTTTGATTTTTATACGTGCTTCGTGATTTGTTACATATGGTCAATGATTAACAGTCCGCGATTATTCAGTTGGTATTTGGTTATGCATATTAAATGACGATCTGTAATTTTATATAACGTGATCCTGATTGTACATGGATGATAATATCCTTTTCTAATGACAAGTGACGCATTTGTTACTTTCTACGCTTCGCACAGTGTAACCCCTTTGAATAATTTGATATATATATATATATATATATATATATATATATATATATATATATAGGAGGCAGATCTGATACAAAGAAGGTTTAGGGTGAGAAGGATATGAAGGAATTCTAGCATTTGATCAAATTCATCAATGGTTATGATCTGGTGGTCTCCACTTTTTATTAAAAACTTGTGTGATTTTAAAAGTGAAAGGGTAAAAAAAAGGAATAACCTACATTTGTTAATTTTTTTCATAGTTAAACCAAGTTCTCCCATTTTTTTAAAAAATCGAATAACTTTTAAACGGTTAATCGTTTTTAAAAAAAAAATTACACCATAAAATAGAAAATTTTATTATCTTTAATTTGAGTATAGTATTGTTGTAGTTTGTTTCGATTTTTTTACGTGATCCGTGATTTTAATGTTTGGTACGTGATTATGCAGTTGGTCCTTTGATTATGCATGTAAAATGACGGTCTGTGATTTTAATATAACGTGGTACGTGATTTTAGTGGTCCGTAATTATGCAGTTGAATCATGTTCTTTAATTATATATGGACTATATTACCCCTTACCCTGATGACACATGTCAAAAGCTTGTGGCTTCCTACGCTTCTCACGTTAAAATCTTTTGTATTATAACCGTCATATATATATATATAGGGAAAGGTGTAAAAAATAACCCTCATCTTTTGCTACAACTACATAACTCATTAAACCAATCATAAACTTACACATAAGTATTACATTAAAATATTAAAAAGGGCATCATAGTCATTTTACCCTTATAAGTATCTCCCCCCTCTTTTTTAAACATTAATAACTTTTTTATAATATATTATTTTTTAAAAAAAATTGCACCATTATATTCGTCTCATTTTTCTCTTTAATTCCGTTATAGTCTCGACTAATTTTTTTTACTTTTTTTAAATGCCCTATATTTACATCATTGTAACGAGGTTAAATATAACAAATTTATTTGAATTTTTTTTAAAAATGATAAATTACAGTGATGTAA
The DNA here is from genome assembly GCA_009363875.1 of Mikania micrantha. Taxonomy (NCBI): domain Eukaryota; kingdom Viridiplantae; phylum Streptophyta; class Magnoliopsida; order Asterales; family Asteraceae; genus Mikania; species Mikania micrantha. The sequence continues at coordinate 43,321,579 of CM018690.1, forward strand.
TTTACATTGACGTAATTTATCGTGATGTAATTTACATTGACGTAAAATTCGGTTTCGGTTTTTTTCGGTGAATTTGGTTTAAATTACAGTGATGTACAGTGATGTAATTTACATTGACAACAAATTAGTTTAAATTTTTTTCGAACAATGATAAATTACATCACTATAATTATCATTGTGAGAGAAAAAAATCAAAATAATATGTTCTATTACATCAATGTAATTTATCATTGTAATTATCATTGACGTAAAATTCGGTTTCGGTTTTTTTCGGTGAATTTAGTTTAAATTACAGTGATGTAATTTACATTGACAACAAATTAGTTTAAATTTTTTTCGAACAATGATAAATTACATCCTTATAATTATCATTGTGAGAGAAAAAAATCAAAATAATGTGTTCTATTACATCACTGTAATTTATCATTGTAATTATCATTGTCAGAGAAAAAAAATAAAATAATGTGTACGTCACCGTTAATTATGTCATTGTAAATTACTTCATTTTGTGTTACATTACTTCATTTTTTGTTACATTACTGTAATTTACCATTGTTAGAAAAAATTTCTAATTAATTTGTTATCTTTAAGCTCGTTACAATGATGTAAATACATGACATCAAAAAAATAAAAAAAAACTAGTCGAGACTATAACGAAATTAAAGAGAAAAATGAGACGAGTATAATGGTGCAATTTTTTTAAAAAAATAATATTGTATAAAAAAGTTATGAATGTTTAGAAAAAAGGGGTAAACTTTACTTAAAAAACAAATGTTTAAAATGCCCTTTATATTAAAAAAAAGAAAAAAAAAAGGAATCTGACACGTGTCACGATCCTATACACTTGCCTTGTTAAAGTAACCATTGGATGATAGTTAGACCTACCGCAGTGGGTACCCCGTTGGGCACGCGGGCTTCACCCCCGCCGCGGTGTCCAGCGGGAACACCGCCCCACCCGCCAGCGGCCCCCGCTAAAACAGCCCCAACGGCTCCCGCTCCCCGTGTAATTTCAAGCGACGTGATTGGATGCCATATATTACCGTTGTTGAACGGTATGAAATCAAAAAAAAAAAAAATCAACTTTTTAAAACTAAATAAATACCCAACTTTTTTTACCCAAAAAACCATCCAAATCTCTTCATCTTTCATCTTTCTCTCTATATTTTTTAAAAAAAAAACACAAACATGAATCCAAGGCCTAACAATCCCAATCCCGAATTCAACCCGTTCTCGTACGATCCCGAATCGCTTAGGAATTTTTTGGCACAACTACAACAAAACCCAAACATCCAACACTTTCAACAACATCCACCAAACTTCCAATCTCCTTCAAACTTTCAACCCGGTTTTGCTCCCTTCTCTCAACCGAGGTTCGAATCTGATTTTGTTTCCCCGAGCCAACATGATAACGAGGTCGTGCCGGAGACACAAGACACTCAGAAACGCAAAAAAGGTAAGAAAAACAAACAGCCGGCTGGAACAGGGCCGAGTAGTGGTCCAATGGCACCGAAGCAATGGACTCAAGATGAAGAAATCGCTCTCGGAAAATGTTACATGGACGAATCCGAGAACAAAACCAAAGGTAAAAATTTTATTACTTAGTTTTGTTATATATTATTTTAAAGGGTTTAATTTTTTAACTTACTTTTGAAATTTTTTTTTGTAGGTAACTCGCAAAAACGGGAAAATCTTTGGAAAAAAGTAACCGTTAGTTGGCACAATGTGATGGGCTTCGATGCCGAATACCGCACGTATCATCAACTAAATTCAAAGTGGAAGGATATGTGCACCAAGTTAACAAAGTTTAGTGGGATCTATAGCAACTGCGCAAACAACCGAAAAAGCAGGATGAGCGACGAGAACGTTTTGAAATGGGCCGAAAAGGAATACCAACTAAAGAGTAACGGCCAAACGTTTAACCACTACCACGTTTGGGTGGCGATAAAAGACTCGCCAAAATTCCGTGTTCTTTGCCAAGAAGGCAACGAGGTCCAAGGTTCTTCAAAAAGAACCAAAAATTCCGAAACGAACGAGTATTCGCCCGGGGGTTCGACCGCACATACAAATTACGTGGTTAACCTAGAGGATGACGAAGAAGAACCCGAGTTCGACACCCCACCGGAACCGGTTAGACCGACGGGTCGAGATACAACAAAACGGGCGTCCTCTTCGAGTCGTCAAACCGTCTCCTCTAACACGTCAACAACCGAACTCGTCGAGCAACTCCAAGCTTTCACAACTTTTCAAAAAATAAAACACGAAGAAAGGAAAAAAATGCACGAAGAGAAAACTCTTCGATCCGACCTCAGAGCACTTGAGTCTATGCCTCCCGACATGCTCGACGACGAAGATCGTGAAATAATGCAAAAAATGAAAAAGAAACTCTTGGATAAATATCGTTAAATTTTATTTGAATTGTTAGCTTTTTTTTGTATGGTTTTTTTTATTTAAATTTGCAATGTAATTTTTATTTTATTTGGATCTTTATTTGAATTGTTTAATTAAATTCTAAGTTTATTATTTTTTGTTTGCAAAAAAAAAATTAAATAAATCAATTAAATTTAAAAAATGTTGATGACGTGGAATAGTGGGGAAGGGTTTTCAGTGGGGTGACCATTGTGGGTGATTAAGGTTTTCAGTGGGGTGATGACGTTGCATGAAATTTCAGTGGGGAAGGGTTTTCAGTGGGGTGACCGCTGTGGATAGTCTTATGTAGTTGTAGCAAAAGATAAGGGTTATCAAAAATTTCATCCCCTATATATATATATTTATATATATATATATATATAGGGCAATGTATAAAAAATAACACTAATCTTTTGCTACAACTACATAAACCATTTCAACCAATCATAACCTTACACATAAACATTTCATTAAAATATTAAAAAGGGCATCATAGTCATTTTACCTTTATAAGTTTTCTCGCTCCCTCTTTTTTAAACATTAATAACTTTTTTATAATTTATTATTTTTAAAAAAAATTGCACCATTATATTTGTCTCATTTTTCTCTTTAATTCCGTTATAGTCTCGACTAATTTTTTTTACTTTTTTTAGATGCTCTATATTTACATCATTGTAACGAGCTTAAATATAACAAATTTATTTGAATTTTTTTAAAAAATGATAAATTACAGTGATGTAATTTACATTGACGTAATTTATCTTGATGTAATTTACATTGACGTAAAATTCGGTTTCGGTTTTTTTCGGTTAATTCGGTTTCGGTTCGGTTTTTTTGGCTTTTTGCTCATCCATAATTTGTAACGAACCTAAATACAACAAATTAGTTTGAATTTTTTTCGAACAATGATAAATTACATCACTACAATCATCATTGTTAGAGAAAAAAATCAAAATAATGTGCTATATTACATTATTGTAATTTATCATTGTAATTATCATTGTTAACGAAAAAAATAAAATAATGTGTTATATTACATCACTGTAATTTATCATTGTTAAAAATTCAAAATAATGTGTTATATTTATTCTCGTTATATCGATGTTTAATAATGAACAATGAGAAAAAAAATTAAAAAAACTAGTCAACATTATAACGGGAATTAAAGAAAAAATTACATCACTGTAAATAATGTGTTACGTCATCGTTAATTATGTCATTGTAAATTACTTCATTTTGTGTTACATTACTTCATTTTGAGTTACATCACTGTAATTACCATTGTTAGAAAAAATTTCTAATTAATTTGCTATCGTTAAGCTCGTTACAATGATTTAAATACATGACATCAAAAAAATAAAAAAAACTAGTCGAGACTATAACGAAATTAAAGAGAAAAATGAGACGAGTATAATGGTGCAATTTTTTTAAAAAAATAATATAGTATAAAAAAGTTATGAATGTTTAAAAAAATGGGGTAACTTTACATAAATGACAAATGTCCTAAATGCCCTTCATACTAAAGACAAAGGAATTGACACGTGGCACGGTTCTACACACTTACCTTTTTCAAGTAACCATTGGATGATGGTTAATGGGTTGTAGCAAAAGATGAGGGTTATTAAAAATTCCATTATATATATATATATATATATATATATAGTATAAGGTTTGGCTAAAAAGTTTTAAAACCATGAGAAGTGTGAGAAGATATCTCAACCATTAGATCAATTGGTTTTGTGGTTGAGATTAATTTAGTGGTATTTTCGTAAATAGTTATAAGTTAAAACCATCAGTAGGGGTAGAATGGGAAGATCTAGCTAAAAACCTGCACATGCAAGTCACATGCATTTTCCTCCATCTTTTTTAAATGTTCATAACTTTTTTATACGTTAGTATTTTTTTTAAAAAAATTACACCATAAAATCGAGCATTTTTTATCTTTCTAATGAGTATAATATTAGTATATTTTTTAAAATTAAAATAACAACCTAAAATGAGTTTCACGAACCATATGTTTATGGTGTTTTTCCAATCTATACGAAACTGATCTTTTATGGTGTTTTTTACACATATGTATGTTTTACGGTGTTTTCAAAGATATTTTATGGTGTTTATGATGTTAAAATTTTATGTTATTTTTTGGTGTTTGCGTATTAATAAAACTAAAAGAGGGCATTTTTTGGTGTTTTTGAAAACGAAAAACACCATAAACACCTAAGTTTGTACGTGGTGTTTTTAACTTAGTTTATGATGTTTTTTCGAGATATTTTAATGTTTATGGCATTTTTTCAAGATATGTTATTGTGTTTATGGTGTTAACATTTTATGGTGTTTTTGTGTTCGGATTTTCATGAAACTAAGACCAGGCATTTTTATGGTGTTTTTGAATACTAAAAACACCATAAATCGCTATATTTCATAAACATTTGAAAAACACCATAACAAAAACACCTGGTTCATAAACATTTTATACATGACGTTTTAAACTTAAATGTGTAAAAACACAAAGTTTAGAACGACATGTTTTTTAGTTTTCAAAAACGCCATAAAACACAATGTGTAAAATTATATCCAAAAACACCATGAATAAAATTACAGTTCAAAAACACCATAAATAAAATTACAGTTCAAAAACACCATAAATAAAATTACAGTTCAAAAACACCATAAAATGTTTGTGAAAATTACACAGTACAGAAACACCATAAAACATCATGTGTAAATGACACAATTAAAAAACATTGTGTTTTGTTTATGTTCAAAACACCATAAAACGTCTAGTTTCACAAACAATATGAAAACACCATAAAAACGCACAAGTTTCAAGAACAATCAGGTCTGTTCTTTTGCTATTGTTAAATATAACAATATTATACTCGTTAGAAAGATAAAGAAATTTGTGATTTTATGGTGTAATTTTTTTAAAAAAAATTTAACGTATAAAATAGTTATATACGTTTAAAAAATTTGGTGGAATTAACATGTGACTTGCATGTGTAGCCTCCATTTATGTGTTGACGTTTATACCCTTTACCCTAAAATACACGTGTCACATTCTCGTGGCTTTTCATACTTCTCATGGTTTTTTGCCTTCTTAGAATATCTCTCCCACATATATATATATATATAATAAAACTTTTTATTAGGTCTTTATATCATTACTTTTTTTAACGCTTTAGATAACAACTTTAAATTGGTGAAATTAATTAGAAAATATAATTAAAACTATAAAGAATTTGGTATAAAAAAAATTAATTTTTAAAGAATTTGATATGTTAAAATTAATTTTTCATTTTTTATAATAATTACACCTTCATTATTTATTTATTTATTTTTTGTTTAAAGTTTAAACAAAATATTATCATCCACCATCCCCACCACTTATCTGAGATTCTGCACGAATTTTGCAGAAAGATTTATGAGAAGATCAGTTTCACTAATAATGTGCATCTACCCAGTACAATGGAACTTCTTCTACATCTCGACAAATGACCACTAAAGTTATGGTGTTTCTTAATGAGACCCAATTCGATCTCAACTACAGTATAAATGTAGTTCTACATCTCCACAATGAACCACCAACAAAAACTTTTTTTAAAAAAAAAAAGATTATAATAATTGATTGCTTGTGGATTTTTAAAAAATGGGGAAGAACTCAATTGAGAGCTAATTTGAAATTTAGAAGGTGGGTATATCACCATTAAAGCATTAATTAGCAGCTAGTTGACATCATAATTTCTTCTTTTTCAACCAGTTTTTACGGTTCCAACACTAATCAATTTAATTTTGTCTCTAATTCTTTGAATTGTTTGAATGGATTTGTGGATACCGACAAGGGGGAAGAAGCTAAATGAGTGTTTTTTTGAAATATATGAAGTAGGTGTGGCCATTTGAGTATCAAACCTGTTGACATCATTATTGCAACTTTTCACAAAAAAACTTTTTTAAAAGATCTAATTTCAGTTAATTTTGTCTGTGATTCTTGGCTTGTTTGACTGGATTATGTGTTTGTGCAAATGATGCATGATTATGCTTTCTTTTTCTTCGCAAAGTTGATATTTTTCAATTGAACAAGTTGTGGTTTGTGTGCAGGTTTATTATTTTCAGTTTAATTTGAAACTTCCCTCCTTATTATCCTTCAATTTCTGCTCATTTTGTTTCAAGATTTGTTGGTTTTGTGCAATCTAAAACTGGTGTCTCATTTTCTGACTTTTTCCTTTGTTTCTTTCTGCATCATCTTTTTGTCACGTAACGCAGTTCATCACGAGGTAATGTCAGAAAACCAAGAATAAAAATTCAAAAAATAACCCATACATTATCTCTCAGACACCATTATTTTAAGGTTTTGATGCCATTTTATAAACATCTTCTCTCTCTTTCATCACCTCTCTGCATTTCCAACTTGTAAAAGATTCTAAATGTCCTTCCAAATGTTCTTTCACTGATAATAAACACTTGGCTCCTTTTGCACCCACTATTGCATCAGATAAACCACATTGGGTTCTCTCTAAATCTCCATTTTTGAGTTTACAGAAATATGGGAAAAGCTACAAGATGGTTTAAAGGTTTGCTGGGTATGAAAGATAAAGAAAATGTAAACAATTTGAACTCCGGTGACCGGAAAGACAAGAAACGGTGGAGCTTCGGAAAACCCTTGAAGGAATCTCAAGCACCGGCACCACCAAGTGATGCCGCTTGGTTGAGATCTTACATGTCGGACGCAGAAAAAGAACAGAACAAGCATGCAATTGCTGTCGCTGCTGCCACTGCTGCCGCCGCAGATGCGGCGGTCGCCGCCGCTCAAGCTGCCGTCGCCGTCGTGAGACTCACAAACCAGCGTAGAACAAAACCGTATAGCTCCGGTAGAGAGATTGTAGCAGCCGTCAAGATTCAAACAGTCTTTAGATCCCATTTGGTGATTTTCAATTTTCAATTACTTTACCCTTTCTTGATATGATTAAAGATCCAATTTTTATTACAAGATTTGGGATTTTAATTATGATTCTGGTGATTATAATCTCAGGCTCGAAAGGCATTTAGAGCTTTGAAAGGATTAGTGAAATTACAAGCGCTTGTTAGGGGATTCCTGGTCAGAAAACGGGCTGCAGCCACTCTGCATAGTATGCAGGCTCTTATTAGAGCACAAGCTGCCATCAGATCCGAACGGGCTCGCCGCTCATTCACCAAAGACCACCGTTCAGAACCGCCGGAGTTCCACCATAGAAAATCAATTGTAAGATCTTACACTTGTTATTTCACATAAATTGCAATCAACTTATCATTTTTTTGAACATTATCAGGGGAAAATTGACAATGAGAGAAACGAATACCATAGCAAGAGACTCTCAGCTTATGAATCCAACACAAATTGCTACGATGAGAGCCCGAAGATAGTCGAAATCGACACTTACAGACCACAATCAAGATCCAGACGCATGAACACATGTGCATCTGATTCCGGGGAGGATTCACATTACATGCCATCCCCTCTTCATTGCCAAAACCCGGCATGTGTCTCAATTCCTGAATTCCACCATCTCCAAGATTTTGAATGGGGATATGTGGGTGATGATTACAGGTTCTCAAACACTGCTCAAAGCACTCCTCGGTTCATCAATTCACACAGGTCAACCGGGCCGGTGACCCCGGCTAAAAGTGTTTGTGGGGATGCCTTTTTCAGGCCATATTCGAACTACCCGAGTTACATGGCTAGCACACAGTCGTCTAAGGCGAAACTGAGGTCACATAGTGCTCCTAAACAAAGGCCCGACCCGGGGTCGAAGAAGAGGTTGTCACTTAATGAAATAGTGGCATCAAGATACAGTTTAAGTGGTTTGAAGATGCAAAAGGGTTGTTATCAAGTTCAAGAAGCTTTTAATTTGTAATGTTGGTTATGTTAGCTGTTTAGATTGTCAACTAATGTGTTGTTTTTGATAGAGAAATTGTGATCATTGCATGCATAGATGTGAACAAGAAATCCTTTTTCTTGGTTTTGTTTGTGTAAATTATATTAAAATGTTTTTGAGATTTGAATGTTGTATGCAATTGAAGTTTTCTTGAATCGAGTCTTTTGATTTTTTTTTTTGGTTTATTATATTAAAATAAAAAAAAAACAACAAAAGGGTTGGTATGAAAATGAAACCAAAGATTCATGTGCAACAACAATTAGGATATTTTGAATCTCCCAATTTAAATTTATAATACCCTCTCCAATTATAGGCATGTTAAGGTTTGCTCTAAATAACTAGGCAGTTTTTGCATATGTGCCCTAAACACTTGGGATGGGAAAAAAAAAAAAATCCCGGAACCGGATATTATATCCAGAACTAGAAACGATTATACATGAATTGATGGATGCATGCAGTTTCAGTTTCTCAAAAGTAATAACTCAAACCAAAAATCGAAACCAAACCGACTAAAAACCCAAATGAAACCAGAAGCGGTTTTATCTCTACCTGGTTTTTTAACTTTGTTGTTTTCAAAACTGAAACTGGTTTCTATCTAGAGCCGTTTTCTAAAAAAACGTTGAGTAAATTCTAAAATCTTCATATGAAAATAGATGACTTGAATTAAACAATACAATATGTAAAATAACAAAAAAAATGTGATATTAAAAGATCTATTTTTAGTTCTGAATTTTTAATATGATATAAATTACAGTTTAAATTAATTTAGTTATGCTAAAAGCATATTTAAGTTTTTTTTGAACGGCAATTTGGATCACTGACGAGCCATAGACCCACTCGATCATATCCACACCCAATAAAAGGAAACCCACAATAGACGAGAGAAACAAGACTTGAACCTGTGACCTTTCCAATATTGAAGCCACATGGTACATCCTTCAACCACTTGAGTTGAAGATCATTGGTAAAAGCAATTTAAGTGACTGTACATTTAGCGAACCAAGATATGAATTTGGAATTCGGATATGTTAAGAACCGGCAGGAAAACATAATTCACTCTTGATGGATTAGGACTTAAGACTTTGGTGAACGAAATTTTCACCGTTTAAATTGATTTGGACTTGAAATTTAGTATGATATAATGGGTTTGATAAGGCAGTTCAAATGCCGTCAAAATGAGTTCAATCAAAATTCGTTTGAGTCGGTTTCGGAGGTAAAAAAAAAATTAATTTGTCTTCATAAGCAAAAATAACTTTTTTATGATCATGACTAGGTTCGTTTGTGAAACAAATTACATAACATTGTTTCATTTAAGGGGTGTAACTTCATACTAAATCTTAACTCCAATAATTTTATCACTTAAACCCAACTACATCCTTCTTTAGCCTAGAGGTGAATAAAAAAACCCATCTGGGTTTTCAAACCGGTCCGAACCGCCGGTTTGTAATAGGTTTGACATCCTCATCTCTCAAACTTGTTTTCAAACCGGTTTTCAAACCGAACCGGTTTTCACCCAAACCGGTTTTGACCATCCGTTGACAAAACCGGACCGGTTTGAAAACCGAACCGGTTTGGGCAAAAAAACCGGTTTGAGCACCTCTGCTTTAGCCTTGCTGTCTTCAATTAATTGCAAATGCGCCGAACAAACATAAATATGCAATTCTTCGTGTTCGTTTGTTTAAATTTAATGTGTTCACAAACAATTCATAAACGCTAATGAAGATATACTTTTAAAATTTTTTTTTGACATTCTTAATCTCAAACGATTGACATAATAATCTTTTACATATGTTAAGCTTGATATAAAGATCAATATCATAATCAAAATAATCTTAACTGAAAGTACAACTTAGAAATAATAATCGTAGATAATATTCCTAAAATAATGTCTTTTTGATCGAAATTTCAATAATTAATTCTCTAACAAGATATAAGTTTCAAGCAACTATGTGTCTAGTTTATACATTAAGATAATAAACCAAAATTAGAAATTCAAATATATAATACATATTTCACGAGCGAGAATAAACAAACAAACATCAACAAATGTATTACTTGACGTTCACAAACATGAATCATTGAACGCAACTTCTATATTTATGTTTTTACATTTAACAAAACAAACAAACTTTTTGTTTATGTTCTTTCATTTATCAAACAAAAAAAATATAAACAAACAACGTGTCAAACACTTTACGATGTGTTTGTTAAACGTTCAGTTTATTTACAGTCCAAATCTTTAACATACATGTTGGTTACAAACGTTATTCAGAAATTATGTATTAAAATATTGTGTTAAAATAAAATTTTAACTAGTATACTATAAATACATAATATTTTAAAGTATTAAATAACATGAAATCAACTTAGCAAGTTAAAGCTTGACTCATTTTGTTATACTCGTAAAATATGTTTTTATTTTTTTTAAATTTAAAAAAGATTAAAATAAAGTAAGTAACTAAACCAAAAATCAAAAATTAAAATGCCATAAAATAAAATTCTTTAATATTTTAAGCATAGAAAATAAGAAAAATAAATAACTAAACTAAACAAATGAAAATCTAAAAAATGTAATAAAATATTTTTTTTATCGAAGCTTATAATATTTGTTGATAAATTGATTAATTAACTAACTAATTTTATAATAATTTATTAAATATAAATGATAAAAGAATAAAAGAAAAAAAATGTAGAAAAGAGAAAATAATTCAAAATATAAGAAAATAGATAAACAACAGAAGTTTCAAGTTTAGTCTTTCAAATATAAGGGAAAAAAAGTGAGTTTTTCAAGTTTAGATGAGCATATATGTAATTCTCTCTTTTAATTATTAGTATTAAGATAGAGTAGTATATTACCGATATTGTCATTGTGATTTATTAATATTTCACTCTTGGATTCTAAGTTTCATAAATTACTCATATGATGTCAAACTTTAAATATTTGTAACACATATAGTCCTTAGGTTACCAAATTACCCTCACATAATTGACCAAATTACCTTTACATAAGGACTATATGTGTTGCTAATATTTAAAGTTTGGGATTATATGAGTAACTTATAAAACATAGGTACCAAGAGTAAAATATTTACAAACAAAGGAATTATATTGGTAATTTACTCTTTAAGATTATGATTTGAGTATATTTAAATATCTAAACCATACTTCTTTAAAATTTAAATCCCATCAATTCTGGTTCAGCAGAGTTCGAACGTTTGATAATAAAAACATTCATACAATAAATTGCTACTTTACAAGCATTGCCAATCAGAGCTTACCTATCATTTATTTATTAACATTATTTGTTACATTTGATATTCATCATGTAAAAGCACAAACACTAGGTACGAGGAAAATGTTAAAAATAAATAATGGCTTTTAGGAAAAAAAAAAGAAGCAATTTTTAAAATGCTCAAAAATCATGCTACTCCTAATCCTATTCTATATCTACATAACCTATTTCCTCATGTAATTGAAAAACACGAATAGGGCGCTTGTTGACGCAATTCAAGGATTTAAATTACAGAAAATGAAGGTATTAATGAATGAAAATCGAGGAGATGGGTATTAGTTTAAGTAGGTGGGTATTATTTAAAGTATATAAAACTTTGAATTTTGAAATGCTTGTGGGGTGCATCAAGAGAATTTGAAGATAACGGCTATGTAATTTATTATTTTAACAATTTTTTTCCTAGATTCAAATGAAAGGAATAATATATTTGTATGTATTGTTGATTTGTTGTTCCAGCATTAATCAACACATAATTTTCTTCTCAGCCTACGTCATCTGTTTTTTTTGTATTCAATCTGGTACTACACACATATAGTGTGAGTTCGGTTGTTACCTGCACCTGTTTACGGATCTTGAAAAAAAACTCCTAAGTAGTCGAATGTCATGAACTCAACAAAAGTTTTTCCATCACTATATTTCAGATTATATACTCGGGTCGGGTTAAACATTTAAAAACTTTAAATATCTAATTTTACTTACACTCATAGAAACTAAATATGTTTTTTTTAACAAACAAGATATAAAATGTTTAACATGAAAATGTGGGTATCTAGAAGAAGATGGCTGACGATGAAAGCAATTAGGCAATGTTTCAAGTCTCCAAGTCTTCAAGTCATGTTTTTTTTTTCTTTTTATTTTAATTAGTATCTTAAATGTTAACCTTTACAACTTAAACATTTTTATAAATTAATTTTTATTGTTCTACTAGTATACTTATTTGAATTTTCTGAATAAGTTTAAACTGTAAACACTTAAACATATTGTTAAAAGATTAGTTCAACTTTAGTTTTTTTTTTTAAACCAAGAGGGCCTAAGGATTTTTAAAAAGAAAGACGCAGGATGCTTGACTCAATACCTATAAAATTTTCCGACGAGATATTGTTAAATCGACCCTTGTGAGCGGAAAAACAATAGGGCCGGGGCACCCACAGGGCCCTAAAAAACTCTGTCCTTGCCTATAACATGAAAACCCACCGACCACCGCCAAGATCAAACCAACAGATTTTTTTTTCATAATCTTTATTATACATGTATGATAATATCTTTTTTTATGTGTTTGTGCAAATTTATCATCGTTTACAATTTAAAGCATGTGTAAGTTTGGTTACACTATAAATTTTTATTTGTTGTAACGACAATTTACACTAACGTAAGAACCTAAACCTTGTAAATGTATAATAAATATAATGAAAAATAACAAATATTTGACTTGATCTTGGCGTTGGTTAGTGGGTTTCTGTGCTACATGTAGGTTATTATTAGATCACTTCACTATATATATAGAGAAGTGTTCAAATAATAACCCACTCTTAAAGCAATAACACAGATAACTTTATCAAGATGAAGCCAAATCTTAATTTTTTTTGAACATCATTATAACACAATTATGACACTATGTTCTTTTATGAGTTTGTGAAAATTCATCACCGTTTAAGAGATATTATCGTTGTAAGTTTTTGATTTCCAGCACTGTAACTGTTTTAGGCCCAAAACTTACAACGATGATATCTCTTAAACGGTGATGAATTTTCGCAAACTCATAAAAGAACATAGTGTTCTAATTGTGTTACAATGATGTTCAAAAAAAATTTTCAAAATTTGGCTTCATCTTGGCAAAGTTATCTGGGTTATTGCTTTAAGAGTGAGTTATTATTTGAGCACAATCCTATATATATATATATATGATTGGTTTCAAATAAGAACCCTGCTTAATTGCGGTAACCTAAATAACTCGATAAAAAATGCCCGAATCTTTGATTTTTTTTCATGATCTTTATTATACATATTTAAGCGGTTTATTTTTTCTTTTATAGTCTTTATTATACATATTTAGGTCATTTTTTGTTGAGTTATTTAGGTTACCGTAATTAAGGTGGGTTAACAATGGAACAATCCTCTATATATATATATAGGAATGCGATCTAATAATAACTCACACTTATGGTAATAACCCATTAACTCTAATTAGCCAATCACATCAGGACACATGGATTTTTTTTATAATCTGATGAGGGTAGATTATTAATTTGCTTTATGTACTAACTTACCACCTCTTTTTTATACATCAATAACTTTTTTATACTATAATGTTTTTTTTTATGAAAATTGCACCATTTTACTCATTTTATTTTTCTTTTTAATTCCGTTATAGTCTTGACTAGGTTTTTTTATTTTTTTCGGATGTTCGTATTTACACCAATGTAACAAGTATAAAAATAGCAAATTATTTGTAACGAGTTGTAAAGAATTTGGGTTTACATTGTTGTAGAATAAATATGTGTTATGTTTAAGAGTGTAAACGAGCCAAGCTTATCCCGAGGTCGTTAAAAAAAACATTAAGTATCCTTTGAAATAATAAATTTAATTAATACAAAAATGGAGTTTTGGCTAGTGTATATGTCAGAGATACTGTTTGGATTTGAAAAAAAAAAAATAATGTATCTATAATTTTTTGGTTTAATAATTCTCAAATATCTTAAATAAATTGAGATTTATTTTCGATTCCTTAGATATCCTATGCTTTGAGACTATCGAAAGAAGATGTGAAATCGACCCAATTTTAAGTTGAGTTAGCAAAACGGATGCCTGGTAAGACATGATTAAACTTGTTTAACAAAAAATACACTATTTGTTTTTACTTTTTCTAAATTAATAAAAATTAGAAGAATAGTTTTCATCATTTTTTTCTACATAAAACACAATAGAGTAATGCTCATATCACCAAGTTAAGTTTTAAAAAAGTTGATTTCATGTTCTATATTTGTATTAATCGCATCGTCTCTTACTTGTTAAATACGATAATACCTGTTTTGTTAGTTTCGATTTTAACAACACTAAATTTACTCGTCACTAATGAAAAAGAAAATAATTTTACTTATTTTGAGTTATTTTATTAAAATAAGCCAAAATTACTAGTTTGCTCTTTATTTTTGTTAAAACTTTAAAATTTCTCGATTTTTTCTGTTTACTCATTTTAGTTTCTTTTTATACTTTTTTTTTTTGTTTTCCTCGTTTTTATTATGTCTTCGCATAAATTTTTTTTCTTTTTTTTTTCTTTCCAATCTTCTTTTCTTTTATTTTTCTTTTTTTATCATTTTGTATTTTTATTAAAAAGTAATAAGACTATAAGCAAGTTGAACCAAGTCAGGCTTGGCTTGTGTACGTTCGAAGTTGAAAAGCTGGCTCGAGTTAGTTTTTTTAGCAAGTTGTAAAGGTGAGCACATGCATAACTCAAGCTAGCTTGTTGCTCATTGATTCATCTATACATTTCTAAATAAAATTAGTTCAAAATTTTTGTATAGCCAATCGAACCTAGGCTCGGATTTGTCTCGCGATAGTAAAACGAAACAATTTGCCTCGACTCATTTTTTTTGAAAGGCAAATGTTATCTCCTTTTAAACTACTCCAAACTAACTACAACATTGCATGCGTTAAAACCCATGACTTCTCATTCTAAGAGACAAAACATCTATCAAGTGGACTAGTCTTACATTTAATAACAAGTTTTCTAGACAATTTTTTTTTTTTTTGAGTTATTAAGAGCAAGTGTTTCAAGCAAGACTAGGTGGTTTGAAATTAATAGCCAACACACATAAAAAATCTTAAAAATAAATATATAAAAAGTAAGAGGAACAAAAAACTAGTTAAAAGGATGGGCAAATTTAATAATTGAAGAATTTAAAGTTTTAATAAAAACAAGAGTATATCGATTTCTAATAAAATATACAATCGAGAATTTGGAAAGAGATAAATGCAATTTTAGTAAATTTTGAGTTGGTAAATATACAATAAACAATGTTTATTAAAAGATGCATGATATAAAGGGTTGTTATAACGGGCCATTAAGACACGAAACACGGAATGAGTAGATTGAACATGACTCTTTTAAAACATGTACACGAACATAAAATAACTCGTTAAGGAACTTGTTATCATTCAACACGATAAATGACCCATTAAGGAGTGTGTAAAATTACGTGTTAAGAAACTCATTAAGGAAATAAGGTTAGAGAATTAGAAATTTTTTGAAAGTAATCGGTTAATCACCTATTTTATTATATTATTTTTTTAAATTAAAATTATAAACATGTCTTAGCTGGTTTTAACCGGTCTTAACGAGTCTTAATGTGTCTTATTGATAATAAGGGTGTGAATGGGTAATTTAAATGTTTAATGAGATGTTCTTAAGTATTTTAATATGATAATTCATTCGAATAGAAGCTACCATGTGTTCATGTGATTTTGCAGGTTAGACGAAGGAAAATGATGATTTTAGAAGGAAATCGGACAACCGGAAGCAAGAACGAGCAATTTGGGATGCGAGAAAATGATGTTGCAAAAGCTCAGGCCGTAACTTATGGTTACCGGCCGTAGCTTATGGTCTGGGAGTGTTGTACCGTAGCTGGAACCGTAAACCCGAGGCTCTGGGGCGTAAATAAAATGTTGGAGTGCCCCGGCCGTAACTTATGGTGGCCTGGCCGTAGCTTATGGCGGGGTCAGATCAGCATATGGGAAATTGCGTTTTTTGGGGTATTTAAGGACCAAATCAACCCTAATCGACTAACACACATTGGAGGCAAGTTCTAGGACGATTTTGGGAGTATTTTGGAGGATTCTAAAGCCCCGATTCATCAATCCGAACAGTAATATCAAGATTCAAACATGCAATTTCACATGAAGATTGAAGATTTAAGCGTTCCTATGTCCGGCTAAGTCTCTCGTGATCGTCTCCGGATGGATGGTTAGGTTTAGTAGTTAATGTTTACTTTGGATTGTTAAACATTGGTATTAGATTAGTTTTTCATTGATTACTTCTCTAGTATTGCTTGATTGTGAAATCCTAACTATTGTTTTATTACTTTGCAACTTCAAGTTCAAGTTGGTTACTTTTTATTCATTCATAGTTTGAGTGGATTGGTAATTGATGAAATTGGGTGTCAAAGTTTTTATGATCAATTGTTTTGTGAAATTAATAATCAATCGAATCAACAACATCGGTCTAGTTATCGGTTGTCAATAAGGTCATTAATTGGTTTCCAAATTCTAGGTGTAGATCAATTCAAGCATAAGCTCTGTCTATGTAGTTTCCAATTGACAATTCAAAGTATCTTTAATTACTTGATTAACTTGAAATCCGGAGTGATCACCCTTTCCATTAATCGTTTACAAATTCTTATTTTAATTCGTTTGTTTTAGTTCAAGTTAATTGTTTCTCAATTAAAACCGAAAATCAACAATTTCAAGTTTAAATTTTTATTGCAATTAGTTAATTAGTTGTGTTGAAAGTGATTTCCACTTGACTCTTCGTGGATCGATACCCGACTTCCTTAACTAATTTGGGTAGTAGGACTTGAGTTTATACTCTTATTTTTGGTTGGTTGGCGCCGTTGCCGGGGAGTCGTGCATAAATTACTTTCAATTTCGTTTTGTTTTGTTTTGTTTTTCAGATTTATACGGGTTGTGTTAGTGTGCAGGTAATTTCCAGATTGCATGCATACTAGGTATTCTGGAAGAGCTTCACCACTTAATTTTGATCCAAAAATTGAACGCACTGCTCGTAGGAATCGAGTACTCCACCGAATAGAGCTTGCATCTCCAAGTGTTCAGCAACGTTTGGCAATGGAGTACCCATTGAATGAACCACCAAGGTTTGAGGATTTTGAGAATCCACAAGGTAACCCAAATCCTCCACCACCACCTGCTCAACCCCAATTTCATCATGTACCTCCCCCTGAACATCCTCCTAATGATGACAACCATACCAATAATACTGAGGAGAGAAACACTTTGAGAGGAGGTACTCATCATGGCACAATATGGAGTGGTGAGAACAATGTCAATGATTGGGATGATGGTTTGAATGGTGGGGATTACAACCTACAGAATGTTAATGTTGCTTATGATGACCCTTATGGGTATCCACCACCACAACCACAAATGCAAAACCCTTACCCACAACCAAATCCACAACCATTGAATCAAGGGGGTTATGGTTTTCACCATCAACAACCACCGTATGATTATCTGCCACAACAAGGTTTCAACAGGCCACCAAGACCTCATAATCAGAATTACGGGCCTGGAATCCCTATGCCTCCTCCAAACATGAGAGTGCCCATGAACTACAATCAAGGCATGGCACATGCACAAGGTGCCACCACCCACTTCCGACCTGCTTTGACTACCAATTCCTCACCGGTAGTCACACCTGTTAGGCATGGTAGATCATTTGAGGTAAGACCAGCTGTATTGACATCCGTGCCCACATTCCATGGAAGAGCCACTGAGGAACCATATCAACACTTGCAAGAATTCGAGCAATTCTGTCAAGTCACGTGTGGCCAAGGATTTTCAGCGGATGAAGTCAAGTTAATCCTCTTCCCGTTTACTTTGAAAGATAAGGCTAAGGAATGGTTTTCTACACTACCAGCATCAAGCATTTACACTTGGGAAGAAATGCAACAACAATTCCTAAGTGAGTTCTATACAATGAAGAAAACAACTGAAGCTAGGGCTTCCATTAGGAATTTCAAACAGAAAGGAGGAGAATTATTTCATGAGGCCTTCACTCGATTCAAAGACATGTTGAGGAAATGCCCACACCATGGGATCAACATGTGGGAGTTATTAGTTGCTTTCTATGATGGAATGTCATCGGAGGATATAAGGGACATCAACTCCCAAAGCAATGGGACATTCTTGTACAATCATGTACAAGTGGATTGGGATATGCTTGAGCGGATGAGCACTACTTCAAAGAGGTTAGAGCAATCTAACAAGCGGTCAAAACATGAAACTGTTAATGGTGCAGCTACGCAATTAAATGAGGAGCAATTGGAGGTCGTGGCACAAAAGATGGCCAAATTAGCTGGGTTGGGAAAGGACAACACCAAGTCTGAAAATGTATTTAGTGTATGTGGTGGATGTGGAGAGATTGGACACAAGGCAAGCCAATGCCCAGCTCAGTTTGGTCCAACAGAAGAAGTGAACCAAGTGTATGGAGACATGAACTGTGACACCCGGCAATTTCAGGTAAATTGCAACTCTTGTATTCTTTACATTTCACATTCATACTTCTTGCATTTCATTTAATTATGTTTAATTAGATGAGTTGAACACAAACTACTGCGAAACGATAGTCCGTGGAGCTATCGAATCGTACATTGCACATTGGTTTTGGAAACCAAGTGTGGCAAACACAACACTAACGCAAAACAATAATTCGGGGAATTATTGAATTGTGCATCACACGTTGATTAGGATTAATCAAGCGTGCAAACACTTCGTTAGACACGAACACAAACAAGCATCGATAATTCGAGAAATTACCGAAACACACACGAGTCTCACGAACGTCAGTGAACATCACAACAATTAAGCACTGAAACACTTCACAAGTCAATTATGGCTAATAATTGACGATTAGAGTCCAAACGACACTCGAACGATGTTCTACAGTCGAGAAACGGGCAAGAACGAGCCCAGAACAACAAAATAGGCTTAGTGGGCCTAACTTTTGGGCCAGGCGGTACGCCTGACCCGAAGCACCCAGATCTGGCGATGCGCGCGGGACTAAGAAATCAGCCGGACACATTTTCCATCCGCGCGGTACGCCTGGCCTTGGTGAGCCACGCCAGGCGTTACGCCTGACATGCACAGATCGCAAAACTAGATCTACACTCAACCTATCTCACTTTTAATCATTCTAATCCTATTCTCTCGGCCACAACACCTCTATCTCGAGTTCCTACCTCTGTTTCTTCATCATTTCACCAGCAAAACCTCCATTGTTGAAGCTTTGAAGCTTGGGAGGCCATTGAAGGTCCTTGAAGCTTAAAGTTGAAGAGGATTGAAGCTTGGAGGCCATACTTAGAGCTTGAAACCACCACCATCATCTCGAACCTGCACTATTCGAAGTTCCAGGAGCGTTGGGGGCTGCTCTTGTCATCATCTCAACCATCTTGAGCCTTTGAGGTAGTTCTTGTGACTAAAACACTCATTGACACATCACTACACACACATGCAAGTGTTAAATCACACATGCAAGCACCCACCCATCACATGCACGAATTTTGTGATGTTTGAGTCTGGGTTTGTTGATATGAATGTGTTTCTTGATGATCTATGAGGTTTAGATTGAGATTTGTGAAGATCCATGATGATGTGTATGGGTAAATTTCATGATTTGTTCATAAAGTATTGAAAAGATGCCATGCATGTATGATCTAAGGCATTCTAGATGATTTTATCGATGTTGGGATGATTCTTGATAATGTATAAGTGTTCTTGCAAGATTAGATGATGATCTTAATGATTAAAGACATGATATTTGATGAGCTTTCTATTATTAGAAACTTTATTTTGTCAAAATGATGTTATGGATGAAATGGTGGACATGCATGTATGTAGAATTGCTATTAGGATGTTAAGATGATGATTTGAACACTTAGAATGTGATATTGATAATGTTTATGGTCATTTTGGCATAGTTACTATATTTAGTAACTTTTATTGATGAAATATTGATAGATGATGAATTTGGTTATGTGGACATGTTTAAAGGATGTTAGATTGGTTATTATGATGATTTGTGGCAAAAGAATGGTTTATAAATGTTTAGATAGTCATTTTATGCAAAAACCACAAAGTTACTATTTTTAGTAACTTTATTTTTACAAAAACCGATTTGTAAACTTGATGTGTGATTCGAGCATGCTAGATGACTTATTATGTTGTAGTATGATGATTAGATACTAAGTTAGATGGTTTCTGATGTCACGAATGCTACAAATGGAAACTTTCCATTTTAGGAAACTTTTATGTGCCAACATGTTGTAAACGAATTATGTGACTCCGTATGATGATGTGCTATGTGTTAACATGATCACGTAGGACTAATGAACATGCTAGAACTCTAAAATCAATATGCTTGTGAACTTACTATAAATGGTAAGTTGTCCATAGACGCGACTTGCGCGTTTTGCACACAACGAGCACTAACACGAATGTTTCACAAAACACAACCAACACATGGTTCACCAACGGGTCGTCGACACACACGGTCAAACACGGTCAATGTAGACCAACGCAGACAGACATGATCAACCGAGAGTTATTGATCACGTAACACAATCACTTACACGAACTCACGTGTAATATACGATATAGGTAGCCGGTGACTGACCACCCGACGACACAGGAGCTTACGCTTACATTTGTTCACCTCGCTAAGGTGAGTTCACGGCCCCTTTTTACATTTTCTACCTTTGGGGGAGAAAACATTGCATACAACTGTTTTTGAACAACTTACACACTTTTGGTTATTTTTGTACATGCTAATATCGTATATACATATGTGTGGCATTCATCCACAAACTGATAAGTCCTCATTAAACACACCTCGAGCCGTTAATAGCGCGTTGCGCTCAGCGTGGTAATTCTGAATAGTACTATTTGGGCCTGACAAGCCCCACTGTTGCGAGCCGTATGGCCACCCCGACTGGAGGTCGGAACAGTGCATAATTGACCAAACAACATTTGCCATATCTTGGATGGATAGGGCGGGAGGCAGCATGTTAGCTTCGGTTGCGAACCCGCATATGATATAACACATATTGACTAGCTATCAATTGATATTGCATTGTATTGAAAAATAGACCTGCACACTTTACTTTAAACATCTTGATGTTTACTGCTGATTACAAACCTGTGCTCTCACCAACCATTGTGTTGACCTTTTACTCGCATGTTTTCTCAGGTAACTAAGGCACGCGCACCAGGAATAGGATGCTAGGCCGGAGTCGCATGCATCTATTTAAGTGTCTTAGTTTATCAAACATTTATTACCATTTGGTTGTTATGTAATGTTAATCAGCTTAAATCGCTTCCGCAACTATTGTCACGTATCGCTTTGAAAACCATTTTGATTTAACGCTTCCGCAACTATGAATGATTAAACTGTTTTGTTAATTTATACTTCACTTCCGCAACTCTGATATTACTAAACTGTTTTATCCAAATTATTGGATGTACGTAAGAAATCAGACATATAGGTCTCGCATGTTGTGTGACCGGAGACTGCGATCCTGACAATCTGCCGCCGCTCGCGCCCCGGAAGGGACGGGATTTCTCGGGGTGCGACAGATTGGTATCAGAGACTCCGGTTATTGCGAATTAGGTTTGCATTTAGTGAACTTAGTCTATAACCACTAGTCTCCACACAACACTTAGTGCTTAGTATTATGATGCTTGCACACATGCCACATCTTTTATGCATTACGTTCATCACAGCACGTGACTATCCGTGATGGGGAGAGCCGATAGCTCTACATGTACTTTACAGTACCTACTGCACACACTACATTAGTCATTAGACAAACACTAACACTTATTCTCGCTATGAAGATCATGGCTGGAAGACGTGGAGGACGCAGGAATGCAGGCGGACGTGGGAACATCAACCTGACTCAAGCTGAGTTGAACGCCCTCATCAACGAACGAGTTGAGGAGGTACTTGCTGCACGGGAAGCTACCCGTAATCAAAATCTACTGAACCAAGGTGATGAACCTGTTCATATTCACCTTGCACTACAAACCCTTTTTTTTCCAATTCAACACGTTTATTCGATACTTAACTCAACCTTGTTCCTTGCGTATCTCAGGAGCAAACCCTAACCCACCTCTCTGCACGTTCAAGATGTTCCTGGATTGCAAACCCCATTCATTCAGCGGCACTGAGGGAGCCGTTGGGCTATTACGCTGGATTGAGAAGGCGGAATCAGCCTTCGCCATGAGCAACTGCAAGAACGAGGACAGGGTCAAGTTCGCTGCAGGGACGTTCGAGGGAGCTGCCCTCACTTGGTGGAATGCCAACGTCCAGAACTTAGGGCTTGATGCAGCCAACGCTCTGCCTTGGGATAACTTTAAACAAATGTTGAACCGTGAGTACTGTCCTCGCGGTGAAGTGCAGAAACTGGAAACGGAATTCTGGAACCATAAGATGATTGGTTCCGAGGTCGAGGCTTACACCGCTCGATCTTATGAGTTAGCAAATCTGTGCCCGGAAATGGCAACCCCACCCTTCAAACATATAGAGAAGTACATTGATGGACTGCCACCTCAAATTCAGGGCATGGTGCTCTCTGCTGACCCCATCACCATGCAACAAGCTGTGCGACTGACTCACAAGCTCACTGATTCGGCAGTTGCACAAGGACTCTTGCCACCCCGTGGTGCTGTGACCACAACCAACGACAAGGGCAAACGGAAATGGGATGACACCCAGAACAAACCAACCACTCTCCAACCACCACCACAGCAACGTAAGTTTGGATCAACCCAAGCTTATGCCCCACCCATTCCAACCACCCAGAATCAAGGAGGTTATGCTGGAAAACACCCCAAATGCCACAAGTGCAACTTCCATCATGCACCGGGTCAATGTGGCCGCTTCCAATGTCAGCGCTGCGGAAAAGGGGGACATGCAGCCAAAGACTGCAGGGGTGAACTAATGACAAAAACCCCGCAGCAGCCACAACAACAGCAACAACTTGAAGCACCGAAGGGTTGCTTCGAATGTGGGAAACCAGGGCACTTCAAAAAGGATTGCCCGCACCTGAAAAAGAACAACAACCAACCGAACAACAACGGGAACAATGGAGCGAGGGGACGAGCCTTCGTGATTGGGGCCAAGGAGGCCAGGAGGGATCCCAACCTTGCAACCGGTACGTATCTCTTAAACGATAATTATGCTACTGTATTGTTTGATACTGGAGCTGAGAAAAGCTTTATATCTAAGGACTTTAGTGAGATACTTACCATAACCCCAACACCCTTAGAGGTTGAATATACAGTAGAGCTAGCTGATGGTAAATTGATTGTAACAAAGCACATTCTGAGAGAATGCACTTTAGAGCTAGCAGGCCATAAATTTAAGATTGACCTCATGCCGGTTACACTAGGCAGTTTTGATGTCGTAGTGGGCATGGATTGGTTGTCTAAAAACCAGGCTGAAATCATTTGCCACGACAAGGTTGTGCGCATACCTCTCCCTAGCGGAGAAACTCTAGACATCAAGGGCGAAAGGAGTGACACTCCTCTGAACATCATCTCGTGCATGAAAGCTCACAAATGCTTACGAAAGGGATACACTGCCATATTGGCGCTTATCACCGACAAGACTGAAGAGGAGAAAAGGATAGAAGACATCCCAGTCGTATACGAATATCCCGACGTTTTCCCGGAGGATCTACCAGGACTTCCACCACCTCGACAAGTGGAGTTCCGCATAGACCTTGTGCCGGGAGCAGCACCTATCGCACGAGCACCATATCGACTTGCACCTTCGGAGATGCAGGAACTGTCCAATCAACTGCAAGAGCTGTTGGACAAGGGTTTCATTAGACCAAGCTTCTCACCTTGGGGAGCTCCGGTCTTATTCGTGAAGAAAAAGGATGGCACGTTTCGTATGTGCATCGACTACCGGGAGTTAAACAAAGTAACAATCAAGAACCGATACCCCTTACCTCGGATCGACGATCTGTTCGATCAACTACAAGGATCGAGTTACTACTCCAAGATCGATCTGCGATCTGGGTATCATCAGCTAAGGATTCAGGAAGAGGATATCCCTAAGACTGCTTTTCGCACTCGGTATGGTCATTACGAGTTTCTGGTCATGCCGTTTGGGCTGACAAACGCACCTGCAGTATTCATGGACCTCATGAATAGAGTGTGCAAACCATACCTCGACAAGTTCGTCATTGTCTTCATAGATGATATTCTCATTTATTCCAAAACCCAGGAGGAACACAAAGAGCATCTTCAATTGACTCTTGAACTGCTACGAAAAGAGAAGCTGTACGCTAAACTCTCAAAATGCGACTTCTGGATCCGAGAAGTCCAATTTTTGGGACATGTTGTTAATGAACAAGGGATTTATGTGGATAAGTCTAAGATAGAGGCAATCAAGAACTGGGAAGCACCAAAGACCCCAACTGAGGTGCGACAATTCCTAGGCTTGGCAGGCTATTATCGGCGATTTATCGAAGGATTTTCAAAGATAGCCCAACCACTCACAGCCTTAACCCACAAGGACAAGAAATACCTCTGGACTGAAAGACAAGAAGCTGCATTCCAACTTCTCAAGCAGAAGCTCTGTAGTGCACCTATCCTATCCCTTCCCGATGGGACGGAAGACTTTGTAGTATATTGCGATGCCTCGATACAAGGGCTCGGATGCGTGCTGATGCAGCGAGAGAAGGTGATCGCATATGCTTCTCGACAACTGAAAGTACACGAGAAGAACTACACCACCCACGACTTAGAACTTGGAGCCGTGGTATTTGCACTTAAGATCTGGAGACACTACCTGTATGGTACCAAGTGTACGATATACACTGATCACAAGAGTCTCCAACACATATTCGAGCAGAAGGAACTGAACATGCGACAGCGTCGCTGGCTCGAACTCCTAAACGACTATGAGTGTGCCATCAAGTATCACCCAGGGAAGGCCAATGTAGTGGCCGATGCCCTAAGTCGGAAGAATACACCGAAACCCAAGAGGGTAAGAGCTTTACAACTCACCATTCTTCCCAACCTCCCTGAACAGATACGTAATGCCCAAGTGGAGGCACTTAGACCTGAAAACTTAGCGGCTGAATCACTGAGGGGAATGGAGCAACAACTTACGGAAAAAGCCGATGGCTTACAGTATTTCATGGAACGCATCTGGGTTCCGCATCATGGGAACCTACGAGACCTTGTGATGGACGAGGCTCACAAATCCCGATATTCCATTCACCCTGGATCTGATAAAATGTATCATGATCTGAAGATACTTTACTGGTGGCCACATATGAAAGCCGACATTGCCACCTATGTGGGCAAATGCTTGACGTGTGCGAAAGTCAAGATCGAGTACCAGAAACCATCTGGATTACTCACACAACCTGAGATCCCCATGTGGAAATGGGAACAAATATCCATGGATTTCATCACCAAATTACCCCGTACCCCAAGTGGGTGTGACACAATATGGGTGATTGTGGACCGACTAACTAAGTCAGCACATTTCCTCGCGATCAAGGAGAACGACAAGATGGAAAAACTAGCCAGAATCTATGTCAAAGAAGTGGTCTCACGACATGGAGTGCCAATCTCCATCATTTCAGATCGAGACGCCAGATTCACTTCTAACTTCTGGAAATCATTGCAAAAGTCACTTGGCACGCGGCTGGATATGAGTACAGCATACCACCCACAAACTGATGGCCAGAGTGAACGAACGATACAAACTCTTGAAGATATGCTACGAGCGTGCGTAGTGGACTTTGGAAATAGTTGGGAAACTCACCTGCCGTTGGTAGAATTTTCCTACAACAACAGCTACCACACAAGCATCAAAGCAGCGCCTTTTGAGGCACTCTATGGCAGGAAATGCCGGTCACCTATCTGTTGGGCGGAAGTGGGCGACAGTCAGCTCACTGGCCCGGAACTTGTGCATGAAACAACCGAGAAAATCGTGCAAATCAGAAACCGCATGGCAGCAGCTCGTGATCGTCAAAAGAGCTATGCCGACAAACGCCGAAAGCCTTTGGAATTTCAGGTAGGAGATAAAGTCCTTCTGAAAGTCTCACCATGGAAAGGCGTCATTCGTTTTGGAAAACGAGGCAAATTGAACCCACGGTATATTGGACCTTTCGAGATCCTGAAAAGGATTGGTCCAGTGGCATACCAACTCAACTTACCAACCGAACTCGACGGAGTTCACAACGTATTTCATGTCTCGAACCTGAAAAAGTGCTTATCAGATGAAACACTTATAGTTCCACTGGATGAGATCCAGGTGGATGAACAGCTACGGTTCGTGGAAGAGCCGGTAGAAATCATGGACCGTGAGGTCAAACAACTCAAACAGAGCAAGATACCCATTGTCAAAGTTCGATGGAACTCGAAACGCGGACCTGAATTCACGTGGGAACGTGAAGATCAGATGATGCGCAAATATCCCCATCTCTTCAAACAGACAACGTCGAGCGTCGACAACAACGAATAAATTTCGGGACGAAATTCCTTTCAACAAGGGGATGATGTGACAACTAGAAAATTTTTATTTTCTCAAACACTCTTGTTTCTCGAACACTACCAACAACAATCAAATTTCGGGACGAAATTTCTTTCAACAAGGGGATGATGTGACACCCGGCAATTTCAGGTAAATTGCAACTCTTGTATTCTTTACATTTCACATTCATACTTCTTGCATTTCATTTAATTATGTTTAATTAGATGAGTTGAACACAAACTACTGCGAAACGATAGTCCGTGGAGCTATCGAATCGTACATTGCACATTGGTTTTGGAAACCAAGTGTGGCAAACACAACACTAACGCAAAACAATAATTCGGGGAATTATTGAATTGTGCATCACACGTTGATTAGGATTAATCAAGCGTGCAAACACTTCGTTAGACACGAACACAAACAAGCATCGATAATTCGAGAAATTACCGAAACACACACGAGTCTCACGAACGTCAGTGAACATCACAACAATTAAGCACTGAAACACTTCACAAGTCAATAATGGCTAATAATTGACGATTAGAGTCCAAACGACACTCGAACGATGTTCTACAGTCGAGAAACGGGCAAGAACGAGCCCAGAACAACAAAATAGGCTTAGTGGGCCTAACTTTTGGGCCAGGCGGTACGCCTGACCCGAAGCACCCAGATCTGGCGATGCGCGCGGGACTAAGAAATCAGCCGGACACATTTTCCATCCGCGCGGTACGCCTGGCCTTGGTGAGCCACGCCAGGCGTTACGCCTGACATGCACAGATCGCAAAACTAGATCTACACTCAACCTATCTCACTTTTAATCATTCTAATCCTATTCTCTCGGCCACAACACCTCTATCTCGAGTTCCTACCTCTGTTTCTTCATCATTTCACCAGCAAAACCTCCATTGTTGAAGCTTTGAAGCTTGGGAGGCCATTGAAGGTCCTTGAAGCTTAAAGTTGAAGAGGATTGAAGCTTGGAGGCCATACTTAGAGCTTGAAACCACCACCATCATCTCGAACCTGCACTATTCGAAGTTCCAGGAGCGTTGGGGGCTGCTCTTGTCATCATCTCAACCATCTTGAGCCTTTGAGGTAGTTCTTGTGACTAAAACACTCATTGACACATCACTACACACACATGCAAGTGTTAAATCACACATGCAAGCACCCACCCATCACATGCACGAATTTTGTGATGTTTGAGTCTGGGTTTGTTGATATGAATGTGTTTCTTGATGATCTATGAGGTTTAGATTGAGATTTGTGAAGATCCATGATGATGTGTATGGGTAAATTTCATGATTTGTTCATAAAGTATTGAAAAGATGCCATGCATGTATGATCTAAGGCATTCTAGATGATTTTATCGATGTTGGGATGATTCTTGATAATGTATAAGTGTTCTTGCAAGATTAGATGATGATCTTAATGATTAAAGACATGATATTTGATGAGCTTTCTATTATTAGAAACTTTATTTTGTCAAAATGATGTTATGGATGAAATGGTGGACATGCATGTATGTAGAATTGCTATTAGGATGTTAAGATGATGATTTGAACACTTAGAATGTGATATTGATAATGTTTATGGTCATTTTGGCATAGTTACTATATTTAGTAACTTTTATTGATGAAATATTGATAGATGATGAATTTGGTTATGTGGACATGTTTAAAGGATGTTAGATTGGTTATTATGATGATTTGTGGCAAAAGAATGGTTTATAAATGTTTAGATAGTCATTTTATGCAAAAACCACAAAGTTACTATTTTTAGTAACTTTATTTTTACAAAAACCGATTTGTAAACTTGATGTGTGATTCGAGCATGCTAGATGACTTATTATGTTGTAGTATGATGATTAGATACTAAGTTAGATGGTTTCTGATGTCACGAATGCTACAAATGGAAACTTTCCATTTTAGGAAACTTTTATGTGCCAACATGTTGTAAACGAATTATGTGACTCCGTATGATGATGTGCTATGTGTTAACATGATCACGTAGGACTAATGAACATGCTAGAACTCTAAAATCAATATGCTTGTGAACTTACTATAAATGGTAAGTTGTCCATAGACGCGACTTGCGCGTTTTGCACACAACGAGCACTAACACGAATGTTTCACAAAACACAACCAACACATGGTTCACCAACGGGTCGTCGACACACACGGTCAAACACGGTCAATGTAGACCAACGCAGACAGACATGATCAACCGAGAGTTATTGATCACGTAACACAATCACTTACACGAACTCACGTGTAATATACGATATAGGTAGCCGGTGACTGACCACCCGACGACACAGGAGCTTACGCTTACATTTGTTCACCTCGCTAAGGTGAGTTCACGGCCCCTTTTTACATTTTCTACCTTTGGGGGAGAAAACATTGCATACAACTGTTTTTGAACAACTTACACACTTTTGGTTATTTTTGTACATGCTAATATCGTATATACATATGTGTGGCATTCATCCACAAACTGATAAGTCCTCATTAAACACACCTCGAGCCGTTAATAGCGCGTTGCGCTCAGCGTGGTAATTCTGAATAGTACTATTTGGGCCTGACAAGCCCCACTGTTGCGAGCCGTATGGCCACCCCGACTGGAGGTCGGAACAGTGCATAATTGACCAAACAACATTTGCCATATCTTGGATGGATAGGGCGGGAGGCAGCATGTTAGCTTCGGTTGCGAACCCGCATATGATATAACACATATTGACTAGCTATCAATTGATATTGCATTGTATTGAAAAATAGACCTGCACACTTTACTTTAAACATCTTGATGTTTACTGCTGATTACAAACCTGTGCTCTCACCAACCATTGTGTTGACCTTTTACTCGCATGTTTTCTCAGGTAACTAAGGCACGCGCACCAGGAATAGGATGCTAGGCCGGAGTCGCATGCATCTATTTAAGTGTCTTAGTTTATCAAACATTTATTACCATTTGGTTGTTATGTAATGTTAATCAGCTTAAATCGCTTCCGCAACTATTGTCACGTATCGCTTTGAAAACCATTTTGATTTAACGCTTCCGCAACTATGAATGATTAAACTGTTTTGTTAATTTATACTTCACTTCCGCAACTCTGATATTACTAAACTGTTTTATCCAAATTATTGGATGTACGTAAGAAATCAGACATATAGGTCTCGCATGTTGTGTGACCGGAGACTGCGATCCTGACAATCTGCCGCCGCTCGCGCCCCGGAAGGGACGGGATTTCTCGGGGTGTGACATGAACTCCAACACTTATCATCCGGGCTTGCGTAATCATCCAAACTTTAGGTATGGCAACACCTCAAACCAAATGAACCCTAACTTCCAAGCACCCAACAATCAGGGAAATCAGCAGCAGTTTAATTGCCAACAAGGGCACAATCAAGGGGGTTATCAAAGACAATATCAAAACCAAAACCAAGGGTTTCAAGGCAACTATAGGCAACCACCTCCACAACAAGCAACTCAACAAGGTGGATCAACATCTACTACTGAAGCTTCAAGGATTGATGAGATATTCGAGATGTTGAAGGAAATGAAGAAAGAGAATGAGATGAGGGACAAGGCATTCAATGCTTTGAACAAACAAGTGGGTCAAATGGCTGAAGATTTGTCAAAAGAAATCCAGGAACACTCCCAAGTGACACAACAATAAACCCTCAACACCAAAATTCCAGTTCAAAGAATACTAGGAATGTGCACATCAGTGCAGTGAGCACCCACCAAAGCAATAAAGAAACCGAGTCAAATGACGAAAATGATCCAGGAGCACCTCTTATTCCAATCAAGATTATGGATTATAAATTTGACCATGCACTTCTGGATTATGGAGCTAGTGTTAGTATTCTACCAGGGAGCTTATTTGATCAGTATGATTTTGGTCCCTTACAGCCAGTCAACACTACCGTGGTGTTGGCAGATTCAACTTGTAAACGTCCTCGAGGGATGTTGGTTGGAGTAGCTGTAAAGATAGGGGAATTCTATTACCCTGAAGATTTTCTGGTACTAGATTACGCACCGACCTCTAATAAGGAACAACCAACAATCATACTCGGAAGACCTTTTCTTGCAACAGCTAATGCCCAAATCAATTGTCGGGAAAACACAATTAGCATGACATTTGGAAAACGTAAGTTGCACTTAAATATATTGTCAAATTTATTCATTTACGTAATTGAAGATGCTTATTCTGTAGCAGGTATTACTAACCAGTGTCATCCTCTTAACAATGTTTGTGAGAGGGGCACCAAAGGGAAAGGTTTTGTGTTTGACAGGACACAGGTGAAGGATGCTAAGGACATAGCGAATGAAGAGGAAAATGTTTGGGAATCAATAGTACAAGAAGAGAAGCCTCCACTAAGGCCACAAGTGAAAAACTCGAAAATGAACTTAAATTTGAAGACAAGGTCACCTGAATCATCGGATGGATTAAAGAAATCACCCAAGCATATAAAGCATGTCTTTGAGAATGGGGAATTTGTGAAGATGAGAGCAGAAGATGAGCGAGCAGATAAGAGCAACATGGGAAAG
Organism: Mikania micrantha; assembly: GCA_009363875.1. Classification (NCBI taxonomy): domain Eukaryota; kingdom Viridiplantae; phylum Streptophyta; class Magnoliopsida; order Asterales; family Asteraceae; genus Mikania; species Mikania micrantha. The sequence goes on from CM018690.1 coordinate 43,353,023, forward strand.
TCAAAATGGAGTTGGGTTGATAAAAACCAAGTTGGTAAAGTAACGGGCGGAAGTGAAGGTACCTTTCACCCTCCATAAACCCTCAATCAGGTAAGGTCTGGCTGAAGACCAAAAAAAAAAAAAAACTTAGCGCTAATCGGGAGGCAACCCGGATTTTGTTTTTATTTTTTTTATTTTTCTTTTATTTATTTCTTTATTTTTCTTTTGGTTTTCGTCTTTTTGGTTTAAGTTATTCTAAACACAAAACGTTTTTCAACGTGGGATGTCCGGGCTCTTTTTCTGGAGGTGCGCTTAAGTGTTATCGTGTTGGGGTCAACACGCCATCTCGTGAAGGGATGGGGTGGAGTTAGCATTTTAGTGGGTACTGGGTCGGTGTTAATATATTATCTAGTTTTGGTGCCCAAAATGTTTTTATAGGTGTTTGTTAATTTTTGGTTTATAATAGTTTTTTGTAAAAAAAAAAAAAAAAAAAAAAAAAAAAAACCTCGACCGTAAGCTACGGCCGGGACACCATAAGTTACGGTGGAGACTTTTTGCTATGCTAGAAGCTCTCGGGTTTACGGTAGCATTTACGGGAGAACCCACGACCGTAAGTTACGGTGAGGCACCATAAGCTACGGCGATACGAAAAAAAAAAAAAAAACCTCGACAGTAACTTACGGCTCATTAGCAGTAGCTTACGCCAGGACCCATCAACTGCACTTTTTCGTTTTTTTTAGTATTCTTGTGACCCATATCCACTTAAAATGGTAAAATACCCGACCCACATCTGTAATACCCGAAAATTCCCACATTTTTCTCACTTATTCACCTCAAATTACCTCACCTATGTCCCCATCTTCTCACCACCATCTCCATCTTCTTCCTCAAGACTCCATAATTTTCCTAAACCCTAACTTCCTCAATCCTCCACCAAATCAAGCAAATAAGTAGTCCATCTTGAGTGTTTTTCGACGAGGATCAAGACCACGGTGTCGGTTTTGCTCAGTTCACGCTCGTTTGGGAGTAATCAGAAACGACAGCTTCGAACCCTAACTTTCAAGTTTGGGATTTTTGGGTTTTTGAGTTAATCTTTCAGTTTCAACACTCTTTGCACTCACTAAGCTTCAAAGGTATGTAAGTTTCACTTCATTTTAGTGATGGACATGAATGCTTTAAGGTTTGAAAGTATGTTGGTTAATTTTTGCTTGAATGCATGTAATGACATGTGTAGATGGGTAGTCATAACCAAAAGTCTTCACATTGTTGTGAATGCTATGGGGAAATATGGGTGACTAAATGGAGTTGTATGGCTATTGTGTTCATGTTACGAGCTTCAAAAAGATATTTAAATGACAATTGTTAACTTGGTTGCTTGAAAAATCTCTAACTGTGTGACACCATAATGATTTGTATGGAATCCAGGGAGATATTAAGAGCATTTTAACATGTCAAATAGCCATAGAAAGAAACAAGTGTGGGGAGGTGTTAAGTCATTCATTTGCAGGTACTAACTTATGTTGTTTGCTATGGATTGTGTTGTGCAGATAGTAAGAACTAAGCAACCAACAAGAAAAGGAAAAGCAAGAAAAGAGGCCTCATCCATAACTTTCAGAGGGAAATCAACCATAACTTTGAGGATGCTCAGTTGAGAAGAATGCATGAGGAGTGGCACAGAGGGGAACCAGTGGTGCAGCATCCACCAATCATTGAGTATACATCTTTAGATCCATACGATGGATCAGTCAGGTACCTGCAGCCACAGGTCCACCATTCCGAGTGGTTGGACCCATATCAACCTCAACAGGACCAAAGCAGTGGATCTTCCAATACCTTCAACTTCAGTGAGATGCAAGCCACGATGGAGTCTATCTTTGGACCGCAACAGCCACGTTACTATTGAGCACTCTCTGATTTTATCAGGTCCATGTGCTTTATCTGTGCTTATCTTATGAACTTATTGTGCTGTAAACTAAGGGTGGTGGGTGGTGCTAGGGAGAACAATTTTTATTTCTAGTATTATCTTTTATGTTTTAGTTAAGTTTATTATGTGTGTTTCTGTTGGTAGTAAATTGAGTCGTATCCATCTGGAATGTTTACAAGGGGGTAAGTAGAAACTAAGTTGAAAACAAATAAGTGAATGGTTTGCACATCACCATACATTGAGGGCAATGTATCTCAAGTGTGGGGATGAGGGAAATTGAAAACTTCACAATTTTTTTTTCAATTTTTTCAAAATATGTTGTTCTTGAGTGAACTTGATTGGACATGAAAACTTAATTTTCAATGCACTAATAAATACCTACCAAGGCATAGATAGAGGTTCTCAGTCATGATTGTCCCTTTAAGTTTCATGAGAGTGTTGCTGACAAATGTTTTTTGAGAAAAATGGAAAGAGATGCCTAATTAAGAATAACATGTTTTAGGGTAATTGCATATGTTGCATGTCGGTAACCTAATTCCTCCATACATGTGTGAGATCTTGAGCCCTAGAGTGATTATATATGTGAGATGAATTTCAGTTGTGAGTGTGACTGGTATGTGATGAATGTGATAGAACTTGTGTGTTTTGATACATGCTAAAACTTTAAGTGAATAATTGCACTGAAATGATAAGGCATTAGGATTACACCAATTTTTTTCCTTTAACCCGTCTACAAATATGTTTATTTCCCATAGTTAACCAATTTTGAGCCTATGTTTTATGTCTAAAAAGTCCCCATTCTTTGTTCAACCCAATAGTCGAGCGTTAAAGTTAAAGTTTATGAAAAGTTCTGATAAGAATCCAAGTATGAAAAAAAAAAAGAAGAAAAGAAAATCAAAAAGAGAGGTTCATGGTAGAATAAAAGACATTGTGTTATAACAATACAAGTGTCGTTGGTCTAAGTGTTGAGTTGGATTCTTCATCATATTAACCCAATAAATAACCTATCCCCTTCCCATAGCCAAAGCCAAAAATCCCAAAAAGACCTTTGATCGGTGCGTTATTTAGTATAGTGGTGGAGGCGTGATTGACATACAAGCTTATGCTCACAGGAATCAATACTTGGTCTTGAGTGAAAAAGCTAATAGCACATCTTTTGCTATCTTTAGTGAAACCGAGAGGAGTATTCAATTGTGAGGGGTATGTAGCATGTGTAAAAGTCTTAGAGCATGGTACCATTAATTAGGCAAATCTTTGTTTGAAAAAAAATTGCACCATATGGTTGTCGGCTTGTCAATCTCGATTGTGTCAGTCTATGGGACAAATATGATTTTGAACCTTGATCCACAAATTGGTAAAGTGTTTGGAAGTGTGTTGTTAAAAGAGTGTATTGTGTTCAAGAAGGTTTGCTTGAGGACAAGCAAAGGTGAAGTGTGGGGATGTGATAATAAGGGTGTGAATGGGTAATTTAAATGTTTAATGAGATGTTCTTAAGTATTTTAATATGATAATTCATTCGAATAGAAGCTACCATGTGTTCATGTGATTTTGCAGGTTAGACGAAGGAAAATGATGATTTTAGAAGGAAATCGGACAACCGGAAGCAAGAACGAGCAATTTGGGATGCAAGAAAATGATGTTGCAAAAGCTCAGGCCGTAACTTATGGTTACCGGCCGTAGCTTATGGTCTGGGAGTGTTGTACCGTAGCTGGAACCGTAAACCCGAGGCTCTGGGGCGTAAATAAAATGTTGGAGTGCCCCGGGCCGTAACTTATGGTGGCCTGGCCGTAGCTTATGGCGGGGTCAGATCAGCATATGGGAAATTGCGTTTTTTGGGGTATTTAAGGACCAAATCTACCCTAATCGACTAACACACATTGGAGGCAAGTTCTAGGACGATTTTGGGAGTATTTTGGAGGATTCTAAAGCCCCGATTCATCAATCCGAACAGTAATATCAAGATTCAAACATGCAATTTCACATGAAGATTGAAGATTTAAGCGTTCCTATGTCCGGCTAAGTCTCTCGTGATCGTCTCCGGATGGATGGTTAGGTTTAGTAGTTAATGTTTACTTTGGATTGTTAAACATTGGTATTAGATTAGTTTTTCATTGATTACTTCTCTAGTATTGCTTGATTGTGAAATCCTAACTATTGTTTTATTACTTTGCAACTTCAAGTTCAAGTTGGTTACTTTTTATTCATTCATAGTTTGAGTGGATTGGTAATTGATGAAATTGGGTGTCAAAGTTTTTATGATCAATTGTTTTGTGAAATTAATAATCAATCGAATCAACAACATCGGTCTAGTCATCGGTTGTCAATAAGGTCATTAATTGGTTTCCAAATTCTATGTGTAGATCAATTCAAGCATAAGCTATGTCTATGTAGTTTCCAATTGACAATTCAAAGTATCTTTAATTACTTGATTAACTTGAAATCCGGAGTGATCACCCTTTCCATTAATCGTTTACAAATTCTTATTTTAATTCGTTTGTTTTAGTTCAAGTTAATTGTTTCTCAATTAAAACCTAAAATCAACAATTTCAAGTTTAAATTTTTATTGCAATTAGTTAATTAGTTGTGTTGAAAGTGATTTCCACTTGACTCTTCGTGGATCGATACCCGACTTCCTTAACTAATTTGGGTAGTAGGACTTGAGTTTATACTCTTATTTTTGGTTGGTACTTCGACACCGATCACTTAACGGGTCTTAACAGATCTTCATGTGCTTTTACATTTTTAGACACGAAAGATAACAATGTCTTAACGTGTCGACCTGTTTTACACACGAAGAATGTTAAGGGTAAATATAAAACACTTTAAAGTTGTGTTGTGTCGTGTTAATGTGTCTACAGCGTTACGTGATATATCCTTTTATTAGAAAAGATATCAAAGAACTTTATTGTTTTGATACAACTCTATGGTCATTGGTGATCTCCTGAACATACGAAAAATAATATTAGTTATATCAATTAAAAAACACCAAAGAAACATTTAGGAAAATAAAAAATAAAAAAACGAGTTGCTTAGGGTGGATTAGTTAGAACCTACCAAAACTGTCATCAGTGTGTTTTTGTAGTAATTTCTTGTTATTAGTATGCTCTTGCATCTTGTATAACAACATTTACTTTGGTTTTAATGAGAAGTCTTAAGTTTAAGTCTCTTGTATAAAAAATACTTTAGGTTGAGTTGGTAGTTTTTCTCAAGTTCTAAGTTTCCTTTTTATAATATAGGCATGGTTATATCCGACTCTTTAACGAGAGGCAAACCACTTGTCACGGTGAGACAAATGACCAAGTCTTAGCTGATCAAAAAAAGCAGATGCCCTTTTCAAATTAATATATTATTAACAAAAACTTTTTATGTTTCATTCATACAATTTAGCTTTTCATACCTCATAATGTCAAAAGGAAACCCCAACTAACATATTTGAATGTTTTTTTAAGTCGATCTTAAGATGGATAGCAAGAAGTCTACTTTCTTAACATGGCTAAAAACTTTGTTCGTGATCCAAAAAGTGAAATGTTACATTATTAATTTAACATTTTTAGTTGCTTTTATAGTTAATTTTCTTCATCTTCATGCTAAGTTTGCTCTTCTTTATTATCATTATTATAATGATTTTATTTATTTTATTAACTTTTACGATTTCAATGGAATTTAGCACGTCTTGCTTTAGCATCTTTGTTTAAGATGAGTTCGCAAACCATTGTATGTATTTATTTCGAATCATTTTTATTGTATTATATATTGCAAGCTTTCGGTTCATAAAAAAATTTAAATGTGCCAAAAAGGGACACCGGGATCTGGTGGGGAAAGGATGAAGACAACCTTACCTTTATCCCGTTTGAGATGGAGAGACTGATACGAAGGAGTTCCCGGCTTACAGCTATTGTTCGAAGTTAATCATCCCAACACTTTTAGCGTTATTTTCACAAAATAAGTAAAATAACTTTAAAATTAATTCAATTTTACTTTTGTCCTTTGATGGCTTACACCATGGGCGCGCCTTTGTAGAGACCGGAGGGGGCGACGCCCCCTATTTTTCCGTCCGTAGTGTTATTTTTCGGCCGAAATGCGATTTTTAGTTAAAAATAGGAGTTTCGCCCCCCATGAATTCAAAAAATTAACATGTATTCTGGGTTATACAAATTTTTGCCCCCCTCTCAAGTGTACCAAGCTCCGCCACTGGCTTACACATATATACATTATATGTGTGCACCCAAATAGGACGGAAATTTGACTAGTGTATTGATTGTAAAAACAGGTACCAAATCTCACTTCGAGTTAAATAGATGATAAGATAGGTTATTACACGTACATTTAAATTTCGTCTTCAAAGATGTTATCCACTATTATTATTGTATTTATATCTCATATTCACAGTTGAATAGGGTTGTTCAAAAAGCTCAAAGCTCGAATTTAGCTCGTAGCTTGTTTGGAAGAAGTTTGGAAAAAGCTCGGCTCAGATAAAGCTTGTTTGTAACCGAGTCAAACCAAGCCAACTTGTTTTGTAAACGAGCCGAGTCCGAGTCAGGGCTGGCTCGGCTCGTAGCTTGCTCGTTACGCGGCTTGTGGCTTGACTCGTTTGTACAACATGTTATACTAAAATATAAAATTATGGGCCTACTTACACTAATAAATATATACTTTTAGTGTTATTTTGTAGTTATGTTAAAAAATAAAAATAATAAAAAGAAAAGAAAATAGGAAGGAAATACAAAATGAATCTCAACTCTCACGTTCCACTGATTCATAAATCATATTCTTAATTCGTAGTTTCACATACTCACTCATCTTCTTTTATATAAAAACCAAGTCAAAAACGAACCGAACCGAATTGAAATGAATACAATTCAAATATTAAATTTCTTATTTATAATCGAGCAAAAAACGAACTGATTCTGAGCCAGCTCGGTTAAAAAACGAGCCGAGTCCAAGCCAAGATTTCAGTCTCGGTAACCAAGCTAGACTTTATTTAAATCCGAGCGAAGTCCGAGCTCATTTGATTCGACTCGTGAATACACCTATAATTGAACATTAAAATTACACCTGTCGCACTTTATTTTAAACATATAATAAGCTTATGGACCCCTGCGGGAATCGAAGGCATGTTATTGAAAGTAGTAACTAAAAAATTGTGAATAAAATGTATTGATAAGGTTATGACGTAATTAAACCCCACTTCGGGAGACTAAACATTCATGTGCCATGTTCACTTCCAAACCACATGGAACCAACCTTCGGTTTCTTTTTTAAAAAAGGGTGGGAAAGTTCCCTTGAATTGGTTATAAAAACTTGCCTTTGATTCTCATTATATCTTTTGCTTTTTTATTGAAAACTTAAATAAGTTTTTATTATCTTTAAGTAAAATCATTGTAAATAATTTAAATTTGTATATCAAATTATTTGCATATAAACTCTAGTAATTATATATATAGACGTCGGTGAACTCAACCGACTACAAATGAATTCTCATCCGTTGAAATTCATCAAGACTAAATCTTGACCCTTTAAATTAGACGGTTACATCAATTTTGTGACGGTTTTTAGTGGTTTCTGTCAGTTTTTCGGTTACCTACGGATCATTGATACATGTCTCTTTTTTTACACATGCCACGTGTCATTATTGTTTTATTTTTAAATATTTCAATAAATATAATTTGAATTTGATTATACCATGCTACCCGGCAAACGGACGAGTATAAAATTAGTTTATGGGGTATACAAACATCTTAAAATTTGTTTTTTATATATATGCATTCTATTTTTGTATATCATATATATAGTATCTAAGCCTGTAAACGAACCGAAGGAACATGCACATGCATGTTCGTATTCGTTCATTTAAATTTAACCGTACACGAACACAAACACATTAACGAACATGACTTTTGTGTTCGTGTTCGTTTATTAAGAAAATAAATATGTTCATGTTCGTTTGTGTTCGTTCATTAATAAATTAAACGAACTGTTCATGGACATAAACGAACACAAACGAACCAAAATAAACGAACAAACATAAATGAACATTATTTAACACTTTTGAACAATCATAAACGAACATGAACACTATTGAACAAACATAAATAAATACAATTGAACAAGCATAAATGAACACAAACGACAAAATCTCTTAAATGTAAATACATATCATTTGTAAATTCGATACTTAACCGAACATAAACTAACGTTACATAGTTAATGAATATAAACTAAGATATAAAAATGAGCATTTCCGAACAGTTCATGAACATAAATAAACGAATACTAGATGTGTTCATGTTCGTTCATTTAATCAAACGAACACAAATTTTATGTTCGTGTTTGTTCCTTTATTAAAATAAATGAACTTCCCGCCAAACAATTCATGAACTGTTCGGTTCGTTTACAGGCCTAATAGTATTATTAAGAAGGTGTGGGGAGGATGTGATAAGCAACGTAATATAGTAACATTGATAAATAAAAAACTTAAAAGAGTATTGGAGTTTATTTAATAAATGGTCTTCTGACTATTTGATTAGTTTAAATATTATGGTTTAATAATTAATTAATAAAACCTTATGTAGTTATGTATAAGCTAGTGCAAATTTATGAGTGTTCACGGTCCGATTTTATGGTTTTAGGTAGACTGTAAACCAAATCGTTATTAACGGTTTTGAATAATGAAGAATAAACCATACCGTTAAATAAAAGTAAAGTAGTTCTAGTTTGGTTTTACGGTTTGGAATCCTGAGCCGTTAAAAATGAATGATTATAAATATTTCTTTTTAATTTTCTACAATTTTTTGGTTCTTATTTGAATAAATTTCTACACACACATATACATGTATGTATGTATGTATGTATGTATGTATGTATGTATGTAAAGGGAAGCTTATATAAAAACAAATGTTAGTTGAAAATTAAAAGAACCATGTATAACTACATGTTTAAAGTGAAAAAAATAATTGCTCTAAACATAAGAGAAAATTACTTTTATACCTTTAAATCATGCGACTAGAAATAATTATTTGTAGTTAACTCTTTTATTTATTTGAAAATTTGAGTTAGGAAGAATAAAAGTAAAAATGAGGTATCGAGTTTGATATCATGGTCGAGAAAAGTGTTTTTAAAACCGGACCGGACGAACCGGGAACCGGTCCGGTTAGGGGTTTTGGGTGAACCCTTTTTTTTTAATTTTTTTTGATTGTTTATATATATATTTATAAAAATCATCCGATTCGACCAGTCGGACCTCTAACCAGTAAGGAGACCGGTTCGACGTTCGGTCCGGTTCTGAAAACATTGGGTCGAGAAAGTGCTAAATATATATCATATAACAAATCAATCAAGCCTCTCCCGTCTCCCGACATTGCTCAAAATATGAGCTAAATTAAACACTGATTCGTCTTTATTATTATCGTTACAAAATGGGCCGTAAAAATGTGAACTATGAGATCAGTACCTGAGCTGGGCGTAAATATAGAAACTTAGTTACAGGCTTGCCCAGTTCAAAAAAAAAGTTACAGGCTGGCCCAGTTCAAGAAAATGTTACCGTACATTGTGGCGTCTGCACCGCTCCAACGGTCAAATACGAATCGAATTTGAAAAAAAACAAAGATTTCGTTAAAAGATAGCGCAATAAACGTAACGGTCACATTTTAATCCTCAACCTCTCTCAATTTAGCTCAATTTTAATCTGTTTCATCACTTCTCGACTAAACTCTCAAGCAAACGATCAAAGTTCTGAAAAGTATGGACAATTTCAACAAGGGTTTCGATTCATCCCACTCGGTCAAAGGTATGTTCTCTAATCCATTGTTGTCATGGAATATTTGTTTTATGATCGGCGTAAGTTTTTGGTACTATTTTAAATTTCTTGATCTGTTGCAGGAGAAAACAAATCAGATAAAGAAAACGATATGAACTTGGAATTGACCTCCAAGTTAAAAACCCATGGAAACAAACAATTGCACACTAAGAATTTCATGAATCCCACCATTTCAGCAGCAATTAAAGCTTCTGTACCTAGAAAAAAAATCTTGGGTGAAAGGAACGAAACCCTAGATACTGTAGAACGAAGTAGGTTAAAAAGTTCGTATAGTTTTGGGTCAAGATCCGAACAATCTTCGGTTGTTGATTCTGATGGTGACATGGAGAAGGATCTTGTTAGTGGCCCATGTTTGCAGCCCTATGATCCTGTTACGAATTACCTTTCCCCAAGGCCCAAATTCTTGAGGTACAACCCGAATAGGCGTAGGAAGAAGATATTAATTTTACAGGAAAACGATGGAGATCGGGTCAAAATTAGTACTTATTTTGATGCTGGCAATGCTATACACTCTTCTGATTTACATCTAGGGTTTTCAGATTCTTGTTCTCAACAAGAATCTGTATCTTGTTCTCAACAAGAATCTGTGGAAGAAGCCCAGCATGTGAATAGTGAAAAAGATGATGAGGATGAAGAAGAAGAGATGATTGATTTTGGGGAAGATAGTTGCTGTAGTTTAAGGGGCTTTTTCAAGTTTTTGTTTGTGGTGATTGCAGTTATCTTAACTACACAAGCCATATGTTCAATAAAATCTTCATCTCCTTCACAAACCATAGAACCTGTTTGGGGTGTTAATCATGTTTATGGTTTAAACAACTTCTCTGAAGTTGGATATGGTCTGATTAGGGAACCAGATTTAGTGGTAGGAGAATTGAGAGAAGGAGGTGTTTATGGTCATTCTTATTATAGTCTAGATATGTCTGAAACTAATGAAGAATTTGTTGTGGTGCAAGATGCAAAAACTGTTGATCATGATTTTCATGATGATGAAGTAGAGGATTTTGATGATTCAAATGTCATCCAGGATGAAATATTGCAAGAACGGGATTACATAGAGGCTGAAACAGTTCATGAAGATGTTCTTACAGAAGAAGATGATTCTTGTGCAAATGAATCGAATCCCCAATTGACAAACGAGGCCGAATCCGAAGTCAAGACTCACATGGAGGATGTAGAAGAGAAAGTATTTGATGATATACAAAATAATGATGTATTGATCAAAGTCACAAGCTTTGATCCAACAATTGCAGTGTTAATAATAGGTCATGTGCTAATTTTGACATCTTTTGGTGTCATTTACTGTTCAAAGAGGAAGAAATCATCTGCTTCTGTTATAAAACCAGTTGAAAAAGAAGAATTTATGGATCTTGAACCCTCCACAATTCCAGAATCTATGATACAACAGAAAGAAGTTGCACCTTCACTACAGAATGAAACCTCAAAACTTCATATACCATCAGTTGAGCTTTTGGGTGAATTTGTGTTTGATGAAGAAATCACCAGCAACATATCAACAACAGAAAATCATCCAAGCAACTCTTTGATCCAAACAACTGAAGAATCTTTCAGCAAAACAAAATCTTCCCACATGGAAGGAGATGATTCTCACACAATCAAGAAACATGTAAAATTAAATTTAAATTCTTTACATACATACTCGTTATTTTAATAAAATCCATGCTGATGTTTACATGTTTTAATTTGGTTCAGAGACGCAAAAACTTAGAAGTGGTAACACCATCGTCCGTGAGGAGATCAAGCAGACTAAGAACCCGATCCGTCATGTCTCCGTGATTCAAACACAATTGATGATCTTATTTTAGTAAAAGCTATGTAATCTGAACATCGATTGATGATCTTTTGAGTTCTAACTACTAGAATTTAGTTGATAATAAATAATTTCAATTATGTAGTGGATTTTAACTCCTTTAATTCTGTTAGCCACAGTTTATTATCAATTATAGTTATTATGATTTGATTATATTTAATTTCCACCAGAAATTAAAAGGCAAAAAGGGTATATATTTACACCAAAATTTTCTACAACCGTGATTTAGAAGTTAGAACATAATAAACCAGCATTACTCATTTCTTGACGCTAATGTTAAACTTCTTCTTTCTTGATTTTTTCTTTGAGATGATTGGTTTAGGAAGCGTGTGCGATTTGAAGCTTTTCTTTATCTTCTCGTGTGATGTCTTGCATTTTTTTGGGATATCTTCTATGCTTGTGACTCTTGCAAGAGATGTAAATGAGTCTGATTTACCATGATAAAACTTTGAAAGCCCTCTTCTGCAATTGGTAAAAATTGAAAACCAGTTTAGTATGGGGATCTTGGATCTAAAAAGTAACGAAAGTTAGGATCTTTTTGTGTGAATAAAATGAACTTACTTGATGGGTAGGTGAGACATGAGGTCTGACAGATCATACAGAGAAGATCTACTAGAATTCGCAGAAGAAGAAGCATCATCTGCTGTGTCAAATGAAGAAGATGAAGAACAGGTTAATGATGATGATGATGATGAAAGATTTGAGATTGTTGAAGCTTCTTCAATGGAGGAACATTGATCTTGTTCATGATCATGTTCATCTTTCATGGTAGTCCATCTTTGATGATGATGATCTTCAAAGTTTTGGTTTTTTACATTTGCCATTAAGATTGGATTCTATCAAAAGGAAAAGGAAGATAGGAATGATTATGGATACGAAAATAAAGAAAGAAGATGAGTGTTTGAGAAACACAAATCAAAGATAGGATTGTAACCATTGTTGGGAGCATATAAATATGGGTTGTTATGAAGAACAAGAAAGTGCAGACACGTGGCAATCAACCGCTGGTGCGTTGAAACAGCAATAGCACATGAGATTATCAGTACTAACTTGTAGATATGGATGAATTGTTGTTGTTGATTACGTAATTGGGCAAGTCACAAACATTGTATTATCTCCATTTTAATTTAATGATGTTAATTTATAGAATTAGATAAGATCTCGCTAATAAAAATAATTATACTATACTATATATTAAAATGCATTACAAAGTAATAGTAATTATATTAATATTATATTGAATAGTAAAATTATTATATTTATATATAATATTGAGTGGATATATATATAATTTAGGTGTCTAATCCATGTATTAACGTTTTAAATATTTAGACTTAAACTATCATAAATTTTTAACTTTGAAAATTACTAAACAGAGATAAAAAGTATTAAATTTTGTAAAATCTGCTTAAATATTTGGGTTTTATTAAATTTGAGAGATTTACTTATACATTTAGGTTTTTTTAATTAAAACGATTTCTTGCCGGTGATAAAGATTTTATGAGTAATTTTTTTATTATTTTTATAAGATATTTGTGAGGTTTTGTATGATTTTATGTTTTTATGAAAAATTTGTATAAAGTTCGTGATGAGATATTTGATTTTACTATGTAACTTATGCTTTTACAAATAATATGTATAATACCCGCTATCAGGACTGTACAGTGATAACCCGCCTCAACGCGCGGTGGGAATAAACCTATATAAATTGTTACTCAATGAAAATGAATGATAAATGTAATTATTTAATAATTAATAAATGCTTATGAATTAATGAAAGATAGAAAATAAAAACACAGTTTCTTGTTATGATTTGTCAGAATTCACCTATTCGTTGAGTAGAGTAGAGAGAGTTACGTTTTAACCACTTTGATAATGCTAAACATTTAATAAAAAATGGAGCTTGTGATCTCAGAAATAATAAAAATAAGATTAGATATTATAATTTTAAAAGAAATTCATAAAATTTTGTTATTTAACGAATAATTTGCTTAAAGCGAAAGCACTGTTTTTTCTGATTTTATTCTGATAAATCTTAATAAATTTGGTTACCTGAATATATATATATATATATATATATATATATATATATATATATATATGTGGTAGTATATATTGAAAGCTTAATTTAGATGAAAAAAACCTTAAAAACCATGTAAAAAGTTTTTTTTTTAATTTTTTTTAAAGTTTTGTAACACCTTTAGTGTCATTTTTATAAAAAAAGGAAAGAAAAAAGTGTCGACTATATTCTTTTTAAAAATAATAATAACAAACGATGTAACACTGATGTACAGGCCTAGAAGAAATAATTACGGTATGTGTTATATCGTTTTTTTATTATTTTTAAAAAAGATTGTATAGATTGCTTTTTTATATATTTTTTTTATAAAAATGACCCTATTAATGTTACAAAACTATAAAAAAAACTTTTTATATAGGATTTTTTGAGGTTTTTTCAACTCAAATAAGTTTCAATACATCCCCTATACACACACACACACACATATACTAGTCAAATACCCGCACGATGCGGAGGGAAACATAACGCTTAAGTTGGTGATTTTAAAGGTTTGCATGGTTCGTTTTTGAGTCATAACCACAATAAAAACAATTTTTTGAACTTAGTAGTTAATTAAAAATGACTTTTAACTTCTAATATAAAAGACCAAATATACCAAAAATGTCAAGATATGATTAATTTATTATGAGAGGTTTTCTTTTATAATCACTCTATCTCAAATAAATTATTATAACTTACCAATGTAGGACAACTAAAAGTAGGAAAAAACATCTAGATTAAATTTAAAAAGTTGTAACATATTTTATAAAAGTTGTAAAACTCTTAATTTTTAGAGATTTAAGTAAATTACTCTTTTATCCTTCTAATATGTATTATATATTTATATATAGTGGAGACGGATCCAATACAAAGGATATTTAACGTGAGAAGGATAGGAAGGATTGTGGACCTTTGATCAAATAAATCAATGGTTAATATCTAGTGGTCCCCACTTTTTGTTTAAAACTTCCGAAAATTAAAGATAAAAGGGCAAAAAAGGAATTGCCTGCATTTGTTGACTTTTTTTGTGGGTAAATCAAGTTCCACCATCTTCTTGTAAATCAAATAACTTTTAAACGTTTAATTATTTTTTTAAAAAAATTGCACCATAAAATCGAGAATTTTATTATCTTTAATTTGAGTATAATATTGTTATAGTTTTTTTTAAAAAAAATTTACGTGGTCCGTGATTTTTATGCTTTGGTACGTAATTGTTGGTCCGTAATTATCCATTTTGTCCTGATTATATGTATTAAATGACGGTCCGTGATTTTGATTTAACGCACTGGTCCGTGATTATGCTTGTTAAAGAATGGTCCGTGAATATATATAACGTGGTCCGTGATTTTACACAGACCATTATACCCTTTACCCAGATTACACGTGGCGCGTTCTGGAGGCTTCCTACGCTTCTCACGTTAATTTGCTTTGTATAATAACCGGCCCCTATATATAGTAGTGTATATATATATATATATATTATGTGTGTGTATATAAATTAAAGAATAGAAAATTTAAATAAATAAGAGGAGGCGTGGGATGTATTTTTGATGATTTGACCAAACACCCATGTACACGTTTGTGAAGCGGATAAGCTCAGAAGGTTTATTGATAGGATATGGATGATCACCAATATCCACGTTGACATTGCCTTACTATTATCCTTTCCGCTTTTTAATTATTAAGATTAAATTACATAAATGCCCTTTCATATGTGTAGTTATAATTGTACCTAGGCTTTTTCACACATTCGAAAATAAATATTATATATCATTTGTATAAGCATATCTTAAATAAAAAATAAAATCTCTAATTACGAACTCTATACAAATTTCTTATAAAAACATAAAATCATACAAAATATATAAAAATAAACAAATTTACCCAGTATATTTCTACTTTTCAGTAGGCTCAAAGTTTCCGTTTTAAGTTAATTATCCCAACATTTTTAACGTTATTTTTACAAAATGAGTAATTTTACTTTGGCATTTGAGGGCCACACATATATACATTATATGAGTGCATCGCAAATGAGGTATGTTACGAAAATAATAAAAAAATTACTCATAAAATCATTCTCACCGACAACCAACTGGTTGAATTAAAAAATTTAAATCTCTAATCAAACATCGATTTTCTATGAAAACAAATAAATCAACGTTTATTTTCCGAATAACACCGAAACTATAGAAAAGAGCACGTTATTTTACTATACATATACAATATTTACAATTCAATGTATGTATGTATGTAATTTGTGGTTAAAATCTAAACTGCAAAAGATGTATTATTCACTAAGCAAAAAGGACATGGTTAGAGTATTGGTAGTGCTGTAAATGAACCGAACGTTCAGCGAACAGTTCGTGAACCGTTCGGCGAGAAGTTCGTTCGATAAGTTAAATGAACGAATACGAACAAAGGCTCCGCTCGTTCATTTGTGTTCGTGAACATTCGGTAATGTGTTCGTTTACATTTATGTCCGTTCGTTTGTGTCCGTTCGTTTGTGTCCGTTTGTATGTAATATTCAAGTTTTGAACCTGTGATAACCCATTAGGTTGCAAAAGAAGAAGATGGAGGAGTTGATCCTGATGGAGAAGAAGATGGAGATTCCTCCCTTTGAAGAAGCAAAAACCTAGAAATCCAATCATACAATAAGCTAAAATCTAAAAATTAAATCATAAAGATTTAACCCTATGAAAGTTGGAAGTCATTACATTAAATAGAGATTCCAACTAAATTGATTGAAAATGCTGGATGTTGGGTGCTGTTACGGATCGAAGAGCCCGATCTGGAAACCTCCATGGGAGCAGTCATGCAAAGTGTCGAAATAAAACAGGTTTGCAAAAGCATATTAGGGCTTACAATCCTGATTGTTTTTTCGTTCAAGTTAACTCATTTGCAATCAAGTTATTGTTGGGCCAAGCATAATTCTCGTCTTGAGCTTATGGGTCGGTGAATTAAAGTGGGCTTAAGTTCTGAGCATGTGGAAGATAGGTGGTAACAAAACAAGCGAAATTGGTGCCTAGATTTTATGTTTTTTTTTACTTGTTTTTATCTTTAAGTTCTGATCGAGTTAATGATCAGCGTCTATATATTCCTTATAAAGTTTGTAAATAAGGGATATTGAGAGTCATTGAGTTTTGAGTTATTTTCTCATTGATTAATAAGAATTGGAGAGTTATTCCAAATTGTGTTTTTTGATTTCTTGCGATTATAATTGGTATCAAGAGAAAGGTTGAAGGTCATTAACACCGGTACATCTGAAGGACTGGATAAACCGGCTCCTCTCAAGACATACTGCAGAAGATCGAAGATGGTAGACGGGGCAGCCAATCAAGCGATCAAAGGAACCACCAACGCGAATATAGTATGTCCTATGCTGAACAAAACAAATTACACAGTATGGAGCATACGAATGCGTGCGGTGTTCAACTTTCATAAGGTTTGGGATCAAATAGAACCCGGGACGGCAGTAGATGAATCGAAGAATGCTCTGGCGATTGCATTGTTGTTCCAGGCCATTCCAGAGGAACAAACACTGCAGGTTGGAAACTTTGGAACTGCGAAGGAGATGTGGGATGCTCTAAAAGCACGCAACCTCGGGGCCGATCGCGTGAGAGAAGCCCGGTTACAAACCTTGATGATGGAGTTTGAGAACTTGAAGATGAGGGACCAAAGCAACATAGATGAATTTGCAAACATGCTATCTGGGTACGCTTCTAAGTCTGCATTGTTGGGAAAAACAATTGAAAGTGATAAATTGGTGAAAAAATTCTTGAATGGTTTACCAAGGAGGTTTGTGCACATGGCGGCTTCAATTGAGCAGGTAGTAGACCTCAATAAAATCACGTTTGATGATGTTGTGGGTCGGCTAAAAGCATACGAAGAAAGGATCAAGGGGGAACCCGAATATGGCGAACAACAGAGCAAGTTCACAAAAACTGAGTCATCTTCATACCACAAGTATAAAGGACATGCCAGGGGTGGCCATAACAGTAGAGGCCGAGGACGTGGCCGAACTGGTTCAACTCAAGGACGTGATCACGCTGGTCCAAAAAATCAGACCCATAATGGTTCTGAAAATAATCACAAAGGCAAGAAAGACCCCTCGCAGGTACAGTGTTTTCGGTGTGATCGTTTTGGTCATTATGCTTCTGTATGCCCAGAACGAACACAAAGAAACCAGGAAGCCAATTTCGTGAAGGAAGGCGAACCTGACCCAAGTCTCTTTATGGTAAGACAACCTGATGAGAGAGTGTACATAGAAGAGAAGAATGTGATACCCACAAAGTTTGAATCCGAGCCTGTGGAAGAAAACGTGTGGTATCTAGATAATGGGGCATCTAACCACATGACAGGTGTGAAGTCCTTTTTCTCAGAGTTGAATGAAAGAGCGTCGGGGAGTGTAAGGTTCGGAGACAACTCGTGTGTCGAGATAGCCGGGAAGGGTTCAATACTATTACTGAGCAAGACGGGTGAACACAAAGTACTCACGGATGTATACTACATTCCTAGTCTCCGAACAAACATTATAAGTCTTGGTCAGATTACCGAGACAGGTTACAAAGTGGTAATGGAAGATGACATTTTGAAGGTTTATGATAGATCTGGAAGCCTGTTGATGCGAGTTCCTCGAGCGAGAAATCGGCTGTATAAAGTCAGCTTGTTTACCGGATCTCCTATCTCACTGTTATCTAGGATTGATGATACGGATTGGTTGTGGCATGCACGTATGGGCCACTTAAACTTTAACTCCCTAACCCGAATGAGCTCAAGAGGAATGGTTAGGGGTATGCCCACAATTAAGCATCAAGCTGGTATATGTGATTCATGTTTGATCGGAAAGCAAACTCAAAAGGCGTATCCCACTCAGACAAGTTATCGAGCTACAAGACCGCTTGAGCTGATACATGGCGACCTTTGTGGACCAATATCTCCTCCAACACCAGCAGGCAATCGGTACATGTTTTTAATAGTTGATGATATGACTCGTTACATGGGGTGTCACTTACTAAAATCAAAGGATTTAGCATTCGAAAGGTTCAAAAGGTTTAAAGAGTTGGTTGAAGCAGAGACAGGTTTCAAAGTTGGCACGATTAGAATGGATCGTGGGGGTGAGTTCACATCATTCGAGTTTAATGATTGGTGTGAACGTCAAGGTGTGAGAAGACAGCTTACCGCCTCGTACTCTCCACAACAGAACGGGGTGGTGGAGAGACGAAACCGTACGATAATGGGAATGGTTCGATGCATGTTGAAGGCGATGTCTGTACCTCAAAAGTTTTGGGGTGAAGCAATACATCATGCGGTTTATATGCTAAACAGGTCACCTACGAAGCCGGTGGAAGAGAAAACTCCTTATGGAGCATTGTATGGTCGAAAGCCTAACATTGAGCACTTGCGTGTATTCGGATGCATAGGTGTTGCATCAGAACCAAAGGTGAATCAGTCCAAGCTAGATGACAGAGGAAAACTATTGGTCTACTTCGGGACTGAATCAGGTTCAAAGGCCTACCGAATGTTTGATCCGATCCAGAACCGAATCTGCGTGAGAAGATCAGTAGTATTTGATGAGAAAAGGAACTGGCCGTGGGGGAACTCTAACGATGATTTAGATTCTTTCTCTGTGCAGGTTGACAATAGCCTTCAAAGTGGAGTAAACGAGCAACTAGAAAACCCCGACGTAATAGGATCATCTCTCAGTTATGGGCAGAATAATAATAATATTAATGAAGAAGAAACTCATGATGAGCACGTTGGTAATGACAATGGCCCACCTCAAGCACAAGTGGAAGAAATTGAAGCCAATGCACCACCTGGTGCTTTACGTAGGTCTACAAGAAACAAAGCAATTCCACAAAGACTCAAAGATTTTGTGGTGCAAGGTGGCATTAACCGTGAAGATCAAGTGAACTTATTCATTACAACTGAGAATGAGCCAACGAATTATTTGCAAGCAAAAGGTGACAAGTTTTGGGAAGCGGCTATGAGAGCTGAAGTAAATGCAATTGAAAAAAACCAAACTTGGGAGTTAACTGAGCTTCCACCGGGTCACAAACCTATTGGTCTTAAGTGGGTATATAAGATCAAAAGAGATGCAACGGGAAAGATTGTGAAGTACAAGGCACGACTCGTAGCAAAGGGTTATGTTCAGGAACACGGGGTCGATTTCGATGAGGTTTTTGCGCCCGTAGCTCGGTTGGAAACAGTACGGTTATCGTTTGCAGTGGCGGCTCGAGAGGGATGGCAAGTCCATCATTTGGACGTAAAATCAGCCTTTCTTCATGGGGAGTTGAAAGAGACTGTTTTTGTATCGCAACCGGAGGGTTTTATTCGAGCAGGTCATGAAGCTAAAGTGTATCGGTTATCAAAAGCTTTATATGGTCTTCGACAAGCACCGAGAGCTTGGAATCTCAAGCTTGATGATACACTTAAGAAACTTGGGTTTATTCGGTGTCACCAAGAACAAGCCGTTTATACAAGATGTTCGGATAAGAAACGATTGATCTTGGGGATATACGTTGATGACCTTGTCGTCACAGGAGCAAGTATTCAATAGATATGTGCATTTAAGAAAGAAATGGAACAAGCATTCAAAATGAGTGATTTAGGACTGCTTTCTTATTATCTTGGCATTGAGGTGACACAAAATGAAAAAGGAATTGTCGTGAAGCAAGAGGCTTATGCACGAAAGATACTAAAAGAGGCCGGGTTGACAGATTGTAATTCTGTCAAAAGTCCAATGGATCCAGGTATGAAAGCTTCTAAGGATGAACAAGGAGTACCGGTCGATGCAACAAACTACCGGAAGATAATTGGGTGCTTACGGTATTTACTACATACAAGAGCTAACATATGTTATGCAGTGGGTATTGCAAGTCGTTATATGCATTCTCCAATGGAATCTCATATGGCAATTGTGAAGCAGATTCTTCGCTATATAAAAGGTACAATTGGTTTTGGTTTAATTTACAAAAGAGGATGCAATCCAGTGATAACCGGTTATAGTGATAGCAGTCATAACACTGATCGAGATGATGGTCGAAGTACTACAGGGCATGTGTTTTATTACGGTAGTACGCCAATTACTTGGTGTTCTCAGAAGCAAAATATTGTAGCCTTGTCATCGTGTGAAGCCGAGTTTATGGCTGCGACAGCGGCTGCTTGTCAGGCAATATGGTTAAGGGGACTATATGCAGAAATAACATGTTCTGAGTTACAAACTATTGTGATCAAGGTGGATAACAAGTCAGCGATTGCACTAATGAAGAATCCAGTGCTCCATGGGAGAAGTAAACACATCGACACGCGTTATCATTTTATACGCGAATGTGTTGAAGCAAGAAAGGTAGTAATCGAGTTTGTTGGTGGGAACGAACAGAAAGCTGATATCTTAACCAAACCATTGGGAAGAATCAAGTAAGAAGAAATGCGCGAGCTTATGGGCATTGAAGACCTTATTATTCCGAGTCGGGAATTAGGGGGGTGATTGTTGGGCCAAGCATGATTCCCGTCTTGAGCTTATGGGTCGGTGAATTAAAGTGGGCTTAAGTTCTGAGCATGTGGAAGATAGGTGGTAACAAAACAAGCGAAATTGGTGCCGAGATTTTATGGTTTTTTTTACTTGTTTTTATCTTTAAGTTCTGATCGAGTTAATGATCAGCGTCTATATATTCCTTATAAAGTTTGTAAATAAGGGATATTGAGAGTCATTGAGTTTTGAGTTATTTTCTCATTGATTAATAAGAATTGGAGAGTTATTCCAAATTGTGTTTTTTGATTTCTTGCGATTATAGTTATGAACCTTTTAATTGAATGAAATCGCACTAAAACTCTACCATGATGAAGAAGTATTTAGTCCTCAAGCATTTCTTTCTCGAAGAAGAAGCTCGATCTACCAGAGGAGTTTTTTTAGCAAGCAGCTAAAGGAAGGAGACAGAGATAGGCGGAACAACGGCTCTTAGACGGTGGCTTCGCTTAGAGATCGTCGATTCTTGGTTGCTCTTGTGAAGCCGTCGGTATGCTGGTGGTGGTTATGTAAACAGGTTTCCTAAAATCGTGGTGAAAGTGAGAATGTCATTAAAACAACTATTCATTACACCTTTGTTTTTTAATCTATATCTTCTAATCCTAATAAACAAGTAACTCAAATACCATTTGTCATTTTACTAGCTTGTCCAACTCATCCATATGCCACATGTCACTCAAAAAACATATCCACATGAGACAAAGTGACACGTGTCAATACCACAATTTAAGTTTAAATTTTGTCATTTATTTTCATTAATTAATACTTGTAATTCATGTATTAATGTACTTATTGTCATAAGCAATTAAATATGACTAATTAATTGAAACTGTTATTTAACTTTATTAATTATATTATAATAAATGATATTTTGCATTGAAATTTCTAAAAACATAACAGACATTTCAGTTTATGTTATATTAATAATTACATTTTAAATTGTCTACTAATATAATTTTTATTTAATTTTATAGATGTTATTGGGTATGTTGTGAAGTTTTTTAACAAGTAGAATCAGGGTTAATTTGAAAGATGACAAAAACAAAAGCAGAATCACCATGCAGATTCAAGATCTTGAGTTTGAGTAATATATACATTATATAACTACATTAGAAATATATTTTATTAATTTGTTTATTTTTATGTTTTTACAACGGTTATACGCTTTATAAAATCGTATGGGATCATAATGCTTTTCAAATGTTCAAAGATATGTCTAAACATACGAATGAATAATATCTTGTAATCACTTTTGCAATTTGCAAGAGTGGAGTTTTTCAATGATATATCTTAATTGTTTTAATCTTTCATACGCAATTATACTAAATATTTAAATTATATTTCATGGTATTAATTGTTATTATCATGAATGTTTTTAATTATGATTTCAGGTAATCTGTATGTTTCAAACTCATTCAATTTTTGAGGTGCGTAGACTTTTCATCAATGATGACATTTACAAGAAGACGATTTCCATTGTCTATATGTTTTTGCTAGAGGTGTGCATGGTTCGGTTTGGTTCGGTTTTGACCTAAAACCATAACCATAACCGTGATGTCGGTTAAACCAATATGATAACCATAACCAGTCGGTTAAGCGGTTATAATGGCTATAATTGGTCGGTTATAGGTCAGTTAACCATTAAATATATTCAATAATACTAATATTATATAAAAAAAAAACGATATCCATGAATTCAAACACATGTTTAACAAAAACTAGAACAAAATGATAAAATCTAACCCATAAATTCTAACAAACATTCAAATGTTGAAATGCCAAAAGTCCGATAAAATAGGTGTTGTGGACGTTTAAGTCCAACCTTCATTATGTTAAGAAAGTGATACAGAAAATTAGGAAAATATCTTTCGCCAACTTTTTTAGGGGGAATAGAAGAGGCGTCATATATTAGACATTTATTTTAACTTTGGTATCTTCTAGTATAAGTATAATTAAAGATTTATATATTGTTTAGTGATTTAAGCGGTTCGGTTCGGTTATGGCGGTTACAGAAAAATAGATAACCAAAACTGACCCACTAATTTCGGTTATTAAAAAACTGTTTAACCGAACCATCGGTTTTTCATTTGGTTCGGTTTTTTCGGTTTGGTTTTCTCAGTTATACTGGTTACGGATCAGTTAATTCGGTTTTCTGCACACCCCTAGTTTTTGCGATGACAATAAATAAAAGTCAGGGACAATCATTATCAAAAGTCAGCTTGTATTTATGAAACTCAGTTTTTACACATGGTCAATTATATGTTGGATTATCGAGAGTGAAAAGTAGGGATGAACTTAAACTTAAAATTTTAGACAAAGTTGAAAAAGTTACAAATACAACAACAAATGTGGTGTACAAGTAAATATTTGAAAGTTTATGAACGAATTCCTTTAACTTTTTTATTTTACTTTATTAAGTTCTGTGTGACATAATTGTTGAATTGTTTACAATTTTCTTTTCAAGATCATGTCATTTATTTGGTTTCAAAGCATACCCTCACATATTTTTTTTGCTGTTAATTTATTGATTGAATTTAAAATTTTTTACATTGACGGTAATTATATCATATTACTAAAATATTCTTTACGGTTTACATTTTAACTATAAGTCAACCCGTGTGTTACACGAGTTACTAAACTAGTTCTCTAATAAAAGAGTAAATATTTTGCCACATGTTATCTTCTTACAATACTATTGTCATATGTCACATTATTACACCACAATGGACACTTGTCAATTATTTCTTATTCAACTTAATTTCTCTCCTATTAAATAATTATATTCTCTCTTTTGTTAAATAATTTTTTTCTTTTATTAAATAATTATAATATTAATAACTAATATATTATTAATCTTTTTATTATAAAACACACTTTAATTTTTTTTACAGAATATGAAATTTTCTAAACCAAAATTTTTAAAGTAAGAAATATATTATTTAAAAAAAACAAAATTTATGTAAAAAATACGGTATCTTAAAAAATATTTTTTTAAAATAAAGTATACTATAAAAGAAGTTTTTAAACAATGAGATTTTTATAAACAAATGACATTTTTAAATTTTTTTTATAAACTTAAATTAATAAAAATGATAGACAAAGTTACATTTTTGGTTCATTATGTTTAACGCAATTTGTAAATTGGGCCATTTAAATTTAGTAATTATAAAAATTATATTTTATATTATTGATTTATAAAAGTTAGTTTTTAATAGAATGTTTTTAACGTCAATTATTTCAAATATATCGATTGTTAAACATTGAAAGGTCATATATAATTTGTATATGATTAAAGTTTTTAATTATTTTTTATCACTTAGAATATGTATTAATATGTAAATTAATCATTCTATATATCAAAATATTATTTTATAATTGGTAACTATTTAATATTTTATATTAAATCCGTGTATACACGGGTTAATAACCTAATATATATATATATATATATATATATGTAATTACACACTACTACTGATAAAGCATTTCAAAAATTATCACATTACATCCTTATATTTTTTTCAAAAAGTTTATTCAAAAAGGGTTCGAACCTTAAATTTTAAAATTATAATCATTTCTTTTATTTGATATACACATTTCTTTTTAAATGAAAATCAAACTTCAATTGTTGTATAGCGTCATAACCAATTAATACTACTTTTCTATAAAAAAATGCATAATCAGGTGTTATGTCTCATATCAAATTATAATAAAAAAGTTTGTTATTTCTGAAATAATGATTATATTAACAAATTATTATAAAAATTTAAGATTTGTTAACAAGTTTCTTAATTTTTAAACATAACAATGTAAACTTAAATGCTTCAAAATATTTTAAAATTTCAAACAAGATAACCAAAAAATGCTTATATAAGGGATATATGCTAGGAAGAGATCATATAATAACCCACATTTATTGCGATAACGGTTTCACTCAATTTAAATTAGTTGTTTTAAAAAAAAAAAAAGACATGTCACCTCTCACTTTTTATAATTGACATCCCATATTTTGCTTTCCTTCAAGTAACTCTACATAGGTTAAGCTTCATCACTCTATCTTTATCATTATATACCAACAGTCACATGCATTTTACTCCATTCTTTCGAACCGAGCACACCCCTATCAATACCTAGTAGCACTCGAAGCGCAATCAAATGGAAAGATCTCGCTTCTTCTAACCCTACTTGGATTCCGCTTCAATGTTCGTGAGGTCGAAATGGGAACTCCCTGACCTCAGACTCTAGGTGGTTCATGGCTTCGAAATGGGATTCGTCGGCCTCTCAGTGTTCGCGAGATCGACTTTGATAACGTCCTTGGCTTCTGTTCCTCAAAAGTTGTTTATTTCAGAGATTTGTCAAACAATCTCATTGCAAGGGGTCCAAAGTTAAACCGATTTTAAAAAAGAAAAACCGGTTCTTTTCAAACCCCATTGTATATATTGATTATTAAAAAGTTTGCATTTTTGTATATGTTTCTTGAACAGTATTGTGAGTAATGCTATGATTTATGGGACTCATGTTACCGAAGGTTGTGATGGGTCAACTTTTCCTAAGCCTTTTTTTTTTTTTTTATTTTGAGCTTAATTCACTATGAGGTTGTTATGAACCTTTGAAATTTTGATTCTCTTTCTAAATAAAGTTTCTCTCTCTAAATTTACAAATTTATAGGGAAAGATAAGTCGAAAATGATGGCAATTGTTGTTGGTTATTCATCCAACCATGTATTACACAATAAAGAAAAAAAATGAAACTTTTTTTTTTTATTTTGAGTATTTAAAATTCAAAATTTGTTGTTTTTTGTTTGACTATTTAAATTTTTAATACCTTCGTTTTGGAAGTAGATGCTAAATTTAATAAATTTTGTTTTGTTTATATTTTTAAGTATCAATAAAAGCTAATGAATGGGCTCAATTAAATGAAAAGTTGTACACAAACCAAACATTAATAATTTAATATAACACTAACTTACATCACAAAACTCGTTTATATCAACCTACAATATTATAAAGTAACATTTATGTAATAATCACTTAAATCTACTTATAATTATCACAATAACTTACACCTTACATGATGTAAGTTACAATAATAATAGACAAAATGCAAAATGCCAAAAAAAAAAAAAAGCAACTATGGAAGAAAGGAACCACTTTACACATTTAAAATAACAGTTTTAATGATTATTATTCAATAGTTAAATTTTGTGTTTGGATAGAACTATAGAAGTACTCGTTAAACATTTTAAAATTTTTTTGTGCTTTTGTAGTATAATAATTTGTAATTTATGACCTTTATTTTTGTTTTAAATTTCTATGTGATTAAACTTATTATTTTTAATTGTTAAATTTGAAATTGATATAAATATTTCTTATTTGCATTAACTTTTATTTTGAAACCGAGCGAAACTGAACCAAGCTGAACAAAAAGCACAACATTCGACTCGATTTTGCAAATTCAAACCAAGTCGAGCCTCTCAGATTGTAAACAACCCACACACGAGCATACCTCGCTCGATTCAGTTCGACTCGTAAACAACTCCTATTTACATATCAAGCTGATCAAACAAAACAATAAATTTATGTTTATAATTCTTAGTCATAAACCCGTATACTACACATCTAAATTTAGGGAAAATTCTTAATATAACCATTTTAACCAAAGAATTTCCCATAATGTTTTTGCTCCATCACGTCTCTCCATGTGGCCATTACGGGCGCCCATGCCCATAGAAAAATTCAACCGCCCATAAACTTTAACACCCGGTCACGGGCGCCGGGCCTGCTCTGACAAACGTGTCACGGGCTTCCTGCCCATAACGAATTTTTTAAAATTTTTTCATGAGCGTCGTGTACCTTTTGTCCCACACCGACTCTACGGGCGCCCAACCTAGCCATGGACGTTCCTTACCTCAATACGGGCATCCCGCCTCTAGTGTAGAGAATTTGGGGGGAAAATTCTATATGGGCGTTCCATATCTCTCTATACGGGCGTCACGCCTATAATTTAAAATTTTATTCTTGGTTTCTTTAATTTTAAAAAAAAAATATTTTGGTTATGGGCGGAGCGCCCATGATTGGATCAGATTACGGACGGGGCGCCCATGATTGGATGAGATTACGGGCAGGGCGCCCATGATTTAAAAATTTATTCTTGCTTTCTATAATTAAAAAAAATTATTTTGGTTATGGGCGGGGCGCCCATAAAGCTTACACTACAGGCGGGACGCCCGTATAGAGGTATGGGACGCTCGTAAAGAATTTCCCGTCCAAATTTTCTACACTACAGGCGGGACGGCCGTATTGAGGTAAGGGACGCCCATGGCTAGGTTCGGGCGCCCATGGAGTCGGTATGGGACAAGAGTTACACGAAGCCCATGAAAAAAATTTTAAAAATTCGTTACGGGCGGGACGCCCGTGACACGTTTTTTAGAGCGGGTCTGGCGCCTGTGAACAGGTGCTCAAGTTTACGGGCGGCTGAATTTTTTGATGGGCGTGGGCGCCCGTAATGGCCACGTGAAAAGACGTGATTGGGCAAAAGCACAAGCGACGCCCATATATTTACGGGCAGCGGCGCGCATATACATGTTGGACATTATGGGAAATTCTTTGGTTAAAATGGTTACCATGGGAATTTTCCCCTAAATTTATCTGGATCCTATTATTTTCCTGAAATAATATATGAGCCATTAAGGTTTGACACATGGGGTGGGGTGGTAACG
Source organism: Mikania micrantha (assembly GCA_009363875.1). Lineage (NCBI taxonomy): Eukaryota > Viridiplantae > Streptophyta > Magnoliopsida > Asterales > Asteraceae > Mikania > Mikania micrantha. The sequence continues at coordinate 43,380,875 of CM018690.1, forward strand.
GGTGATTGATTATTTACTGATTCAAACATACGATATTTCCAATGATGTTGCAACTCCCCAACTCCTTTCCTTTCAACTCCCCATTACATTATTTTTTTACGGCATTTGATTTTAACGTGTAAACTATTGATTTTCAGGCTATGTCATCAAGGTATAGTTACCATAATCTTTGTTGAGACCCCACCACCATCCCAGGAGAAAACCATACCGTGAAAAACTCTTGACCTTTCAATGACCACTATTTTCACATTGGTAGTGATTTGAACACATGACCTTCATTTAAAAAGCAAAGAGGTACCGCTAGACAAAACCCCTTTGGTTCCCCGTTACATTACTAGAAATATTAATTTGGTCTATAAATTCATATTATTCAAAGTAATTGGAATATAATTTTAGAATAAAACATTTGAGATTTAAGCAAATGTGCAATGACACAATCACTAATCTCATTTTCATTACTTACACAGAGAAGCTAAAACCCTGCGAGGTGGCTCAAACGGCCGGCGTGCATGAAGAACAGCCAAATTATCGATCAGCAAAACGTCACCTTTCTGCCACGGTATCGCCACACTTTCTTCTTCCAAAATTTTCAGGCAGTCGTGTATCACATGTGACGGCAACGGTGCACCGTCACCGAAAGTCACCGCCTTCACCGGATCGTTTCTTGCATCTTCCCAACCGGTATAAGCTGCCACCATGCTGTTAAACCATGTTTTCCGCCCCCTTGTTTCGTCTAATTTGATTGCCGGAATCGGTCCCATCACTGTTTTTACTCCATCATCTGTCCATTCTAGCTTCATTCCAAGCTTCGCCGCCCTGCAATTCATAGATGAAATCGTATCAATTCATCAAAAAAGTTCAATATCATGGAGGCTTGATTGATTGCGAACCTTTCTTCAGCGACGGCTTTGTCTTTGGTCAGGAATGTGGATACCCATCCACGACCGATCGGAGACGAAGGGTCATCATCTTCCCCAAGCACTCTTGTATAGATCAGTCCGTGTTGCTCCAATCGATCAACAAATTCAGGGTATTTCTGTTTCATCTTGTCGTAAATTACATGGCTGAGTACTATAGGTGTTTCTCCCCCAATTTTCGGTTCCACTTCGCAGAAGAAGAACACCTTCAATGGAAACTTAGGAACCTATTTCAGAACAATTCAAAATTAAAATGGATTTAGGGCTTAGGTCATCAAATTCATGATAATCTATTAAATCTCGGTCAATCTCGATTACAAATTACAACCATAATCGATGAAAAAATAGATTGAAGTCAATTCAATTAGATAGATTGGATTTGAATAACCAGACCTGAGCCATTTCGTGATGAAACGGGATCTTCTGATCAGGAGGAGACTCGTTAGAAGTGAAAACACGGCCGACGACGTTGGTGCGGGGGGCGGCGCCACCGACGTACGGAAGCTCGTCGAAGCCGAAAGCTTCAACGACGTCGTTGAAGTCGGAAGCAGTGGAAACGGACGGAAATCCACGGAACAGAATCGCACCGTGGTTGTGGAGCACAGATTCCAGCCATGGCTTCTGATCACGGATGATCTCCTTCAGGTTATGATGATCACCGAACTTCCGATTGGGGATTAGAACGGTAGGAAAGACAACTCCGGTACCTTCTCCGGCCGTATATTTCTTCTGTTGAGGTAACTCCGCTTCTACGAAGAGATTTTCCGGCATGGTTAGTTTCAGTAACGTCATCAATCTAATAATATGATGTTTAAAAACACAACAGATACGGAGGCGAAAGGTTCCACTTTGACCGGTTTTTCGTCTAGGTTCAGAGGCGAGGTCATGATGCTTATCTTTAATGGAAAAAGCCAAGGGTTATAAACATATATTTTTTTTAACAGCTAAAGGAATATTTGGACCCAACAACCCACACGCGATCACAGACCGCTACCAACCCTTGGAAACATTTAAAGCCTAGCGTTGACTAGTCGCCACACCATTTAGGAGGAAACCCACATTGAGAAAACTCCCTAGCTCACCCAGAACATTTTTTGCTCCAGACGAGACTCGAACTCAAGACCTCTCATTGCTGGTGGTCAAGGAGTACCACAGGGCTATAAGCCAATGATGGTTATAAACATATATCCACTTATTAAACACCACAATTACATATATTCCTAATTTTAAACTAAAATTACAAATATCTCACTTTTCAAAAGGGTCCTACTAAACATACATCATCCCCACTTGCAAAACATCATCCGGCTGTCTTATATACTGTCGTATAAGGCCTATATGGCCCGTATAAAGTCAGTCAACCCAACAAAAGTTGCTATCGCTGACGTATCAAGTTGAAGTGAAACTATACGACCGTATAGACCCTATACGGGCATATAGTTCATTTCTATACGGCCATATACGCCCTATATGGGCATATAGTTCATCTCTATAGGGCCATATAGGTTCTATAATGGCATATAGTTCATTTTTATACAACCATATATGCTCTATATGAGAATATAATTCATTTCTATACGGCCATATAGGCCTTATACGGGCATATAGTTCATTTCTGTATGACCATATATATTTCTATATGTTAAGTGGTTATGTATTACTTATTTATTTCTTATTTAATTCTGTGTAATTTATGTGTTGTTACATGGTTATGTATTTATTGATGTGATTCTGTAATAGTTTATATAATCAAAGATTATAAAATTACTATTGTTTCTTAAAAGATAGTAATACAACTTATATAAAAAACGTACAAATATCCGTGATAAAAGCGAACAAAAAGATAGCTTTAAAATTAATTTTCATAAAAAAAAATTATATACGTCCATATAGGGCCTATACGCCCATATAACATCTTCTATACTCTCGTATAGGGCCTATACAGGCGTATACGTGGACCCTAGTGTATAGAAAGAGGGGGGGGGTGGTGTATGGATAGTGGAGCCTTTCAAAATTGTCTTTTAATAAGAAATACATAAATTTTTTTAATGAAATAGATAAATATTTAATATATTTGGTTTAAAAAGGGAAAATATGTAATTTAGTTTTATAATTAGGTAAATATGTAATAAAGGGTTTTAGCAAGAAAAATATGTAATTAGCCCAAAAGATATATTCATTTATTTCTGCTCATCAAGCAGAATTGTGTAAAGAAAAAAAATGTTGAGTGCCACCATTAGGTGTCTCTCACCGACTAGTCCTAAGGCCAATGAGGGAGGTAAATTGCGTGACCTATGAAAAATTGGGTAGTGCCGAGCTTTGAACACTAGACCTGCATTATAAATTCTCCCTCGCTTATCACTAGGCCACCATCACGTAAAGATCAAATTTGGTGTGCGATGTTATAGATATATAAACTAAATTACCAATTTACATACAAAATAATATATAAAAATAACAACATAATGCAGCATCTAACAAAACACAATTCAAATGCTCCAGATAAAAAGAGACTAAAAAACCAATGAATAAAAAACACTTACTATAATCAACAAACTGTCGTAGCTAGCGACTAAAATTCATATATCCAAGATTATGAGATTAATAAAGAAGAAATATGTTCATCTTGATCAAAGACTCGTTAAATTTCAACTCTGTAATGCATGATAAACCGAGTAATTAGATAGAACTAAGAACATATTTGCTTAGTAATCATGATCAAATTTTAAATGCATAAAGTGTAATTTGGCAACATTAAAACATAACATAGTAAATCATCTTGATAAACGATTAAATAAAGTTCAGCTACTTAATTTGGTAAAATGAAGACATCAAAATACTAAAGCATAAACATAAAAACAAATGTTACTAATTTGTTACCAACATAGCTAGTAACATACAAAATAAACTCCAAAAAAACGAACACTTGAAGAGGAATATGGAGAAATATGAAAACATAAAACAAATAGGAAGTGATAATCTAATTTCTCGGTGTCATGGAGAAGATGGTGAGCAATTATGCGCTTAAATAGTTGTTGATTCGTGGACTTTCAACATTTAAAAATCACTTAATTAAGGAAATAACGCAATTGCTGTAAAAGATTAGGATTGAATGCTAAAATCAATCAGAAACCGTTTAAAATAAATCAAAGTGAAAAAAATGAAGCGATGATTTCTTTAGAGAAATTATGATTTCGGCAGGAAATGGTTTCAGAAAAGGAGTCATTGAATTCCAAATGTTGAAAACAACTATTCTTTTATTAGGATAGATTAACCGATGTATCAACGGGCCTTTAGCGTAATAGTATTGTAACGAGGGAGAGAAGTTGCACCTTTTTGAGGTCAGATGTTCAAACGTACTTCTGAGTAGGGAATAGGATTTAAAATTATCTATCTCCCGCCTTGTCTGGGTGTTACGGTCTCAAGGTAGTTGAGGAATCGACATTGGCTACGTTGCCAGGTTTCCGGTGGCCAGCACGCGCAGAGTGTTCCGTTCAAAAAAGAGGAAGAAAATATTGGCATGTGTTGATCGGTCAGTTGAACTGGTTGGATCACAAACCATTCAAGGAACCGATTTAGTTAGTTTAGTTGATACGTCATTCTAAAACCGACGAACCAACCATGCGATGTAATTGTCAGATACAATGAATGAAAAAATAGAGGCTTTATAGGGACTTGACCATGTGTCACGTAGTTTCCACATAGGCTTCATGCAAAAGAAGTGTTGGTTGATGATTGTGAATAGGAAATGTTTGTGAAGATAAAGATATAATTAATGAAAAGGTAGATGATGATGTGGTTTTTTTATTAGTTTATAATAAATATAATTACTCATGCTCAAGGTGTAATGACAAAGGAGCGCTATACGATGGTGACCAAAGAGTTTCACGTGTGAATCATTCCTCATTACATATGGTTAGAAATGAAAAAAGATATATAGTTAAGATACCTGTATTCAATTTTTTGGCAATTTTTTGAAATATTATTAAAACGAGAACAACAAAATTCGAGAGTCTGGAGTTATGTTTGCATAGTTAATGACTATATGTGTACATGATGTTAGATATTAACCAATGTTTGACCGATCATTTGAACCAAGTTGGATCGTAAACCATTCAAGCAACCAATCTCATTAACTTAGTTGAACCGTTATTGAAGTAAAAACAAACCGAACAAATAAACTACTGAACCGAGTGATTGAACTAGTGAACAATTCTGTTTGAACCAGATTTCAATTTTTTTTATTATATTCCCCATATATATATTTTTAAAATATTTATCAAGCCAATTGATTTTTGAATTTATTTCAAATTTTCAATATACCTAACCAACAAATAGGGGTGTGCACGGTTTGGTTCGGTTTTTGGCTAAAACCGAAACCAACTTAGTCGGTTTTTATTTATTACAAACCGTTCGGTTTTCGTTTTTTTTTTTACTTTTTTTTGTTTTTGTTTTTTTTCCTCTTACGCCCAATATTGAAAATGCAAACATGTTTAACAATTAATAAATTAATTGATCGAACACCAACTAATTAAAATAAAACAAAATAATTATCATTATGTTCTTACATTTAAAAAAATCAAAAGTAAATAACTAAATATGCAATAATTCCGATCTTTACCTTTTAAAATGTGATATTTCATCTAATCTAAATTTTTACCATCTCCAATCGTAAACTTTTTTGTGTTTTTTTTCCCGTTAAATAAGTATGAAAATAGCAACACACACACACACACAATATATATATATATATTAATTTGTAAAAATACTAAAAATTGGTTCGGTTTTGGTTTTTCATATTATAAAAAACCGAAACTAAACCGAAAAATTCGGTTTCGGTTTTACCCGGTTATTCATTCGGTTCGTTTTTTTAGGTTCGGTTTTTCCGGTTAATTCGGTTCTGGTTCGGTTTTTTCGGTTTTTTGCTCACACATACCAACAAACAAGTAAGACAACATGTTCAATGTCCGATCCGCAATTAAAAACATTAAAATTAACTAATAAAGTAATTAAATCTAAACTTTTAGCTGATAAAACAAAAGTTTTAACTAATAACACAAAAGATTTCTATAAAACAATAGGTTTAGAGAAATCTAAACTTATAACTAATAAAGTAATGAAAACAAGACAATGATACTACTGTTATATAAGAGCACCTTTAGTTATACTTAAAATTAATTAGTTTTATAATAACTTTAATTAGCTAAAATCTATGATAGAATTTTATAAAACTTAGATTTTCTTAGTTTTTTATTTTATTTTTTTTAAACTTATGACATTTTCATTGCATTGCTCATTTCACCCCGTTTACAAACTCACTATTATAAAAGTTTCTAAAACACCTGTATTTTGAAAAATAAATCAATTATATTCAGTATACATTAATAAAAAAGTAAGTAAAATTAAACACAAATGATCAAATACACACCTAGAAATCTAAGATATTCATACCCTTTACACACATATACAAAAACATAAATGCACATCACTTTAAGATGTCCAGGTTAATACACAAAGTATTGTAACATATTGAAGCACATGTAAAGATTATATTCCAAATCATAACCTGTAATTCATGCAAACAGCTTTATAACTGAACACAAAAACACAATACTCAGAAACTTTACTTGCAAAATGAAGCCAGCACGCGGCGAGGCAGCATGGTCAATGGCCGTCGGGAATGCAAAACGGCCAGGTTATCTAGCAGCAGAACATCACCCTTCTGCCATTGTAACGCAACACACTCTTCATCGAGGATCTTAGAACAGTCATCACGAACATCAGCAGGCAGTGGTTTACCATCACTAAGCATCACTGCCTTTGTAGGATCACTGTTTAGTTTATCTTCAAATCTTCCCACCACATTATTAAACCAGACTTTATGTTTTTTCACCTCATCATATCGGGAACCAGGTTTAGGGCCGATTATAACCCTCACAGCACCTTCCATCCACTCTAGTTTCATTCCAAGCTTTGCAGCCCTGCAAAGGTAGTATCAAACGAATTGCAGATTTAATTCTTTCAATCAGCTAACTTGAACATTAAAATATGGCATGTTCATGTGGTATGTATGCTTATTGATTGTATGAAGTAAACCTTTCTTCAGCTATAGTTTTGTTGTCGGTCATGAACGTCTCCTTCCAGCTACGACCAACTGGTGAAGAAGGATCAGATTCCTCTCCAAGAACACGCGTGTAAATCAATCCTTTTTCTTCCATTTCTTCAACAAATTTTGGGTGTTTCTGTTTCATCCTTTCATATATGACATGACTCAGAGCTATACATGTTTCTCCCCCTTTACCTGGTTCTACCTCACAGAAGAAGAACAATTTGGAGGGATACACAGGAGCCTGATATCAGGAAGCTAAATGAGTTCAAATTTAAGTAATCTAGAGATGATATAGATGAAACTACTGTATAATTAATGAACCTGTAGCTGTAAGAAAACAAAATTAGCTGCTAAAACATTTGACAGATTCATCCTGATTAAGAATCAGAAAACCCTAAAAATGAATTGAAGAAATTGATTTCAACAGACAAATTCGAAGCAAGGTGATCTACAGATGATATACAGTCATACAGATATAGCTAGAAATTCAATCGCACAGTAGAAGAACAAATCAAAATCAGCATGTAAAGCACTTGTAATAATCGATAAACCTGAAATACGAAACGTTAAAAACCTAAAGTTTGACTTACGAAATTGATCATACATGAGACATTTCGTGATGGAAAGGGATGTTCTGATCCGGTGGAGCTTCATTAGCTGTGTAAACACGACCGACAACTTTGGTTCTGGTGCCAGAACCACCGACGCCGTAGCCAAAATCTTCATAGCCGGAGGACTCAACGACGTCATTGAAGTCGGAAGCAGATGAAACAGGGAAACCTCTGAAGAGAATGGCACCGGACCGATTGAGTAGCGAATCTAACCATGTTTTGTTAGCTTTAATTGCTTCAGTCAGGTGAACGGTATTCGCTATTTTAGGGTTTGGAGAAAGAACGACGGGGAAGACGACTCCATTCTCAGATTTCTGCTGTGGTAATAACCCAACAACTTCATGGAAGAAGCTCTCTTCCGCCATGTTTGAATCAGTGTCCATTTTTATACAGAAACTAAAAAATATGATGCTTATATTCAAAACTGAAACGATCGTGTATCAGTCATCGCACAAACCAAAGAATCATCGTCATTCTAATCTTCATGACCAATGACAGGGGCATAGGCGAAGCTTATAAAGGCCGCCGGCGACTTGGACCCTCTTTTTTGGTTACGATTGTAACATTTTTCTACTAACTAAGATGTTATTTTTAATTACAAGAACCTTGGGTGTTCAAAAAAAGTAAACCGAACCATATTCGTAATTGAAAAAAAATAAACCGAATTCTGAGTTTGTTTTCGGTTTGGTTTCTAACTGTATTCGAATTCCGAATTTGATTTTCGGTTCAGTTACTAACCCTTTCCAAATTTCGGTTTGATTATCGGTTCCAATTTTTTTTGAATTTGCTTCATTCTGTTAACCGAATTCGAAGTTTAATTTATTTTTGTGTTAATGATATATAAGGTTGAGTTCGATTTATTTAGTTTTTTATCGATTTATTTGGTATTTAATGAGTTTATTCGAATGAATTTAGTTTATTCGTTTTTTAACCGGTTTATTCGTTTTTTAACCGGTTTATGTGCTTTTTAATTGGTTTTTTTGGTTTTAACTGACCGAACCATTTCTCAAATTCTATTCGGTTTTCAGATAGGTAAAAAAATTAAAAACCGATTAAACCGGATTAGCATTTAACCGAACAGATAAACACATCATTTACTTTGATAATTACTTTTTTTTAACTTTTAAATTATGTGTATAAATGATTTTTTTCCCTCCTTGCCACACATGTTAAATGATTTCCACGGATATGTTTAATTAGTCATAGACGAACCCCCTTAAAAGTCAACATCCCTCGTTTTAAAGAGCTACTATTTTTTTGACAAATAAGTCATGGTGCAAAATTTATTTGTTAAAATAGTGCAATTGATTGGTCATCGATAAAATTTATTTACACGGATATGTTTAATTAGTCATCGATTAAACTCCTTAAAAGTCAACCTCCCTCATTTTAAAGTAAGGCTGTTCTCGAGCCAAACCAAGCGAAGGTGTGTTCGTGCTCGGCTCGTTTGCAAAATCGAGCCAAATGTTGTATTCGTTGTTCGACTTGATTTGGTTTGGCTCAGTTTCAAAATAAAATTTAATGTGAACGAGTCATTAGTTTACTTTCATGGCCGATTTTTTCCCAAAACATTTGGTCGGCATTTTCAAATCGAGCGAAATTCGAACGAGTTTTTTCTAGCTTTTTTCAAGCGAGTATCGAGCGAGCGTCGAGTGACGAACATTTTGGACGGACCTATTTTAAAGAGGTTTTTTTTTCTTTTGACAAATAAGTCATGGTGCAAAATTTATTTTTAGAAGAGGGCAATTGATGAAAATTTATTTACTAATATAAGCAGGTTGATACGTTTGTAACTTGATTAAAATCATGTTTAAATACACCTTAATCCTCTAAATAGTTTATGACACGATTAAAAATACTTATATTTTAAATATTTCAAATATATTGCAATTATTGTTCAAAAATACTATGAAAAGTATTTTTGGTGACTTTTGTTTTGTTGATTATAAAACATGTTAAATAGGTCATGTCAAGCTTATGTACTGTTTTCGTTTACATTGATTTACATGCATTAATCATTATGAGTTACTTTATTCAACTTTTAAATGTAGGATAGTGATGGAAGCTATGCAAGAGAAATGAAACAAAGATGAAAAAAAAAAATCATGTTTGGGCGTAAAATACTTCACTTGGCGTATTTTATGCCAGATTTCAGAAAATGATGTATTTTGTCGCCGTAAACAGTCCCTTTCGGCGTATTTTACTTCAGGTTGAAATAAAATACGCCAGTGTGAAGTATTTTACTTAAGGCTGGCGTAAAATATGACGGGTGGTATTTTACTCTCTCTGACGGTTTTCAACGGTTTTAGTCCATTTTTGACGAATCTAAAAGCCAAATTCGACCCCAATTCGTCATATTCATGACTGGAACCAAAAAGGAAGATCTTAGAAGCATTTTGGGAGATTTCAAACCAAGATTTCATCATATTTCATCCATGATTGATCATTGTTTTTCCATTTTAAGCATGTCTGGTTAAGCAATTTGTAGTCACAACCGGAGTAAGAATTCATTCAAGTTGTAAGACAATTTCTATGTTTGTGTTTGAATGTTCGGCACTTTAGATCATTACTTGTGAATGTTTGTGTTGGTGCTAAACATTATCTTTTGTATGTTGCTTTGAATGACAATTTATGTTTAGAAATCTTCAATTGTAATCATTCCACTTTAGAGATCCTCTAGATGTGTTGCAGATGTTTACATGGTTAGGATTTGTCAAGAATTGTGTTGGAACATTCAAGGTTGCACAATAGTTACATTTCACTTCAAATAAACTTTGAATGTGTTGCAGATGTATCATTGATGCAATTTTATTTCATGTTGAAGTGATATGCAATTGATATGGATTAGGTCTATGTAATTCGTTGAAACCGGAAGTGACTATTTCTTTTTACATGCATTAAAATCAATTAAAATTTACTTGTTTATGTATTTTATAATCAATCAAGAATCTAAATTAACTTTTTAAATTTCATGCTTACATATCAACTAAAGTTAAAGACCAACCACTAACTCCTCGTGGTTCGACACCCTTCTTCCTTAGCTAGTCTTAGGTTGTAAGGAACTCAGTTTCTCTCTAGGTTTGACCGGTACCACGACGTCAGTCACAAGCCAAGTTATGTAGTGTAGTATCATGTTATTAAACATGTTATATTTAATCGTGTTAAAATGTCATATTCGTGTAGCTTTTTAATAAATATGTACATATTCGTGTTTTGGGTAATTGACACATTTACTTGGTTAAGCTGGTTGTTTTGTATATATTACATGTGTTAAGTGTGTTGAGTTATATACCTAACATGTTTAAAATGTTAAAAGACAAGTTTTGATAGTCTCCTTGTTCAAGATATGCTTATTGTGTCGCTTGATAAATGTTATCTGTTTCATGACATTGGAAATAACTTTCCTAAGTTTTTAGACATGTATGGCATGTGATTAGGGGCAACTCAACCATTTCAGGACCCTAAGCAAAAAAAAATCATGGCCCTTCACAGTAAATCCTATATAGGAAAAAACGAAGGAAATCAAACTTAATATCTATAAAATTTTCCTAATAAATTCTACTATATTGATTATTCTGAGCTAAAAAATGACGGGATTCAGGGCACCCCGGGCCCTTCAAAAGCTTCGACAATGGTGTCATGTCAGCAATTATCATCATATTGACTCAATGTACATGCCATTATCATCCAAAAATGTAAGGTACACAATGCTTTTATTTTCAATAGTTTCTCACCAACTCTTTTCAAGTTCTTGCAAACAATATATATAGTGTTTATTAATGTTTTGTACAAGAAAGATTATTGCTTTATAACCAAGAAAGCCTAATTAACAATGTGGTTCATAAGGTTCAAAACTGAAACGAATCAACGATCGTGTATCAGTCATCGCACAAACCAAATAATCATCGTCACTCTAATCTTCATGGCTAATGACACAGGCATAGGGGAAGATTATATAGGGCCGGAGGCGATCATCCTGTCTTTTTCAGTTCGTATTGTTAATTTTTAGCCGGAACGTTATTTTTAGTTAAAATTATGGGTGTTCAAAAAAAATGAAACCCAATCGTATTCGTAACTGAAAAACCAAATTGAACCGAATCTTGAATTCGTTTCCGGTTTGGTTCCTAATTATATCCGAATTCCAAATTTGATTTTCGGTTCGGTTCCTAACCGTATTCGAATTTTTGTTTACATTTTGATTATCGGTTCCATTTTTTTTGAATTCGATTTGTTCTGTTAACCGAATTGAGAGTTCAATTTATTTTCTTGTTAATAATATATAATGTTGAATTTGGTTTATTTAGTTTTTAATATGCTTATTTAGTTTTTAATCAGTTTATTCGAATCAGTTTATTCGGTTTGTTTGGTTTTAACCGAACCAAACCACCTCTCAAACTCTGTTCAGTTTTTAGATATAGAAAAAAATTTGAAAACCGATTAAACGAATTAACCGATAACCGAACCAATTAACACTCCTACTTTGAAAAGCATAAAAATAACTTAATCTACTTTAAAAAAAATTACTTTTTTTTTTACTTGTAAGTTTTAAATTATGTGTCTAAATGATTTTTTTCCCCTCCTTGCCACATGTTAAATGATTTCCACGAATATGTTTAATTAGTCATAGACAAACCTCCTTAAAAGTCAACTTCCCTCGTTTTAAAGAGCTTTTATTTAGTTGACAAATAAGTCATGGTGCAAACTTTATTTGTTAAAATAGTTAGGTTGGCAATTTCAGACATGAACACGTTAACACGACACGACACGACTTTAACATGTTTTGTGTTAACCTTAAACAGGTAAAACCCGTTAAGACCTGTTAAGATCCATTAAAACATGTTAAGACCAGTTAAGACCTGTTAAGACCCGTTAAGACCTGTTAAGATCAGTTAAAACCTGTTAAGACCTGTTAAGACATGTTTAAAATTTAAAATAAATAATATAATAAATTATACGGCTATATGGGTAGCCGATTAGCTTCAAAAAATTTATAATTGTCTAACCCTATTTCTTTAACAAGTTCTTTAACGGGTTTTAACAGGTTCTTTATAGTATTAACTGTTAACAGGTTCCTTAACGGGTCTTTTCGTGTTTACGTATTTTTAACGGGTCGTGTTCGTGTTTGAAAAAACAGACACGATAAGAATTTGTGTCGTGTTCGTGTTTAACCGTTTCGTGTTTTAGTGTGTCGTGTCTTAACGGGTCGTGTCTGACCTGTTATGACAACCCTTTACATAGTGCAATTGATTAGTCATCGATGAAATTTATTTCCACGGATATGTTTAATTAGTCATCGATGAAACTCCTTAAAAGTCAACCTCCCTCATTTTAAAGAGTTTTTTTTTTTTTTTTTCCTTTTAACAAATAAGTAATGGTGCAAAATTTATTTGTTAAAATAGATTGATGAAAATTTATTTACTAATATAAACAGGTTGATACGTTTGTAACTTGATTAAAATCATGTTTAAATACACCTTAATCCTCTAAATAGTTTATGACACGGTTAAACATACTTATATATTAAATATTTCAAATATATTGCAATTATTGTTAAAAAATATTATGAATTGTATTTTTGGTGACTTTTGTTTTAATTTGTTGATTAAAAATTATGTTAAATAGGTCATGTCAAGCCAAGTTATGTAGTGTAGTATCATGATATCAAACATGTTATATATAATCGTGTTAAAATGTCATATTCGTGTAATTGTTTAATAAATATGTACATATTCATGTTTTGGGTAATTGACACATTTACTTAGTTAAGCCGGTTATTTTGTATATATTACACTAGGTTAGAAACCCATGTATTACATGGGTTTAACAAATCAAATATGTTATAAATAGTTTTTTATGAAAATTTGTATGTTTGATAACAATAATTGTTGATAAAAAAATAAATGACGTATACTTAATTAAAAATAATAAATTACAAATAATAAAAATTTAAGAATTATAAAATTATATTTTAAGATATTATATCAAAAACTAACCTTTATGAATCAATAACATAAAATATAATTTTTATAATTACTAAATATAAATAACCCAATTTAAATATAGCGTTAAACATAACGGACCAAAAGTGTACATTTCTCTATCATATTTATTACTCTAACTTATAAATAAATTAAAAAACGTTATTTGTTTATAAAAATCTCATTATTTAAAAACTTCTTTTATAGTATACTTTATTTTTAAGAAAAAAAATATTTTTTAAGATAACTTATTTTTTGAATAAATTTTGCTCTTTTGAAAATAAAATATTTCTTACTTTAAAAATTTTACCTTTAGAAAATTCAGTATTCTATAAAAAAATTAAGTGTGTTTTATAATAAAAATATAAATAATGTATTAGTTATTAATATTATCATTATTTATTAAAAGAAAAAAATTATTTAAAAAGAGAGATAATATAATTATTTAATAGAAGAGAGATAATAATTGAATGAAATAATAAGGAATTGACAAGTGTCATTTGTAGTGTAAGAAGGTGACAAGTAGCAATGTTGTTGTAAGAATGTGACATGTGGCAAAATATTTACTCTTTTATTAGAGAGTATAGATGTGTTAACTGTGTTGTGTTATACCTACCATGTTTAAAATGTTAAAGACAAGGTTTGATAAGTCTCCTTGTTCAAGATATGTTTATTGTGTCGCTTGATAAATGTTGCCTGTTTCATGAAATCGGAAATAACTTTCCTAAGTTTTTAGACATGTATGGCATGTGATCAGGGGTAGCTCAACTATTTTCAAGACCCTAAGCAACAAAAAAATCATGGCCCTTCATAGTAAATCCTATATAGGAAAAAAAACAAAGGTGGTCAAACTTAATATCTATAAAATTTTCATAATAAATGCTACTAAATTGATTATTGTGAGCTAAAAAACGACGGGATCTAGGGCACCCCGGGCCCTTCAAAAACTTCGTCAATGATGTCACGTCAGCAATTATCATCATATTGACTCAATGTTACATGCCATTACCATACAAAAACGTAAGGTACACAATGCTTTTATTTTCATTAGTTTCTCACCAACTCTTTTCAAGTTCTTGCAAACAATATATGTAGTGGTTATTAATGTTTTTACAAGAAAGATTATTGCTTTGTAACCAGAAAGCCTAATTAACATTGTGGTTCATAAGATCAAACTGAATGCACACACCTTGTTCCGTTACTTGCATAGCGATGCAAGCACGCGGCGAGGCGGTTTTAGTAGTGGTTCCCGGGCATGAAGAACAGTCAAATTATTAATAAGCATAACATCACCTTTCTTCCAGGGTACTATCACACATTCTTCTTCCAAGATTTTAACACAATCATCCATAGCATCATCATTCACAGCTTCACCGTTTCCAAGCTCAGCAAACGCACCCTTGTCATGAATTTTACGAGCCCCATTTGTTGGGCCTGTCAAATTATTAAACCATGTTTTTCTTTGGCTTTCATTGTCGAACCTGATGGCAGGCATTGGACCTGCAATAACTTTTGCAGCATTCCCTATCCATTCTAGCCTTGTTCCAAGCTTCGCGGCCCTGTCCATCAACATTTCATCGACAGCGGGTCAATATTATAGCTTATAACTAAGGTGATATGAGTTAATGTGGTGAAATCTAAACCTTTCTTCCGCGACTTTCTTGTCATCAGTGTTGTATGCTGTCTTCCAACCTCTGCCGGTGGAGGATGACGGTTGGTCCTCGTCACCGGTTAAAATGATATACGTGACTCCATGCTCCTCTAGCTGTGCAACAAACTTTGGGTGCTTTTCCTTCATCTTTTCGTATATGATATGACTTAAAACTATTGGAGTTTGTCCCCCACTTCCTGGTGCTTCTTCACAAAAGAAAAATAACTTGGAGGGGAATTCTGGAACCTGTTAGACTCAAACATTGCTATGCACTCAGATTAATTAAGGTTTATCAGATTTCAAAAATTGAAATTTGATTTGTAAATGTTGTTAAAAAAGATGGACAAATAGTATAGGTGTCGTTTAGTATGCAAGTTAGGTTTTATACAATAATTAATCGCAATGTTAATTGGGTGGTGTAAATTTAAGATGCTCTACTTAAAGTGAATGAGAGACAGCTAAAGGTTTCAAGTGTAATTCTCATTCGAGATGTTTTTTCTGAAGGTCATCAACCCAGTTGCAGATGTTCTTTTCGGTTAGTTGGGTATTGACTATTGATAGAACATGGGAGTTTATCACGTTAGTCGGTTCAATTGGTCATAAAAAAATTTATAAAAAACTTAATTATTGTCTTATAGTTCATCTTAATTATTGAGACGTTTATTAAAAGTTGTCATATTTCCCACTGCTTCTTTAAATGACATTTTACCAATCTATAAATGTTATTCAATGGATGCCACAATTGGTAAAATTTCTTTGGAATCGAGTTTAACAACTTTCTCACAATTATCTTATTCTTAAGAGTGGTGCCAAAGCTTTTGAACTTGATTCCTATGTCGCTTTTGATTTCACGATGTTTCATTTTCAAGGTTTTTAACTCACTCTTGGAGGTTTGTAAATGTACTTTCTAAACCATATATGCTCTTAGATATCAAACTTAATTTGATCGAGTCTCATACTTAATTTGTGGTTGAGTATTCTGCTACTTGCATTAAAACATTTTTCAATTGTGTTTAGAAGATCATTCCTTTTAATTTGAGACATTGAAATGATGTGTTTTTTTTACTTATCCTCCTTCCCCAACATGGTTTTGTTGTGTTGTTTTCTTTTCTCTGTCTTTTTAAAACTTATCAGAGTTACTAATTTCAGTTTTTGATCTTACTATATTCTTTCTAACTCTTACTTCTTAGTAATTGATTTAATAATAAATTCGTCTTACTTTCTTGGTAATCAGATTTTTTTACTTGTTTAAGTTGTTGATCAAAGGGTTGTATATTTGTTCGACTTGCTTGACCGAAATTGATTTTCGACTTGCTTGATGAACCGAAACTGGTCTTCAACTTTCTACTTGAACCAAAGGGTTAACTTGCTACTTTTTATTCTCTACAAACCATAGAAGCTCGAAGTTTTTGCTACTTGCTTGTTGTCAATGAATTATAAAGATCGAAATTTCTTGTTACTTGTATGAATCGTCGAGTTTCAGCTTAACTTCCTATGAACCAAACAAGTATGTTTGACTTGTTATGAATTATCCATGTTCGTTTGACTTGTTAGTTGTTACTAATCATTTATGGTTTAATTTAACTTGCTATTTATTCAAACTTTCAGTAATTTGAAATTCTTCCTTTATGAATAATTTAGTTTTGAAACAATATCACAAATTGATTGAAAAAATAGTTTTGACATAGGTTCAAGTAAGCTAATATGTCTGAACAAACTATAAAAACTGAAAAACAGATTTTGTTTTGTTGTATTTTTTGTTTTCGTCTTCTTTGAAGAACAACATATCATAGATTTAGAAGTTTGTTTGAAACATAAATCTGAATTTTATTTTTTTGACCTTTTGTGCTCCCCAAGTTTTTCGTTTTTTGTCTGCATATTTCCACTGATTGGAATTCTTAATATGATTCCTTCTAACTTGTTCATTTTTTGTATCAAAAAATTTTGAATTCGGATCCGGATTTGGGTATCTGAAATAGGATATCCGAAATATCCCAAAAATTATTCGGATATCCGAAAAAACTATTTCGGACATCGAATATCCGAACTATCCGAAATTTCTAAAAATATGTATCCGAATTCAAACTTCCGGATATCCGATTTTTTCCGATATTTCGGATTCGGATACGGATTTTGTTGATTTTGTTGAACACCCCTAATTCCTTTTTTAAAGTCTCCGTCTTCTCATAAGAAAACCCATAATAGGAAGACCTTTGTTGATCTAAGAGCAATTATTTTTAGAAAGACTCGAATTAGAAGCGCTTTGGTGTGGTAGTATCTAAAAGCTATACCAACAACCTAATTCTAGAAAACATTACAAATGTAGAGAATCAAAGAATATACATACATAAGCCATTTCGTGATGGAAAGGAATTCTTTTATCAGGGGGAGTCTCATTGGCGGTGTAGACTCGACCAACCACTTGGGTTCGAGATGCCCGACCACCAATGTAGGGTGCTTCAGGGTAGCCGAAAGCTTCAACGACGTCGTTGAAATCTGAAGCACTCGTAACCGGAAAGCCTCGAAAGAGAATAACCCCACTTTTCTGTAAAACAGACTCTAGCCATGGCTTCTCAGATCTAATAGCTTCTTCAAACATGGTGAGATCAGTGGCTGGTGACAACACCACCGGGAATACAACGCCATCGTTGTAAGTTTTTTGTTCGGGTATTTCTACTTCATGGAACAACCGTTGGGTGGCCATTTAGATTTGTGTCGCTAATAATGTTTTTTTTTTTTTTTTTTTCTTTAGTCGTGTTTGTGTATATAAACTAAACAAAATGTTGTTTTTAAACATATAAACAAGTTTGATGATATCACCTATTTTAATACGATGATAATTAGGTAACTTTGCTATGCTAATGCATAGAACAAATGTCTAAGGATTCTGTGTTGTAACTTCTTATGACACCCAAACAAATCAAATCATGTGACTTTTCATAAATAAATATTTATCATTTGTAGTTTTTTAACTTTTTCAAACTTTACGAAGATTGAGGAATAGTTTGTAAAAAAGTCAAATAGGTATTCAAGAAGTTTAAAAAATTCAAATGGGTAGCTCTTCAACGTATTATTAAGTAACACCTTTGTTTTATTGTGGATATATATAGATCAATTTTCAAATGAAAACCCTCAAAACTCACATAACTCTCGTAAAAATCATGATAAACATATATCATCAGATCATTATATGACATATTTCTCTTTATTCCACCTTCTAAAGACATTTTTCTCGTAATGCTAGCTTTCCAAATAAAAATAAATGAACACCAATATAAATGTAGAGATCGTGTTCGTTAGGATGGAAACAATCTCTATCCCTCTAATTCTCTCGAACTCATATCTTGGCTCCCGTCGCCACCCCATCACAAACTACCAGAACATATATGTCAAACGTACGCAATCTAACAAACCCGCCACATGGGATCATAGTGCTTGTCTTGCATTTTGCAATCTTGTGCCCTTTGATCGTACTAGCCACCGGCCAGAAGCCAGCTTTGTGCACATGTACATATAGGTCAGCAACCAAAAGATCCATGGGGATTCGATTAAAAGTATGGCCGCAACCGCAAACCACGGGTGGGTCGCGTGCGGGTCAAAAAAATAGAGAACAAGGAAAACACCACCAATAACTACGAAAACACATATTAGAGAAGTGAGTATAGATGCTTTTAAGTTTTCGTCCTTTGCATTAATCCCCATCGTTTTAATTTATTCTTCTAGCTAGCTATTGTTTTGTTTACTTCAACATAAATCTAAAGATTGTTTTATTGTTATGAGGTCTTCCTTTTCTACTACCTTTTCTCCTACTTCATGGCATTATTGAATGTTAGTCAATGGTTAACCGATTAAATATCCAAAAGTCATATATTGGTTGATGACCTTTTCAATCTTTAACTAATTTTTAGATCAATTTAAAGGGAGAAAATTGTCTTTTTTTAAGGAGCCGTTTGGTTGAGTCTGAATGATTAAGTGCTGAATAGTTAAGACGTCTGAATGATTAAGAGGGTCTGAATGATTAAGTGTTGAACCAACTAAGTGTGTTTGGTTCTAACATCTGAATAAAAAAAATAAAATTCCAAATTCCTCTCAAAAAAACCCAACCCTACCCGTCCCGGCGTCCCCATCTCCCATATTCATCCAAAGGTGAAGCACCACCGGTCGCAAAATCATGAAGCACCGCTGGCATCACCACCGTGAAGCACCACCGCGATCAGCACCGCCGGAATCACCACCGCGAGCACCACCGTGAAGCCATCTGCGCGCCTTCGATCGCACCACCGTCGGTCGTCGTCTACCTTCGGTTGTCGTCTACCTTTGGTCGAATGGTCGCACCCTCATCTTCGTCGTCGTCTACCTTCGATCGGTGTCCGGGGCCGATCGATCAATGTGAAGCGGCGATGGTTGTGGAGCAACTGTGGTTGTCGAGAGGCGGCTGAATCACGAACAATCGACCTCACCATCGACCTCGGCGGCAAAGGGTGGCGATCCTTGGCAGCTGAATCGGCTGTGAGGAGGAGACGGGAACGATGGCGAGGCCACTATAACAAGGGGAGACGATGGGAGCAGATGACTGGAGCAATGGGGAGACCATCTTCTCTTTATTTTCTCCATTCAGACATGTTGTGAAGTCTGAATCATTCAGACCTCTATTCAGATGTTCCATTCCATTCATACATCCGTTCAGACGTTGAAACAAACGATCTGAATCTGAACCATTCAGATTCAGACCCATTCAGACCCAAACAAACAGCCTTAAGTTATATCATAATATCAAGTTTATCTAACCATTTTTAGTTTTGCATGTATATGTTTTAGAAAATATAGATGAATATATAATTAATAAAACCACCAAAGTGTCACTAAAAACCTTTTGGTAAATGACTTTTGTTACCTAATAAATGAGTTTATTTATGACACATGTGTTATATCGTTGTAAAATATGAATTTTTGTTTTCGTGTCTCTCTTCTAATAAATTTTATCCAATCAAATATAAATCTCCTTATTCTAATAATTTACTAAAACTTGATAAAATATAATAAAATTTAAATTGTATGCTATATTTAAAATATAATTTTATAATTATTGATTATTATTATTATTCTTTGTTTTTATAATTTTTTAGATATTCATATGTTTTATTTGGGATTTTTACATATATCCTTTTACTAAAAGTCTTTATTACATATTTATCTAAACCTTAAAATCAATTAAAATATTTCCCCTTGTGAGGGGAGAACTTCTTATGTCATCAACAAGTGTAATAAATCTAACATATAAATTTTTATAAAAATTATTGTTGATAACATGTAATATTTATTCAACCATGTAATACACGAGTTTCTACTTAATAACATTTATGTTATTCATGTCAATGCTTATTTGCTTATGTAAGATGAGTGGTCTACTTAGTTATAAGATTGCTTATAAGATGGAATTGATTGCATTCCTTAATAGGGCTCATTATCGAGTCAAAACCGGACCGGAATTGCAAACATTCAATCAATTGAACCGAGAACCGGACCGAATTTAATGGGTCGATTCTGGCATAAGCGGGTTTCACGGTTCGGGTTCAGCGGTTTCATGGCTTGGACCGAATTTAGAGGGAAAAAAAACCAAAATAATCGTTAACACACATACAATATACGTACACGGAACACATAAATAGCCACGTAGGATAATGAGGTTACCAAACTAGACCAAATTATTTCCTATTAATTCGCTAAGTTTAAAAGCACAATTTTTAAAACTTCTAGCTGTACATTCATCTCAGGCCAAGTAGATAAACTTATAATGTTGATTAAGTAGGGAAGATGAAAACAGAGATGGCAATGGAAATGAAATGCCGATCAATAATTGCGTCATGTAACAAAGTAAAAATTAATTTGCAGAAGCTAATCGTTGAATCCGAATGCACAGGCAATCAAACTCATAGGCGATCGGTGACAAAGTAAGCAAATCAAATGAATTTTATGATAATGTAGCAGCAGCGATACAAGGAATCTATTCGGTTATGCAGATCAGGTTATGTTCACACAAATCCATCCATCTGTTCACTTTTAGTTTCAAACCCTAACCTCAGTAAAGGTATACATGGGCAAAAAAAAGGGTTTAGGTTTACAAACCGGTATTCCATAGTTCTCAAACCGGTTCCATCCAAACCGGTTCCCAAACCGGTCCGAACCGCCGGTTAGGCATAGGTTTGACATCCTCATCTCCCAAACCGGTTTCTAAACCGATTTCAACCCCTCCAAACCGGTTTCAAACCTATCCAAACCGATTTTATAGGTTTGACATCCTCATCTCCCAAACCGATTTCCAAACCGAACCGCTTTTCACCCAAACCAATTTTGACCATCCATTGACCAAAACGAATCGGTTCTCAAATCGAACTGGTTTGGAGAAAAAAACCGGTTTGTGCAACCCTAGTAAAACGGACAAAGGAGATGTCCTTCACGGGCGGGTCCTGCACCGTGCTTATTTGGCCCGTATAGTTTTTATGGGTTTGGTAAGTTATTTTTAGCTCAATAGGCCCAACAAAATTAATAGAGCACTCAATAATTGGGGCTAGGTTTATTGTAAACCGACTATTGCTATGTTACATCTGGACATATGGTGGTTTACGTGGGCCCATGTTTTCCACTATATAAACTCATTATTATTATTATTATTATTATTATTATTATTATTATTATTATTATTATTATTATTATTATTATTATTATATATATATATATATATACACTAGGTCATAAACCCGTGTATTACACGGGATTAGATACAAAAATTGATACAAATAAAATTTATTTACGATGAATTACATAGTCTATTATATACGAATACATTTTATAATTATAAATACAAACTATAAATCTTTAAAAATGTCTTTGTATACACCATAGGACATTATGTTAGTAATATTATAGTCTTTATCAAAAATTAAAGTTGAGTATCCAAACTTTTATGATGATGTTGTTTTTTAAAATATAAAGTTTATAGTTATCATTCATTAACCTGTTTTATTTAAAAATTTGTTTTAAACGAATTAAAAAAAATTCGTATAATAACATTTGGGTTTAATCAAATACAATAATTATAAACTATTGACGTATATCAAGGATGAATAAATTAATATTGATATTTAAATAAATTAAAAATGACATAGAAACGTTGGATATTTATGTTTTAACATATATTATTAAAACGAAACTTTGGATGTAGGCTATTGGGTTTACACGTGTAGAAGAAAATGTTTTAAAAACTTTTAGAGATTATATAAGCATATATAGTAGATGATAAAATAAAGGCATTCAAATTAAGATGAATTAAATAAAGATTAAGTAATAGTATATATAAAAAAAAACTTCAAGTGAGTTTTGAAATATTTTAAATTTATTTTTTTTGACTTTTAAGTGTATTTAATAAAGATAATTGAAGTTATAAGTTATTTAGGATAAGGTTGAGAAATTAATGGAAATATTAAATGAAAATAATTTTTAGAAAATATATATTTTATTACGAAATGTACATATAAATTGAAATTTTAAAATATTGAAACAATTTTATTATATGTCAGTTTCGAAAATTAAGTTTTTTTTTTTTAAAAAAATTGTATAAAATGTTAACAATCATAACTTTTATTAATAATCGGAAGGCATTAAAAGATTAATTATTAACCAAAATTTATTAAGAAATGTCAAAATAGTATATTCAAAAAGTAACATTTTGTTTATAAATCAACTAAAGAATAAGTAAAGTTTGAAAATATTAATTTATATATATACAAACAAACAAAATTAAATAAATGTAAATTAAACTTCTAATCAAATTATAGTATTCTGATGTGTTTTCATTAGTATATCCGATTTATATGATTTACGGTTTCAAATAACCGAAAATTAGGTTAATTAGGCTTTTATTTTTATTTAAAACAATATTTGAAAATTGTGAAATTTGAATTAGATTTAGTGTATGATTGCCATGTGGCAAACATCAAATCAGGTCTTATGACTATTAAGTACATCAAGCTTCCCACAAGACATTTATATTCAATTTCATCAATTTCTTGAGCATCATCTTCTACAACAATAGTTGTCGAACCAGGAACAATTGGATTTTTCATTGCATTTCCTTCCCATAAACCAAACCGCTCCAAAACTTCTTTAGCGTATTTCTTTTGCACCATGCTAATTGAATCTGATCTTTTCACAATTTCTACTCCAAGAAAATACTTCTTTTGACCCAAATCGGTCATTTCGAATTCTTTCTTCATAGAGTTGCAAAACTCTTTGCATAATTCCACATCATTCCCTATATAGATTAGATCATCAACATACAAATCGATGATAATTACTTTGTCCCATACCATTTTAATAAACAAAGTATGATCATGTGCACTCTTTCGAAACCCTTCTTTAACAAAGTAGCCTTCTATACGCGTAAATGAGGCCCTTGGAGCCTCCTTGAGTCCATAGAGAGCCTTTTTTAGTTTATATACCTTTTCTTCTTCTCCTATTTTGATGAAACCTTTAGGCTGTTCAACATAAATAGTTTCTTGTAATTCTCCATGGAGAAATGCACTTTTAACATCAAGCTGCTTAACAATCCACCCATTATGAGCTGCAACCACAAGTAGAGTTTTGATTGTATCCCATCAGGCAATAGGCGCAAACACTTCGCTATAATCAATACCCTTTTTCTGAGCATACCCCTTTACCACCAATATTGTTTTGAACTTGTCTACATCACCTTTTTCATTCCTTTTTGTCTTGTAAACCAACTTAACTCCAATGGGTATACTTTCTACAAGAAGATCAACTAGTTCCCATGTTCCATTCTGCTCAATTGATGCAATTTCAACTTTCATAGCTTGTACCCACTTCTCATCATTAACAGCTTGCTCATATGTGACTGGATCACACAATGAGCTAAAGAATGCCAAGTTGGCTTCTTCATGTGAAAACCTTTGTTTGATAATCAGACATCCAAGCCGGCTGTTTCCCACTTCGTTTCGAGGACCGTACAACTTCATAGGCTACCATATCTTGAGTTGCTTCATTTGAAGTTGATGTTGAATGCTGGATTATCGGTTCAGTAGAGGTAGTTCCCTGATCAACTCCTCTTTCTGCTGGCATAGATATCTCCATTTCTTCATGTTCAATAGCTTGACTAGAGATGCACTCCTTGTTGAGTCACACTTTGATAATTAGCCACATAAGCATCTAGTACATCAACATAGCTTTCTAGTATGATTAATTCAGATGGTCCCAATTCATCTTTATTCCAAGACCACTTGTCATCTTCATTGAAAGTAACATCTTTACTAACTATGATCCTTTGTTGAGTTGGATCATACAAACGATATGCTTTGGATTCAAGACTTACACCCAGAAAGATGCATTAGTGACTCCTGTCATCTAACTTAATTCGAACCTGTGAGGGAATATGTGCATATGCAATGCAACCAAACACCTTGAAGTGTTCTACGATTGGCTTTTTCCCTGACCAGGCTTCCTCGGACACTTTATTTTCTAAAGAAACAGTGTAACATCTGTTAACAACATACCGATCCCAATTTGCAGCCTCAGTACAAAACCACTTTGGCATTGTTTTAGCAATTAAGAGACATCTAACCATATTCATAATGGTTTTGTTTCTACATTCAGCCACACCATTTTGCTGTGATGTGTAAGCTATGGTTAATTGGCTCTTAATCCCATGATCCTCACAGAATGTATTAAATTTAGTGGATGTAAATTCACCTCCACGACCACTTCTTAAACCTTTAATCTTTAGACTAGGGGTGTCAATTCCTGACACGACCCGAAACACGACACGAAAATAATCAAGTTTTGGGTTGGCAATTATAACCCGTTTAAAAAACGGGTCGTGTTCAGGTTGACCTGTTTATTAAACAAGTCAGGTTCTGGTTGACCCATTTATAAACGGGTTGACCCGCTAACTCGTTTAAGGTTTCAAATTTATTTATTTATTTTTTTTCTTTCTTGCAACATATATCTAGTTGTTTTTCTTTTGATTATTTACCATACTTTAATTGATCGAGTAACAAAATTTATACTTTTTTCATTTAAAAAATGATTTTAAGTTTTTTTCAAGTTAACCATACAAATCAATTTATTTTAAATTTCATACTTTATAATTATGATCTGCATAAGTCTATGCTTAGTTATAATAATATTATTTTTTTTATTAAAATAATATAATAACTATTTATTACTCATACATACATACTAAACATGTTATTATTAACTTGCTTTCAACCAAGAACCAACTTACAATATGTAAATTCGTTGATAAATGTATATAAACGGGTTAAACGGGTCATGTTCGGGTTGACCTGAATTAACGTCAATCCGGGTTAGGGTTGAAAACTTTGACACGAATAAATATATGGGTCAGGTTCGGGTTGAAAAATTCAACCCACCAACCCGACACGATTGACACCCCTACTTTAGACCCGAATATGTTTCTACTAAAGCTTTAAATTTCTTATAATAAACAAAGCTTTCGGACTTATTACTCAAGAAATACAACCAACCTTTTCTTGAGTAATCATCAATAAATACTCAAATGCTCCTCTTCTGGCTTGGAGAAGTTGGAGAAATTGGACCACACAAGTCGGTATGAATCAACTGCAACCTTTCTGTTGCTCTCCAGGTACTCACTCACCTTTGGAATGGCTTCTCTTTGATGCTTCCCGAATTGACAAACTTCACAAAGTTTAGTTTGATCAGCAACCATGGGCAATCCTTTCACCAAATCCTCATGTTGCATCGTCTTAAGATACTGGAGACTCATATGCCCAAATCGCCTATGCCAGGTCTGGGTAGTTTCTTCTTCATTAACCTGCAAACATTGAGGAACAGCTGGCTTGATCATCCCTTGAATAAAGAACATTCAATTCTTTGTCATAACCCAAATAATAAGCAGCCCCTTTTGTGAGTGATACACCTTGCACATGTTGTTCTTTATAATTATAGTTAGACCCTTCTCTTGCAACTAACCCATAACTCAGGCACATAGTATACTTTAGTAATCGTATGTGTTTGTCCTTCTATGGATAATATGATGTCACCAATTCCTTGTACCAACAGTTATAGATCATTCCCAAGCTTGACTCTATGCCTATAGTTATCATCAATTGAAACAAGGCAGTCCTCATGGTTGTAAAAACCGGGATTAATCGGAATTAATCGCTAATCGGGATGTTACCGGCTAATTTTCATCAAATCGGCCAATTAATCGCTAGTCGTTAAAATCGGACCTAATCGGTCCTAAGGTGATCACCGTGGTAAGAGAGATACGAGAGGCGGCTGTTTTCTTCATTTTATTGTCACTTTTGTTTTACGGATTTTGCAACATTAGCTATTGATGTTGCAAACAATTTTCAACTGTAAGAATACGTTATAAACGAAATCAATAGAAAAAGTTAAGTTATTTTAGTAGTTGAGTATCTCTTTTTATATAGGTATAGTTTTCTTATTTTTAACAGTTAGTGACCTAGAACAATCTATAGCCACTACTAAGCCCGCAAATTATAGAATAACACAAGTTTAAACAAATAACAATAATATTATATATTTATATAAACAGGGATGTGCATTAGATCAGGACCTGACCAAGTGAAACCGACCCAAATCAGTATGCCAATAAAATGTTTAACCGAAGTCTGGACCAGAAGACATTTGGTTGGGTTGAGACTTGAGCAGTCTTGGTCAAGTCGAATCTCGGGTTGGGCCAGACCAAAAGTATTTTTTCTTTACAGAACTTTTTTGATAGATATAATTAATATCATTTGCCTTATCAAATACAAAACAAGCCATCAAGCATCAATTTTATTTTGTAACATTGTTATTGATAGCGGCTATAGCGCGCTACGACGCATTGCGGAGAATCACCGCTATTAGGGTTTCGCGATCAGAAAGCATTTAGTAGCGCGTTTTTTTACTGATTCGTCTTAATAAACGATCGACTACTTTGTTTGCCCTAGTAATCGACGTAGAGGAGGACGACGGACGACGGGAATCAGACAGAGAGAGGGCGATCGGAATCTGACGACGGCGACCGGAATCTGACGGGCGACAGAAGGTGACGAACATCTCAATTGAAGTCCAATTTCCAATTACAGCATGTTAAATAGTTCGCTACTTCAAAATAGTCAAATTCTTATACTCAATTTAGTTATTTATTTATTTTTCCTTTAACGCACTGAGTTTGTAATTCAAATAGTCAAATACTCAGAGTCTGAAACTCAAATTCGTTATTAATTTTTTTTGGATGACTATATATATTTATTCAGTTTTTATATTATTAATAGCTAAACACGAAATAGCGATCACTATTTACCGCTATTCCCTATCAATAATTATGTTTTGTAATACAAAAACTACATACATTGGGAGGTCATGTTTTGCATCAGCATTTCAATTTATTTATGCATACTATAACATTTATTTTGATATATATATATATATATATGTCTTAGAAAGATCCCAATCCTTACTAAATCACTTGCACAACGAAGCAAGTATACGACGGAGAGGCTTAATTGGTGGTCGCCAGCTATGAAAAACCGTGTTTTGTAATACAACAGAACATCGCCTTTCTTCCAAGGTATTGCAACACATTCTTCCTCCATAATATTCAACATGTGTTTCATAGCATCATGATCCACAGGGTCCCCACTACCCAAATCGACCCGACTGTTACCTGCAGGGACACCATAAGTAAGTGCAATACTGTTGAACCATGTTTTTCGGTGACTCTCCTTGTCAAACCTGATCCCAGGCACCGGACCTGTTATAAATCTTGCAGAATTCCCCATCCATTCAATCCTTGTTCCCGGTTTGGCCGCTCTACAGTTAAATACTCGGATCCAATAACATAAGGTGATAAAAAATCATTATCAGTCACATGCATGGAATGTTTAACGTATGCATGCTTGTGAAGATATTTGACGTGGAAGCAAGTCTATTTTATGTTTTATTTTACGTATTTTCTGTTCCAGTAAAATAGTTTAGACTTAGTAAAAGTTAGTGGTGTCTAGTGAAGTAGTGGTTCCTAGTTATTCTCTTTCAGTTGATGTAATCGTGCAGCAACAGTTCCTAGTTTTTGCTTATTATTGTAATCGTTGGGTTACGTATTATCAGAAAAACGGTTTCAGACAAGTGTGATTGTTCTTTCATTTTAACAATTCTTGATCTGTGATTGTTGATCTGATCGATTACCAATTTAACAATTGCTATCAGAGCAAACCTTCACCATGTCGGAGTTACAACTGATCGGTGGTATCAAGAATCGCCACTTAAGTGAAGTGACAAGAAGCATGATACACGACAAGAACCTTCCAGGCAGGTTTTGGGCTGAAGCAATGAAGACTGCAACTTATGTCATTAATTGTACTCCATCTCAAAGTCTCAAGTATGTGTCACCATTTGAACGTCTTTTTCAAATTAAGCCTAATGTTCATTATTTACGGGTCTTTGGTTGTGTGTGTTATGTTTTTATACCTAATGCACTTCGACACAAATTGGATCAAAAGGTTGTTAGATGTGTGTTTGTGGGATATGATTCAGAAAGGAAAGGGTGGAGGTGTTGTGAACCTAATACAGGCAAAATTCATGTTTCTTGTAATGTTGTTTTTGATGAAACTTCATCATGGTGGGGTGAGGACAACAGTACACTCAGTGATTCTCAATAGTTGATTGAGGAAGTAAAATCAACTAAGGTGTAGTTGCAGTTTGATGAAGACCAAAGTCACTTGGAAAATGTGGTAACATGTGGAGGTTCTCTTTTTGAAGAAGAAAATGCATCTACACAACTTGTTGTAGATAATCTAGAAGAGGTTAATGTTCGAAGATCCCAAAGAAGCTGAAAACCAAACCCAAAATATGCAAACTTTGCAAGTATAAAAGAATTCATATTTGAGCCAGATAATTATGAAGAAGATGTTAATGGAGTGGAATGGGTAGATGCTATGAAGAAGGAGTATGAGGCATTGGTTCGAAACCAAGCTTGGGATTTAGTGACACTACCGAATGATGCACGCCCAATTTCTTGCAAATGGGTTTATAAGTTGAAGCAAAATCCAGATGAGTTAGTAGAAAGGTACAAGGCTCGTCTAGTAGCACGAGGATTTTCCCAAGAGTATGGACTAGACTATGAGGAAACGTTTAGTCCAGTTGCCAAACTAACAACAGTTTGGGTTAATTTTATTAGTTGTTGCCGCGTGTAAAGGTTGGAAACTATGGCAAATGGATGTGAATAATGCCTCCTTATACGGTGATCTTGACCATGTTATATATATGGATCAACCCTTGGGATTCGAAAGTGAACGATTTCCTAATCATGTTTGCAAATTGAAGAAGGCAATATATGGGCTCAAACAATCACCTCATGCCTGGTTTGGTAAGATTGCATAGTTTTTGGAGCAAAATGATTTCAAAATGACATCGACGGATCCAAGTGTGTTCATCAAGCTGATCAATGGTAAGATAGTAGTTGCGTTGGTGTATGTTGATGATCTAATAATAATAGGTGATGTTGATGAAGAAATTGTACAGTTAAAAAGGAATCTTTCAGTTCGATTTAAGATGAAAGATTTGGGGAAACTTTATATGTTTCTTTGTCTTGAACTGGTGTATGATGATAAGTGCTTAATTCTTCATCAAAAGAAGTATTCAATTGATATGTTGAATAAGTTCAACATGGAAAGGAGTAAGTATACTTCAACCCCTATAGATCCAAGTACTTAGTTGTATGCAGAAGTGGGAAAACTTGAACAAGATGCTTCTTTATATAGAAGAATTGTGGGAAGTCTTATCTATCTCACATTAACACGTGCTGACATTGCATTTTCTGTTGGAGTACGTGCTGACATTGCATTTTCTGTTGGAGTACTAAGCCGGTTTATGCAGAATCCCAGAAAGCCTCATATGATAGCACTTCGGAAAGTATTAAGGTATGTGAAGTCCACTGTTGGTCGTGGAGTGGTGTTCAAGAGGGAGCAAGAATTCAAGCTGTTGGGGTTTTGTGATGCTAATTATGCTGGTGATTTGAATGAGCAAAGGTCAACAACTGGATATGTTTTCATTATTGGGTCAAGTCTGGTATCGTGGTGTAGTAAACGGCAGCCTACAGTGTCTTTGTCAACCATTAAAGCTGAGTATCGAGCAGCAGCTATGGCTGCTCAAGAATGTGTGTGGCTTGTTCGTCTCCTTGAAAATCTTAATCAGAAGGTGGAGTTTGCAGTTTGATTGTTATGTGATAATCATCCGCTATCAAGTTGGCTGAGAATACATTTTTTCATGCTCGTACGAAACATATAGAGGTGCACTATCATTTCATAAGAGAGAAGGTTCTTAAAGGAGACATTGTTATGGAACTGGTGGATACTCGAGATCAAGTAGCTGATTTGTTTACAAAGAGTTTGTGTGATCCTAAAATGTTGGGTTTCTGGAGTAGCATGGGAATGAAGTGTGAGGGAGTGATAAAAATCAATATCAGTAACATGTATGAAATATTTAACGTATGCATGCTTGTGAAGATGTTTGACGTGGAAGCAAGTCTATTTTATGTTTTATTGTACGTATTTTCTGTTTAGACTTGGTAAAAGTTATTGGTTTCTAGTGAAGTAGTGGTTTCTAGTTATTCTCTTTCAGTTGATTGATGTAATTGTGCAGTAACAGTTCCTAATCTTTGCTATTATAGTAAGCGTTGGGTTTCGTATTAATTATCAGTAAAACGGTTTCGGCCAAGTGTGATTGTTCGTTCGTTTTTACAATTCTTGATCTGTGATTGTTGATCTGATCGATTACCTATATAACATAAGGTTTATTGTAAGGATGAATACAAACACCTACCTTTCCTCAGCGACATTCTTGTCATCGGTTTTGTATGCAGTCTTCCAACTGCTGCCAGTGAAGAAAGACGGATCGTCCTCATCACCTGCTATCTTTATATATGTCAATCCATGCTCCTCCAGCTGTGAAACGTAATCTGGGTATCTATCTTTCATCTTTTCATATATGATATGACTCAAAACGATGGTGTCACACCCCCACCTCTCGTCACCTATGATGATGTCACTATATACTCTGATATGGTTGCGGAAGCATAGTGGTGATGTCTCAGAGATGAGGTGTGACTTACTTGAACCGATATCACAGCACACAGATTCACTTAAAATAAATATATTACAAGGGTTTCGTAAATACATCAGCATTACAGTTTAGTTTAGTACACAATCTAATATCCCCTAATTACAAAAGTGTGATGTGCATCCTCACCGTGTCGTCACTGTTTCCCTGCTAAAATGTTGAATTTAAAACGTCAGCACAAAGCTGGTGAGTTCGACAGTTTATTTAAAACAATATGATATGATAAGCATGTTCTCAAAAGTTCAGTTACGGATAACCATGGGACCCGAATCTGAAAATGCCTTTCCAGGGTGATACTTTCAACATAACCCGATCACCTACTTGGAATTCTAACGGTTTACGATGATTATCAGCATAACTCTTTTGACGATCGCGAGCAGCTTTAATTCGTTCCTGTATGAGTGCGATCTTATCAGTTGTTTCCTGAATGAATTCTGGGCCTATGATTTGACTTTCACCGACCTCTGACCAACAGATAGGTGATCTACACTTGCGTCCATAAAGTGCTTCAAATGGAGCGCATTGAATACTGGTATGGTAGCTGTTATTGTATGAAAATTCAACAAGTAGAAGATGAATATCCCAGCTACCTCCAAAATCAATCACACAGCTTCTGAGCATGTCTTCAAGAGTTTGATTTGTTCGTTCAGTCTGTCCGTCGGTTTGTGGATGATAAGCTGTACTCATATTGATTTGCGTGCCCAGAGCATTCTGAAGAGTTTGCCAAAATCGTGACATAAATAGTCTTCTCGGATGGGTAAGAAATGCGCAGATTTCGTAAGACGATCAACGATAACCCATATAGAGTCATGATTACGTGATGTTCTGGGTAATTTAATGATGAAATCCATAGAGATCTGATCCCATTTCCACATGGGAATCTCAGGTTGTTGTAATAACCCAGAAGGTCGTTGATGTTCAGCCTTAACTTTGAGACATGTTAAAAATTGATCCACGTATTCAGCTATTTGTTTCTTCATCCCAGGCCACCAGTAAAAATCTTTAAGATCTTTATACATTTTATCAGCACCTGGATGAATAGAATACCTGGATTTGTGTGCCTCATCCAAGATAATTGTTCTAAAGTTACCAAAGCAAGGAATCCACATTCGGTCTTTGAAATACAACAGTCCATTAGCTTTCGTTTCGAGTTTCTTGTCTAATCTTCTCAATCCCTCAGCAGAATAGTTTGTTGCTTGTAAGGCTTGTTGCTGAGCTTCTTTGATATGAGGAATTAGACTGGTTTGAATAGTCATAGCTAACGCTTTTACACGTAAAGGCTTGACTCGTTCTTTGCGACTTAAAGCATCAGCTATGACATTTGCTTTGCCTGGATGATAACAAATCTCACAGTTGTAATCGTTCAATAGTTCAACCCAACGCCTTTGTCACATATTCAACATTTTCTGATCTAGAATATGTTGGAGACTTTTATGATCAGTGTATATCATACACTTGGTTCCGTATAGATAATGTCTCCAGATCTTGAGTGCAAACACCACTGCACCAAGTTCTAGATCATGAGTGGTATAGTTCTTCTCGTGTACCTTCAATTGTCGAGAAGCGTAGGCAATCACTTTATCGTTTTGCATTAACACACACCCTAGACCTTGACGAGAAGCATCACAATATACTGTGAAATTATCAGTACCTTCCGGTAATGTCAAGATAGGTGCGTTACAGAGTTTGTGTTTCAACAGTTGGAACGCCTCCTCCTGTTGAGAATCCCATATAAACAGTTGATTTTTCTGTGTCAATGTGGTCAGTGGCAAGGCTATCTTTGAAAAGTTCTTGATAAACCGGCGATAATAACCTGCCAAACCCAAAAATTGACGTATTTCAGTCGGGGTTCGTGGAGTCTCCCACTGTTTCACCGCTTGAATCTTACTGGGATCCACTTGAATACCGTTTTGATTCACTACATGACCAAGAAATTGAACTTCTCGTAACCAGAACTCGCACTTGGAGAACTTTGCATATAATTTTTCACGTGCCAAAAGTTCTAGGATTAATTTCAAGTATTGAGCATGTTCTTGTTGGCTTCGAGAATAAATGAGAATATCATCAATAAACACAATCACAAATTTATCCAGATAAGGTCTACATACTCGATTCATTAGATCCATGAAAACTGCTGGTGCATTTGTTAATCCAAACGGCATTACTAGAAATTCATAATGCCCATACCGAGTTCGGAATGCAGTTTTAGGAACATCATCTTCGTGCACTCGTAATTGATGATTTCCGGATCTTAAATCAATTTTTGAAAAGTAAGTAGCGCCTTGAAGTTGATCGAACAGATCATCTATACGTGGCAATGGATAACGGTTTTTGATTGTTAGTTTATTGAGCTCCCGGTAGTCAATACACATCCTGAATGAACAATCTTTCTTTTTCACAAAAAGAATTGGTGCTCCCCAGGGTGAGAAACTAGGTCTAATAAAACCCTTGTCTAACAGTTCTTGCAATTGACCTGACAGTTCTTGCATTTTTGAGGGTGCTAAACGATAAGGAGCTTTAGCTACAGGGGCTGCACCTGGAATCAGATCAATTCGAAATTCAACTTGTCTTTCTGGGGGTAATCCTGAGATATCCTCAGGAAATACTTCAGGAAAATCTTTGACTACTGGGATGTCTGTGATTTGTTTGGGTGAAGAATTGTGCTCAGTCACATGTGTCAGAAAAGCATAACAGCCTTTCCTTAAGAATTTCTGAGCTCGCATACAAGATATAATACCAAGTTTTCTACCAGCTCGTTCTCCTTGTACTATCAGTGTATTACCGTTAGGTAATGGAATACGGATCATCTTGTTTTGACACACAACTTCCGCTTGGTTATCAGAAAGCCAGTCCATACCGACAACGACATCAAAGCTTCCAAGCTCAATAGGAAGTAAATTGATATTGAAAAGATGATCATTCAGATTCAAGGAACATCCTTGAATAACACTGTTAGTTTTGATTAACTTGCCATTAGTAAGTTCAATAACATAAGGAGTTTCTAGGTCTACCGTAGGCAATGAAATTAATGATGCAAATTCAGGAGAGATAAAGCTCTTATCTGCTCCTGTATCAAACAGAACTGATGCGTATAGATTATTAAGAAGAAACGTACCAGTGACAATATTTGCATCATGTCGTGCCTCCGTCGCACCAATCTGGAAAGCTCTACCTCTAGCTTCATTTTCCGGATTAGTGTTATTATTGTTTGGACAGTTTCTGATCAAGTGATCAGGACTCCCACATTTGTAGCATAACCGATTCGTTTGAATGATTTGTCGGGGTGCTTGATTTGGTTGGCGAGCAGGCAAGTTGCAATACTTGTTGTAGTGCCCAACTCTATTACAGTTGGCACAAGTAGGACATGGTCAAGTATGATGAAATGAACATCGAGTACATTTGGGTGCCTGTCCAGTGTAACCTTTCTTCTCAGAAATAACAGCACCAAAATTTTTCACAGTTGCCTTGCTCTGGTTGATTTCAGCTGGAGCTCTCGCCTTTGTTTTGCCAAACCACTTTCGTTTGGTACCTTTGGAAACATTAGAGGTACCGACATCACTACGGCACACAGCCGTCTGAGTTTATGTTACCAACATACCACTCCTTACCACCTCATCGGTAAGCTTAGTGGTTAACATAATTGCACGTTTGAGGGTTGTGGGTTCAGCTGCAGTCACCATTCCCCGAATCTGGGGAATCAAACCCTTAATGTACATCTCGATCAATGCTGCCTCTGTAGGAAACATATCGGGAAGTAAGCAAGTAAGTTCATGGAAACGATGAGTGTACGCTAAGCAATCAGCCCCGATCATTGAATGATTCCAGAATTCCTCCTGGAGCTTTTGAATCTCAGTGAGTGGGCAGTACTCTGATCTAATCAGAGTTTTAAATTCGTTCCAGCCCATTGAGTCGATTGTAGCTGAGCCCAATGTTTTTGCCTGGGTATTCCACCAGGTCAAAGCTGATTCTTTAAAAGAACAGGCAGCATAAGACACCTTATGCTCCTCTAAACACTGGCTGATTTTAAGTTTCGTTTCCATTTCCTCGATCCACCTTAGCAATCCAGCCGCTCCTTCAGTACCAGGGAAAGTAGGAGGATTACAGGAAGGAAAATACTTATAAGTACATCCCTGTCGTGGTGGATCAGGAGCAGTTGTAGTTGTGCCAGTGGTTCTATGAGTTTTCGCGTTGCCATCAATAGCATTACGTTCGGCGTGATTGTGGTCCCCACCAGAACCCGAAGTAATATGAGGTTGATGTGGTATCGAAACACCACAAGCAGATAGCTGTTCTCGCACAATCCGTGTATCATTGCTTCGTTTCATTCGGATCCACCTGCACCAGCAGGTGGAACAGTATTTGTTTCCAAATTCACCTGTGGATTTGGATTTGATTCAGTATCTACTGGTGGAACTTGATTCGGCTCCGGGTTAGTAATGTTCTTGATAGATTTCTTAGCCGGTCGACCTCGTTTGGGAGCTATTATTCTGCTAACAAGCAGACAAACTCATGTCAGTTTAAGAAATTAAAGATATAACCCGTTCTATCACATAAATTCAATCTTATTTTGTTACACTGAAAATTTATATTGAAATGTGATTATAAAGAATACTGTATAACTACATGAATTTAGTCCAGACATGTTCTCGATACACACAGATCATACAGATATTTGTAGTTATACTCAGTCCTGTTAATTCAAAAACATGTTAAAATATTTTACAACTCACAGTACTGCGACTTAGATATGTTATTAACCATGTTTTTGATATATGATCACTCAGGACCTTGAAACGTTGCCACACAGGACTTTGAAATGTTGTCACACAGACAATTGAAACGTTGTCACACAGACAATTGAAAGGTTGTCACACAGACAATTGAAAGGTTGCCACACAAGGCTTTGATATGATACCACAAGGGACTTTGATATGTTGCCACAAGGGACTTTGATATGATGCCACAAGGGACTTTGATATGTTGCCACAAGGGACTTTGATATGTTGCCACAAGGGACTTTGATATGTTGCCACAAGGGACTTTGATATGATGCCATAAGGGACTTTGATATGTTGCCACAAGGGACTTTGATATGATGCCACAAGGGACTTTGATATGTTGCCATAAGGGACTTTGATATGTTGCCACAAGGGACTTTGATATGATGCCACAAGGGACTTTGATATGTTGCCACAAGGGACTTTGATATGTTGCCACAAGGGACTTTGATATGATGCCACAAGGGACTTTGATATGTTGCCACAAGGGACTTTGATATGATGCCACAAGGGACTTTGATATGTTGCCACAAGGGACTTTGATATGTTGCCACAAGGGACTTTGATATGTTGCCACAAGGGACTTTGATATTAACACACAAGTCATACACAACACACCCATCACTCATTACACAGATAAATACACAACACAACCAGTTTATTAGCATTAACATAGTTTTATACATAAAAGTTTTGATACAACCAACAGTCATGATACCCCAAACCAACAACAATCATACCCTACATTTCACAAACTC
This sequence comes from Mikania micrantha, assembly GCA_009363875.1. Taxonomy (NCBI): domain Eukaryota; kingdom Viridiplantae; phylum Streptophyta; class Magnoliopsida; order Asterales; family Asteraceae; genus Mikania; species Mikania micrantha. Next base: position 43,417,856 of record CM018690.1, read on the forward strand.
GGGATCTGTATACACCCAAAATATCCCGTACTCACAACTACTGATCAACCTATGTCACATGATATGTATAATAAGATCACAACTGCTCAGTCCTCAATCACCCCTCACCGCATGAAATACCACAAACCATCCAACACCATAGCTATAATGACCAACACTATAGCCACACATAGTAGCCTAGCCTCTAGGCTCATCATCTCGAATGCTCCCATCACCACTCCTCTTATCACCATCACTCGCTGCCAAAATGCAGCTATCATCACATGAATCACTGTTCTCCTCATCCTTTCCTCGATCATAGCCCGCCAAGCTTGCGTGCCAGCATCCAGTGCGTTCAACTGCTCCATTAACATCAAATGGGAGGTGAGTATCTCCAACACGGTAGTACGTGTGTCCTCCACAGTAGCACGAGACTCCTGTAACTCTAGTCGAGTCCCCTGAAGATCTAGAGTCACCTGGCGAAGCTGCGCCCTAAACTCCGCCTGCTGTGAAGACTCTCCTACCTCGTGTATGGTGTCGGGCTCATCTCTAGGCGCCATCTGACGTCTAGGAGGAAGACCTGTCGTCTTGCGAGCTTGACCTCGCATCCGTTTGAGTCCATCCCACGCTGGGGCTCTCGGTGGAGATGGCATAGGTGCTGGTACGGGTACTGGTACTGGTGCCGGTACTGGTGCTGGTGGTATCTGTGGCAATGGTATATCAGCCTAAGAAGCAGCTGCAGATGCCTCCGATGGATCGGAGTCAGACCCCGAACTCGAGCTCGGTGTATCGTCTAGTATCACGTAAGGAAACCGCTGATAGATGTATCTCTCCCCTTGGTCTGCCATCGCTGTATAAACAGAATACTCGAATCAGTACCATGAAAAAAATATTGAATAATAATATTCAACATACACATGATATCCGACGTTTCCCTATCCTAACACAACTATTCGTTCCTTTAGTTATACATGTTCTGCTTGAATTAAATCAAACTAAAATGCACGCGTGTTGCGAGTTTCAGTTATGCTGGCCACTCATAACTGAGATTCGTACCACCTGATTATCCTGGCTTAATTCAAAACAAGTTTTGTTTGTTAGACATGTTCGGTGCTCTCTGTGTAACTATACGAGCCTATGGTTATAGTCTAGGTCGCTAAGTCAACCTAATTCTCTATAACCTGTGGCTCTGATACCACCCTGTCACACCCCCACCTCTCGTCACCTGTGATGATGTCATTATATACTCTGATATGGTTGCGGAAGCATAGTGGTGATGTCTCAGAGATGAGGTGTGACTTACTTGAACCGATATCACAGCACACAGATTCACTTAAAATAAATATATTACAAGGGTTTCGTAAATACATCAACATTACAGTTTAGTTTAGTACACAATCTAATATCCCCTAATTACAAAAGTGTGATGTGCATCCTCACCGTGTCGTCACTGTTGCCCTGCAAAAATGTTGAATTTAAAACGTCAGCACAAAGCTGGTGAGTTCGACAGTTTATTTAAAACAATATGATATGATAAGCACGTTCTCAAAAGTTCAGTTACGGATAACCATGGGACCCGTATCTAGTTCCTTTCGGACAGTTGTACGTTCATGAAGATACTACCCGTCGGTAAATATCTTAGTGCCTCATGATCTTAATGTCTATCACTAACATTAAGAAAGTGTTTTGGAAACAGGTACCAAACATTCACACCAGGGGAGATGCAATCCTCCCAGCAAATGGGTTGTCAGCCAATAGTACTATCAATGATTCCTGTTCGGCCCCACATGGGTTCACTAGATACAGTTCAAGAGATGAGGACTTTTGATACTGTGATAAAGTTACTAACGGCAAAATCCCATGAAATCACACAAAAGTCACATGAAATCACACAGATATCAGTGATGCATATCATATGTTGAGAAAACAGTTTGCAGAGTTACCTTGATGTTTGTAAGACAGTAAAAAGAAAAGGGGTTGTACGAGACTCACCTGATGATTCAGTGGTAGCAGAATATCACACAAGCTGGTAATAATATGATGATTCTGCATTTAGTTATATTTTATGAATTATTTATGTTCTAGTTTACTGATTAGATCTTTCTGAACGTTCAATGTCAAAGACATTGCTTTGTAAATCATCAAACCAATATTAAGTATTTAATTGCTTAATTTAGTATTATATCATACAATGTACGATAATGTAGGAACCTACATTGCGTTAGATTCCTAATACAAGGTTGATGACATTCTTGATTAATCAGAATAATCCCAGATTAACCAAATAGTTAATGTTGTTGATTATGATACTGTAACAGTTTCTTGATAATTTAATGGCTTAGGAATGATCAATCCTTGTTATTGATTACCCAATTATCATGAAATATCACAATGTAGCATCAGAGGGCTTCAAAATGATGATGTGAAGGTGGTTTGGTCGGAATTTTCGTCTAGTGGTCGAAACAGTTCGAGAAGGTAAAGAAAATCATATTCTGTATGAAAATCTGATAAAAGGATCATATATCTCCACCGCCTCACCCGTCGCGTACTGCGGTGGGAGGCCAATTTGGGCTTCACGTACCGCGAAGCTTTTCGGGAGTTTTCAGATATTTACATTCATCGCGTACCGCGGAGGACTCTCAAGCCCACCTCCGCGTACCGCGATGAGCCCTTTCGACCAATACTTAGAAATTTTTCTTCGTTTTTCGATTTCAGGCAATCCAGGACTCCGTTTTGAGCACGGTTTTCGCCCACGTTCATCATTTCTCACCTACTATCAACCTGTAATAATTACGATTGTTAAATCAACGTGGATTTCTAGAACGATCAAATGTGCTCACGTCATTGATGACGTAAATTCTCGTATGCAACTGTCACAGATGGGGGTTTCTCCCCCTTTTTCAGGTTCTTGTTCGCAAAAGAAAAACAATTTGGTGGGGGGATCTGGAACCTTTTATAATCCAACAATGCATTTGATATTGAAGGAAGCAGCTAATCTTCTTATATGATTGATTGCAAAATCAAGAACAGAAGATACTGCAATTAGATACAAATCATACTTACGTAAGCCAGCTCGTGATGGAAAGGGATTTCTTTATCGAGTGGGCTTTCGTTTGCTGTGTAAACCCTACCAATGACTTGGGTTCGAGTGGCTCGGCCAACGTAGAGCAGTTCCGGGAAGCCGAAAGCTTCAATGACATCGTTGAAGTCGAAAGGAGATGCAACCGGGAAACCTCGGAAGAGAATGGCGCCACTTTTGAGTAGAAGTGATTCTAGCCACGGCTTGTTAGCTCGGATGACCTCCTTGAAACAAGAGAGGAGTTTGACATCAGTATCATGATCAGCCGGAGATAACACCGCCGGGAAAAGAACACCGTCGTACTGAGATTTTTGCTGAGGGACATTTACCTGTCGGAAGAAATTTCCGGCAGCCATTTGGATGATTATCCGCTATTGTCCGATTTGAAATGTGTGTGTGTGTAAATAAAGTTATAAACCAAACGCAAAAGTTTAACACGTCTCTGGATAGATTACTTTTAATTGTACAGAAATATCTAAATTAAATTCAAATTTTAAAAGCCTTTTCGAATCTTGCTTCTAATCAAAAGTTAACTATAAATCTATAATCTTCTTTTTATTGTAATAAAAGACTTGCACAATAGTCAAAAGTTAAATTCTAGGTTATCCATCAACATGATTTTTCAACTAATTTCTATGAGCTAGATTTAATAAATTCGTGGAGCCTTCTGCAATTCGACCTGTTTCTCAACCTTTTCTTAGGCCTCATCATTTCGCCATCAATTTGTCTCATTCCTACATCTTCTTTAAAAAACCCAAATATGATTCTCCCCCAACTTGCTTCATCCTTAGTCATTTAATATCAGATGTATTAAATATGAGAGAGATAAGAAATCATGTCATGTTTTCTTAAAAACAGTTATTTATTAAAATAAACTAGTTTAGTTCCCGTGTATTACATGGATTAAATAAAAAAAATAACGAATAATTATCAATGAAAATTTAAAAAATATAAGATGATTTTTAATATAATATAGGATTACAATTTCGTAATATTTATTATTTTAAGTATTATAATAATATTATTATTTCATTAAACAACTTTTTTTATAGTTTGTTTTTCCTTTAACATTGTGTTCAAATAATTGTTTTTAAAAATTTTATAATTTATAATAACTTTTTTTTTAAATGTGTTTTTAATATTAATATATTTTCATGTATTAAAAAACCTTTTTTATTTTAAAAATGCATAAAAAGTATATTTAATATTTAGTATTATTATTTAATGTTAGATGTATTTAATAGAAAAGAAAAGCGGGAAATTAATTTTGAGATGCTCTAAAATCATGCCATATGGCAAAAAAAAACTTCATTTATTAGTACATTTAATACTTTAAATATTATAATAATATTATTGATGGGTTGTAAAACACATCCGGTTTTTAAATAGTTTTGAGTCGATTTTGTTTATTTTTAGATTCTTTTTACATGTTTATTGTTTTTACAGGCTTGTCGAATGAAATGAGCGGAAATCGAGTTCGAAACCCGAAGGAATCGAGCCCCGGTTGAAATCAAGAGAAAACGACAAGTTTTAATGATTATGACGTCATCGCGGTACGCGATGAGGAGAAATACCACCTTCGCGGTACGCGAAGGATTTCGGGGGTTCCCCGCTTGTTTTGTCTATCGCGGTACGCGATGAGTTTTTGAATTGGTCTCCGCGGTACGCGAAAGGTTTTAAAATTTGAAAAAAGTCAAGATTCAAGCGAGATTAAATAGGAGAGGCTCCCCAGCCGTTTGAGATATCATTGTCGACCATTTTTGGAGCAGGAGAGCATTCCAGGAGTTGGAGGAAGCATTTGGGAAGCATTGGAGGGCTAGAAGACTTGGTTTACATGTGAAACCATCTTGGTCATTCTTTGTTCTCATTTGTTTTTAATTTTCAGAAGTTTATTTCATTCCATGCTATTGTTTCTGAGATTTCTTTACTGATTATAATGTTATTAGGCTAGTTGTTTGATTCTACTTAGGTTAGAATGATTGTTTGAATGATTATTGATGACTATTGACTATTGTTTTAGTTTATGATGGAAAACACTTTTGTAACAGATCTTATTGTGTCATTTTGATGAGTTTTACATATCTAATCTTGATTATATCAGTTTATATCATGTTCCATACGTTTTTATTGAATGTCTTTCAGTGTTAGATGCGTATTAGGTCATTGACTTGGTGTTATGACTAGTTTGTGGTTTGTTTGATATCACTAGCCATAGGAAAAGATATAATTGATGTTTTTAGGGTTCTTTGTGTATCTAAGTTTAGAAATCCGGAAGGTGATAGACTTGTCGGGTGATCTTTAGCATTAGGGTTTTCATAATAATTACCGGGAGGGTTGGTTAATTGAAAGACTTAGTGTTATTGTCATTTCGTGTCAAATTAGACATTCTAAGATTACTTCTTGCATCTTTGGTGTATTGGAATGAGAAAATCAGGAACGTGACTTGTTCATTTGAGTACATAAGTGTTATTGGAAAAATCCGGGAGGTGATTCAATTAACTAGTGTATTTATTACAAAATTAGATTTTCTTAGTTGGTTTTATCTGGTAATTGTTCCAGAATCCATTAGGTTACCTATATTTTGCTGTTTAAGATCCTAGTTCCATCATATCAAAGAAAGTCAATAGTGTCAATAATCACAAACAGGAATTCTACCTAAGTAGAGTTTTTCTCATTCGTTTAGGTTTTTCTAAAATTATAAACCATTTCTTTTAATTAAATTTGTTAATCTGGTTTAGGGTTTAAATATTAGTTGAACTTGCTTTTTCTAACTTAATTAGGATAAATAGTTTAATTGAATTGCCATTTTTATTCAAAACCCCCAATTTGTTTTAAATCATTTTCTAATCTTCTTTCGTTAAGTCAGTGTCTCGTGGGTTCGATATCTGGACTTTCGTTAGCTATTCTACAATTGATAGGTACACTTGCCTGTCGTAGTGGTTTAGTTTAGGATTTTCGGTTTTAACTCGTTGTAATTAAGTTGAGTCTAGGTTAGTGTTTGTAGTTATTTTCTTAGACCACTTTCGAGGACATAAATTTTTGGCGCCGTTGCCGGGGACACTTGGCAATAGCGAAATTAGCTTAGATTGTGATTGTAAAAATTAGTAGGTCTAATTTTTATTTGTTTTTAGTATTTTAGGTTTTTAGTCTTTTCTTTTCTTTCTTATTTGCCTTAATTGTTTCTTGTCTTTTAGTTGCTAGGTTTTTATTAGTTTTAGGTTTTTCTTTGTTTTGTTTGTTAAAATCCTTTACTTGTAATCGTTTACAGTGCATGCCACATACTCGATCACAAGGACCACCGCCAGTTTTAGCTTTCGAAGAGCCGGAGCAAGAGTTTCACACGAACCTTAGGAGTCGCCTTTCCCAGGTACGTGTTCTTGCCCCGATTTTGTTTTCTCCTTCTAGTTCTACACCTAGTTCACCTTCACACACACCCACTTCACCTTTCCCGATCCCACCTTTTTGCTTCGACATGGCCGAGGAACCACCATCAGTGACACGCACCGTTCACGACCGAGCTTGCGATGGATTCACCGGAGTTCGCAACCCGGTCACTCGTCCCGTGTTTGCCAATGATGCTACTTGGCAATTCCCTTCTTACATCATGACTGCTATCACCAATTCCATTCAGTTTAATGGTCTTGATGATGAGGATGCTCCCGGACATCTGTCCCGTTTTTCTAGGATCTGCAACACCTTCAATCTACATGGAGTTTCTGAGGATAACATTTGCTTGCAGCTTTTCCCATTCTCTCTTGCTAGTCGTGCATTCACCTGGTTCGACAGCCTTCCTGAGAACTCCATCACCACGTGGGATGATCTTCGAAAGAAATTTCTGAAGAAATATTTTCCACCTTCCAAAGCTGCTCGTCTTAGGGACCAGATCCATTCCTTTCATATGAAGCCCGATGAGTCTTACTCTGCAGCTTGGGAGAGATTCCACACTCTGCTTAGCAAATGTCCACAGCATGGACTTTCTGAATGGGCAGGAGGGCATATCATGGAGATGAAGGATACAGATGAGTGTATTGACATGTTTGAGAGTTTTGCTAGAGCTGAGCAGCAGCAGAAACCATCCACTAGATCTTCCACCACTAGGGCTACCAACACCTCATCCATTGCTCGAGGTGTTCATCTAGTCACTCCTGACACTAGCCTTGCTGCTACCATTGAGTCTTTAGCGAGAGATATGAAGGAACTGAAGACACAGCTGAAGAAGTGTGAGATATGTCGAGGAGGACATGCGACTGCCGAGTGCCCCATTACTGATCAGGAGCAGTTAGATTCCATTAATTCTGGTTGGAACAAGCCTTTCACTTCCAACTTCAATTCCAATCCCAATCCTGATTGGAATCCTAACTCAAACTGGCGAAACTCGAACAACAACTGGCGTGGTAACAACTCCTATCAACCACGTCAGAATTAGGCAGCGAATGAGAATTCAAGAGCGGGTCCAAGCAGCAGTGGTGACCCAGAAGTGAAGGACATGCTCAAGCAGCAGATGCAGATGTTACAGCAGTTGATTGCCAAGGATCAACACACACAGGTGAAGCTTCAGGAGCATGATACATTGCTGAGGAATCAACAGTCAGCATTTCTGGACCTACAGCGATCGGTAGGTGACATTGCGAAGAGGTTGGATGAGAGGCAGGGTGGATCCTTCTCGGGCAATACTGAGGCAAACCCGAAGGGTCATGTGAAGGCTGTGACGACTAGGAGTGGTCGTGGAGGTGAGAAGGAGGTGGAGAAGTCACCGGATGTCGATGTAGAGGAACCGGTTGACGAGGAGATAGAGATGGAGACTCCTGATGGGGTGCACCAGAGGCTAGGCCCAGCAAGTACAACACCAGTAGGAGAGTCTTCAGTTGAGAAGAAGGGAGTTGAGGCAGAAAAGAAGAAGATGGAAGAGAAGAGGACTCCCGAGGTTGATATAAGCAGGCTACCGTATCCGGCACGTGCATTGCAGCAGAAGTATGCACAGGAGTATGGACATTTCTTAGAGATGTTTAAGCAGCTTAAGATTAACCTCCTGTTTGTAGAAGCACTCCAGCATATGCCCAAATATGCTAAATTCTTGAAGGATCTTCTGTCTAACAAGAAGAAGCTGGAGTCACTTTCTACAGTCACATTAGGAGCTCGATGTTCTGCGTTGGTCCATAACAAACTGCCCGAGAAGCTTGATGATCCAGGGGTTTTCACTATCCCTTGCTTATTTGGCAGTTCTTCTGTGAACCATGCGTTGGCTGACTTGGGTGCTAGCATTAATTTGATGCCATATTCGACTTATCAGAAGCTAGACCTTGGAGACCCATTGCCGACACGCATGAGCATCACTTTGGCCGATCGATCGGTCAAGTATCCACGGGGAATTGTGGAGAATGTTTTGGTGAAGGTTGATAAGTTTGTATTCCCCGCGGATTTTGTCATTCTAGACATGGAGGCCGATGACCGAGTCCCGCTCATTATGGGACGTCCTTTCCTACGCACTGCTAAAGCGATGATAGATGTGTTTGAAGGTAAGATTACATTGCGTGTGGGTGAGGAGAATGTTACATTCGACGTGAGGAAGTCGATGAAGCATTCGAACGGTCAGGATGATTCTGTGTATTTCCTTGATTGTTTCATTCCTTACATAGATCGGTGTCTATATTACATTTCTGGATCTGATTTATTGAAAGATCAAGACCTGGGTGAGGAGAACTAGGCTGTTGAGATTGATGCTTCTTCTGAGCACATTCCGAGCAGTCTGGCTAGTAAGCCTCCTGAGTACCCAACTGCTTTTGAGGTTTTTGAGAGTACAGATCCGGTTGAGAGACCATCTGTTGAGGCACCACCATCCCTAGAGCTTAAGGAGTTGCCATCTCATTTGGAGTATGCATTTCTGGATGGTGATTCGGATTTACCCGTCATTATTTCATCTTCATTGACGGAAGAGGAGAAGTCGAGATTGATTGAGGAGCTTAAGGCGAATAAGCAGGCGATTGCGTGGAAGTTGATGGACATAAAGGGCATACACCCTTCGTTTTGTACGCATCGCATTTTGATGGAGGAGGATTACAAGCCGGTGGTCAACCACAGCGAAGGCTTAATCCTAACATGTCTGAAGTAGTGAAGAAGGAGGTTCTTAAGCTCTTAGATGCCGGATTGATCTATCCCATTTCAGATTCCGCTTGGGTTAGTCCGGTACAGGTAGTTCCCAAGAAGGGAGGCATGACTGTCATTGTGAATGAGAAGAAGGAGTTGATTCCGTCTAGGACAGTCACTGGTTGGAGAGTATGCATCGATTACAGGAGACTGAATGATGCCACCAGGAAAGATCATTTCCCACTGCCTTTCATTGATCAGATGTTGGAGTGGTTGTCAGGACAACAGTTTTACTGTTTTCTTGGTGGTTTCTCAGGTTATTTCCAGATCCCTATAGCACCAGAGGATCAGGAGAAAACCACGTTTACATGCCCATACGGTACCTTTGCGTATCGCCGTATGCCGTTTGGGTTATGTAATGCTCCAGCCACATTTCAGAGATGCATGGTGGCTATATTTCAGGATATGATCGAGACTTCCATGGAAGTTTTCATGGACGATTTTTCAGTGTTTGGAAGTTCATTCGATCAATGTTTACAGAATTTGGATAAGATGCTTGCTAGATGTGTGGAGACTAATCTGATGCTGAACTGGGAGAAGTGCCATTTCATGGTGACTGAGGGTATTGTGCTAGGGCACAAGATTTCGCGAGATGGCATTGAGGTAGATAGAGCTAAGATAGAGACGATTAGTAAACTCCCACCACCGACGAACGTGAGAGCAGTTCGTAGTTTTCTAGGTCATGCAGGGTTTTATAGGCGTTTCATTAAGTACTTTTCTAAGATTACCCGACCGATGACCCGTCTTTTGGAGAAAGATGTGGAGTTTGAGTTTAGTGAGGAGTGCATGAGAGCGTTTGAGTTTCTGAAGGAGAAGTTAGTGAGTTCTCCTATTTTGATAGCCCCCGATTGGAGCCTTCCTTTCGAGTTGATGTGCGATGCTAGTGATTTTGCAGTAGGGGCTGTGCTTGGTCAGCGGAAAGATAAGCACTTTCATCCGATTTACTACGCAAGTAAGACCTTAGATGATGCTCAGGAGAATTACACGACTACAGAGAAGGAGTTGTTAGCAGTCGTGTATGCGTTCGATAAGTTTAGGTCTTATCTTGTTCTTTCCAAGACTATTGTTTACACCGATCATGCGGCCTTGCGATACTTGTTCGCGAAAAAGGACGCAAAACCTCGTTTGATTCGGTGGATTCTCCTCCTTTCTGAGTTTGACATAGAGATTAAGGATAAGAAAGGAGCTGAGAATGTTGCAGCCGACCATTTGTCGCGGCTTGAGGATCCTGCTCGGGAGAAGATGAATGAGGAGATAATTGGAGACACATTCCCACATGAGACTTTGATTTCTCTAGACACAGAGATAGTGGGTTTAGTGAGTGCAGGTGAGCAGGGATTACCGTGGTTCTCAGACATTGCGAATTACTTGTCTGAAGGATACATGTTGAAGGGTCTGACTTCACAGCAGCGGAAGAGGTTCTTTACTGAAGCAAACCATTATATATGGGATGCTCCATATTTGTTTCGCGAGGGAGCAGACAGGATTTTGAGGAGATGTGTGAGTCGTGAGGAAGGATTAGACATCCTAAGACATTGTCATGAGGGATTGACTGGAGGACACCATGGGGCATCGTACACTGCGAAGAAGGTGTTTGATTGTGGATTTTATTGGCTGACAGTGTTTAAGGATGCACATGAGTTTGTGAGGAGCTGTGATGCGTGTCAGAGGACTGGAAACATCTCACGCAGGAATGAGATGCCCCAGAACCCCATCCAGGGAGTTGAGGTCTTTGATATTTGGGGTATTGACTTCATGGGACCGTTCCCTTCATCCCGAGGGAATAGGTACATCCTCGTGGCTATTGATTATGTTTCGAAGTGGGTAGAGGCTCAAGCTTTATCCACGAATGATGCACGAGGAGTTGTGGGATTTCTGAAGAGATTGTTTTGTAGGTTTGGAACCCCTAAGGCATTGATAAGTGATAGAGGCACACATTTTTGTAATGCACAGTTGGAGAAGGTGTTGGCACGATACGGAGTGACCCATCGAGTGTCAACAGCCTATCATCCACAGACTAGTGGCCAGGTTGAGAATGCTAATAGGGGTGTGAAGAGGATTCTGGAGAAGACGATAGGGAGAAACCATAAGGATTGGGCAGATAGGCTAGACGAGGTGTTGTGGGTGTTTAGGACAGCTTTTAAGAATCCGATTGGGACCACACCTTTTCAGATGATTTATGGTAAAGCATGTCATCTGCCAGTGGAGTTAGAGCATAAGGCGTTTTGGGCGTTGAAGAGTGTGAATCCTGATTTGCCGAGTGCTGTGAAGAATCGGTTTCTACAGTTGCATGAGTTAGAGGAGTTGCGTGATGAGGCGTACGCACGATCGTGGAGTTATAAAGAGCGTACAAAGGCGTTGCACGATCGTAAGCTGAGAGGAGTGAAGGAGTTTAGGAAGGGTGATCAGGTGCTAGTTTATGATTCAAGGCTCAGGTTATTTCCAGGTAAGTTGAAGTCCAAATGGAAAGGACCGTTTGTTGTGCATGAGGTCTTTCCACACGGAGCAGTTGAGCTTGAATCTGAAGGTCGGACATGGAAGGTTAACGGGCATCGGTTGAAGCTATACATCGGAGGACCGATCGGTACTGAGAAGGAGGTATCACTCCTTGAGTTGCGTAAGTGAGGATAGCTAGGCCTGATTTGTATAGTTTGTAAGATATGTTGGATAAATTATTGTTAATTTTTTTGTGTTTTTAAGTTTATTTATAGATTAGCGTGTTTTTCGTGTTATTGTTTTTGTGTAAAGTGTTGTAGGGTTTCACGAGTCTTAAACGATAGGACTGTTTCAGGTTTAAGTGTGGGTATTCGGTACGGTTTTCGCCTATAATGTCTACGCATATTGAAAGCGAAACTTAAGTCGCATCGTAACTCGATTAGGTTTAGATTGTAAATTCTAGGTAATTAATTTTAAGTTTTGTAATTTAGTTAGAATATAATTTTCAATTTTTTTGGTAGTTATTAGTTTCTTCAATTTTTAGTTTAGTTAATTTTATTTTATTTTATTAAAATTTTTAGTTTTGTAATTTACTTAGAATAAAATTTTTATTACTTTTAGGTAGTTTTTATTTTTTTTTAATTTTTATTTGTGTAAAATATTTTATATATAATTTTTAATTTTATTAGGTAAGTTTTTATTAACTTTATTTAATTTAAATTTATTTTATATTAATTATTTAAGTAATTTTAATATGAAAAAAAAAATCAAAAATTCAAAAACCACCGAAACGCGTCGCGCTACGCGATGGGGGAACCAAATTCTCTCCGCGGTACGCGGAGGATTTCGGGAAAGAAAAAAAATAATAACAAAAGGAGATATGTTCTTCGCGTACCACTACCACCACACCTTCACCTACCACCCATCCACCACCGGTTAGCACCACTTGACACCCCACAGCCACCGATCTCCACCGCGCAACCACCACTACCACCGTCTTCTTTCCACCATTATCTTCTGGGCAAATCACCACCGCTGTTGTCACCATCACCATCGCGTCATCATCTTCTCCGGTTGTTCGCACATCACCACCGCCGCTTCCATCGTGCTAGCACCATCTCTGGTACATCACACCGCCGACCACCGATTCAACATCGCGATAGGTATAGTTTTCTTTCGTTCGATTTTTAGGTTTTAGTTCTTAGGTTTTAGTTTAATTGTTGTAAATTTTTGTAGATTATACGTAGTTAGTATTGATTTGTGTTGGATTTAGAACGAAATGGGGTTAGGATCGTCGCCATTGAAGGCCGATAGATTTCCTGGTTTTGAAAAGGGGCCGCGTACCGCGGCCCAGACCTTAGCGTTACGCGACGGCGGCCGGAACCAGATTCTTCCAAATGCTGTAAACAGAAAACATTTATATATAAAAATTGTAAATAAAATTTGATTAATATTTTATTTTCTTTGTATTAAATTAAATTTTGTAAAGGAAGTTAAATTTTTGTAATTAAAATTAGGTTAAAAGTTTTTAACATTTTGCAAATAATTTTTGTAAATAAAATTTTATTTAAATTTTTATTTTCATTATTTATATACATATGTAAATATTTAAAATTAATTTTAATATTGTAAATTTTGTAAATATTTTTTTTTAATTTGTGAATAAATTTTTTTACTATATTTTAATAATAGTGTAAAATAAATCATAACAATTTTGATTTTTGTAAACAGGTTTTCTTTTTTTTTTTTTAAATTTATACTTTGTAAATAGTAAATTTTTTGTAAAAATTGTAAATAGATTAAAATTAGGATTTAAAGTAGCTTAATTTGTAAATTTTGTTCTATATTTTGTATATTTGTACACTGCTATTGTAGGATGTCTGGAGCAGCTAAGAGTTCGGCTGCAGGGGCCAAGAGGGCCAGAGGTTCGAGCTCATCGAGGAGGAGGGCTAGAGAGATCAGCTATTCATCAGAGGAGATCCTCCCGATTGACGAGGATGAGGCGGTTCCCATAGATCAGCGTGTCCTCAGAGACCATATTGTCCTGCAGTTTGAGCAGGGGACAGAGGAGGCCACTTGTTGCGAGCGATATGTGATGATGGAGCATTACCACCACCGTACTTTTGATAGAGAGCTGCTAGAGAGGTTAGGGCTTCTTGATGAGTTTGATGCTATTGTTAGAGACGAGTGGAGGACTGCTCTCGATTGCAGGTGGCCTCAGTACATGAAGCTTACAGTTGAGTTTCACTCGACATTCCGTCAGATGTCAGGCTCATTCGATGATCCTGCTGCTGTATCGTTTGCCTTAGGCAGACGTACATTTTCCATGAGCATCCCGCAGTTCACGATAGCGACGGGATTATATACAGCTGAGCAGGTGAGAGAGCCTGGCTTTGCTCAGAGCCTGAGGGCAGTGGTCAGGGAGCCCAGTGATTTGGGCATTACAAAGAGGCAGCTGGAGGAGTTTTAGACGTCCATAGCTGACGGACCATTTACGAGTGCGATTATCGAGTCCTCGATTCGTGATCCACTCATTAGATATGTCCACAGGATGGTTAGTTGCACTCTCATCGGTCGCAGGGCCGGTGCAGAGAAATGCAACCAACTGGACCTGTTTTGCATGTATAGTATGATTAGCCGTCGCCCGGCTAACCTCGCCTGCATTTTATTGTCATCATTCGCGAGGGTTCGCCGTGGAGGGGCGACGGCTAGACTAGATTTGGGGCCCTATATTGGGAGGATTGCTTCGAGGCAGGGAGTCTTTAACAGATTCCCACGCCGATTTTTGACAAAGGGGCCCGTGACGAGGCGTTATAGTCTAGATGACATGCGGCTAGCTGGCATGTGCACTATGACAGATCCAGCCACTTGGATGCCAGCTGTCACACCCCGAGCCGGCGGGGTAGGATCGTGTGACACCCCGTAATTTCCAGGTCAGCATCTTATCTATTTAAATGTTTATTTAAATGCTTTATGTACACGTGGCACTAGAATTAGTTTAATTTAGTGTGACACGTGGCACGACCTTACAAACACTGATACGCAACGGGATAATTCGTGGAATTATCGGCAAACAGCACACACGTGTCAAAACACGCGAACGTTGGTGAACGTCTAACACATTGTGAAACACAACACTCGAAACCTCACAAAACACTCGCACATTGAACTTGGAAGTTCAGACAAGGCCAAACGAAAGTTCGTAGACGTGAAAACGGCAACGAACGGATCAAACCAACGAAAATGGGCCTATTGGGCTCATCAGGGGATCTGTCGCGCTACGCGACGGTCCACAAGGACTCTGTCGCGATACGCGACAAGTGGGGGGAAATTTGAATGCGGGACTCTCTCGCGTTACGCGAGGGGAACCCTTGAACCTGTCGCGCTACGCGACAAGACCCAGTTCGCAGAATCTTTATTTAACCAAGACACCATCATCACTAGCCACCCTATTTCGCACAAATCGAACCCCAGGCACTCAAGATCGTCTTCCCCACCAGAAAAACTCCATTTTTACTCTGTTACAACCATTTTCAAGCTTGTGGAAGCTTGAGGTGAAGATTGGGAGCTTAAAGAACGACGTTGGAAGCTCGACACCATCACCACCTCTACATCCCTGCGTGAACCAGCTGTCCAGAAGCACTTAGGAGCCTTCTTGCTCGATTTCATCATCATCTCAACCATTTTGGAGCACTCAAAGGTAGTTTCTATACTAGAAACTCACTTTCACACCTCTTACACCCACATGCAAGACTTTAAACCCACATGCAAGCATGGGTAAAGCACATGCACGAATTTTGTTTATGGGTTTATTAGTTTTGATGTGATTTATGATGATCTAACATGATTAGCATGCATTTGGTGATGATCTATGATGATGTGTTTAGGAGAATATCATTATTTGGTTATAAAATGTTGAAAAAGTGCCATGCATGTATGATCCATGACTCATGGAGTGATCTTGTAGTTGTAAATGTGTTTATAAATGATATTAGAAGATCTTCACATGATTGGATGACGTTGAAATGGCCAAAATTATGATTTTGATGAAACTTGTCATTAATAGTAACTTTTTACTTATGAAATGAGAATGTGAATGATATTTGGTGTCATGCATGTTCATGGATGGTTGTTTAGATGTTATTAGGATGATAATAAGGTTAGAATGTGATTTTAATGATGTTCATGGGTATTTTGACATAGTTACTATATTTAGTAACTTTTGTAGATGAAATATTGCTAAGTGATGGGTTAGGTTATGTTGACATGTTTAAATGATGTTAGATGGATTATTTTGATGATTTGTAACATGAAAATAGGTTTAGAAATGTCAAATGGTCATTTTTATGCAAAAACCACAAAGTTACTATTTATAGTAACTTTATTTTTACAAAAACCGATTTGTCAACATGTTATATTATTTGAGCATGATAAATGACTTATTATGTTATAATATGTGGATTAGATGCTAAGTTAGATGGTTTCCGATATCACGTATGCTATAAATGGAAACTTTCCATTTTAGGAAACTTTTATGTGCTAACATGTTATAAACGAATTATGTGAACCCGTATGATGATGTGCTATGTGTTAACATGATCACGTAGGACTAATAAGCATGCTAGAACTCTAAAACCATTATGCTTTGTGAACTTTCCAAAAATGGAAACTTACTATAAATAGTAAGTTGTCCATAGACGCGACTTACGCGTTTTGCGCACGACGAGCACTTAAACACTTGCTACACGAATCACAACCGTCACACGGTTCACCAACGGGTCGTTGACTTGACACGGTCAACTTTGGTCAAACACGGTCAAACACGGTCAAACACGGTCAAACATGGTCAAACACGGTCAATATGGACCAACACGAGCAAACACGGTCATTGTGGACCGACACGGACAAACATGAACAACCAAGGGTTGTTGGACACAAACACGAGCACTAACACTAGCACGGTCACTTACACGAACTCACGTACGGTCTACGATATAGGTTGCCGGTGACCGACGTGCTACACGACAACTCGGGAGCTTACGCTTACGTACGATCATATCACTAAGGTGAGTTTACGGCCCCTCTTTACTCTTTTTCAAATGCTTTTAAATAGGGGAGAATACTAGTTGCATCGAGTCAAACACTATTACTGTACAAACATTATTGTGTATGCTGGGTTATTGGACAAACATTAAGTGTTGAACTCGTTACAAGCCCTCACAAAGTCTTACCGTTAATGTACGAACAACGTGGTAGATTTGGATGGATCCATTAGGGAATGACTAACCCCACGGGGCACCATGTTGACTGAGTGTCATAACCCGTGCAAATTCTGACCTAACTTGCTATGTATACGAGGCATAGCGGAGGCAAGAGCAAACAAGTCTAGTTCGGTAGTGACGCACTGACACTTTGGGCCTAGGGCTCGGTACTAACATTTGATAAACAGCATGACACGTTTTCATTACTATATGTATATCAAAACCTGTGAACTCACCAACCATTGTGTTGACACTTGTTTTCAAACTTGTATTCTCAGGTAAGTAGCAAACTATGGATACAGGATTGCACACTCTAAGGGACGAGCATTAGGAACTACATGCATTCCTGTTTATGTTTAACTTTTGAAAAACAATTACGTTTGATTTATGTATTGAACAATGTTTACATTTTACTACTTATATTCCGCTGCAATTTGTCAAACACTTGATTTTCCGCTGCATAATGGCATGATAACTTTTATTCCGTTGCAAACTATTTATTTATGTGTATGTGTCAAACTTGGATTTGTAAACGCATATAGAGTTGTTCTATATGACCTTGAGCTGTGATTCTGGACACGTCACATCCACGTGGACTGACACCACGAGTGGGAATTTGGGGGTGTGACAGACTGGTATCAGAGCCTTGGTTATAGGGAACTAGGTTTGCATATAGTAAGCTTAGACTATAGCCATTGCTCAACTTTAGACACTACACGTAGAACTTGCACGTTGATAATGTTTTTGCTTATATTGAACTATTGCTTACTAACTTAAAACTTACAGGATGGCTAACAATGACGGTACCGGCAGGAACACAGACCGACACCCGACCACTGACGACATGGCCACAGAGAGCCGACGACGGGTCCACGATATAGTATCACAGGTTGACGCCGAGATGGATCGGCGGGCGAGGGACGCAGCACGGGCCAGATATTGGGGATGGCTTCCCACCATACTCCAGAGTTGGATCGTCGAGGAGAGAGTACCTCCATATCGATGTCCTGGCGACACCACTCCAGGACACCGACTACCACCGTTCGGAGTGCCGATGGAGCAGGCCTTCGCGGCACATGTTGCTTGCACACGACGGGAAGTCTGGAGGGGTAGGGAGCTAACAGACGAGGTCCGAGTTCTTCGCGAGAAGAACGATCGATTGGAGAGGCAGAACAAGAGACTGGAGGGACGCAACGACAGACTGGAGGCACAGGTGGAGACTCTACGTCTCCAAGTGTCTCAACTGATGACCCAGCACGGACAGATCGTTGATGTCATGCAGGAGCATGATGCACGCATCACTGAGAATCGGACAGACATAACCGAGACTCAGGCGATGGTGCAGGCCAGTGACGCCATGCTTAATGCATGGGCTGCACAGTTCATCGAGGAACCACCACAGGATGATGGACCTGAGTTCGAGGCCGAGGACCTCGAAGAAGAGGACCTTGATGAGGATCCTAATGAGGATCCGGAGGAGGATGATGATGACGGAGACGCTGCTAGCGATATCTCACACGTCTCTATGGATTCGGATTAGAGGACTGTTGTATTTTGTATTTTGTATTTTCTTATTTTGGCCTAGACGAGCGGGATGTGCTCGAAGAACTTATTATGTATTTCCTTTTGAAATCATTGTACATCAAGCTTATTATTAATGAGAATTATGTTTTGTCTTACTTATTACATGTTGACCATGATTGCTTGATAACATAACCTCTGACTTGACAGCTAACATGACATCTGATCTGACATCTGACATGACATTTGACTAACACTCTAACATGTGCTGATTAAAACTCTATCCCTTATGTATAGAACCATACATGGCGGGAAGAGGACCGTACGCGCGTCCTGCTAAACGAACACTAGATGCCGCTGTGATAAAAATGATGGTTGACCATCGGGTCAACAAAGCAATCGCTGACTACGAAGCCAGTCGCCAGCATAGCGAAACTAGCGGAAACAACAACGGTACTAACACTTGCCTGACGCGACTAATATAGTGTAGCTAACACAATACTAACACACGACACTGGTTTCTGACAAACAGGGTCAAACAGCAGCAACGGGAAAGGATGTTCCTTTAAATCTTTCCTAAACTGCCACCCACACAAGTTCAAGGGAACTGAGGGAGCTGTCGGAATGCTCCGCTGGGTGGAGAAAGTGGAGTCTGTATTCGCCATGTGCGAATGTGCTGAAGAGAACCGGGTGAAGTTCGCAACTGGTACACTGGAAGGACCAGCACTCACATGGTGGAATACCCATGTACAAACCCTAGGGTTGGACGGTGCCAACTCCATGCCATGGGCTGATTTCACCAGACTACTGCAGGAGGAATATTGCCCTCGTGATGAGATTCGGAAACTGGAAGCCGAATTCTGGGTACACAAAATGGTGGGATCTGAGATCGAGCAATATTGCACTCGATTTCATGAGCTATGTAAGTTATGCCTGTTGGGTTTTGTAGATGTTTATCAAAGTCATATTAACCATTAATATGTAAAAACGCAGCGGAGTTATAATCAAAAACCATTTTGAGATTAGTTAGTTTATGTATCATATACACTTGTTAAAACAAAACCCAAATACAAAGGATCTTTATATGGAAGAACATGCTATCAAAAACTCATAACAACATCATGAACTACCTCTTGAAACTCAGATTTGGAAGTGTAGAAGATGATGTTTGAAAGCTAATCTTCAATGTAGAAGACCTCAAGCTTGTATACCCCAAGCTTCCAACAAGAACACCTTTGAATACTAGGATCTCAACACCAATATTTCAGCTCAAATACCCTTTTAAAACTGAAAAGAACAGCCCCTAAGCTGCTGTTATTTTCGTGAGAATAAGAGCAAGAAAAGAGAGAAAAGGCTTTCAACTTTTCTAGTGAGAGAGAGAGAGTGTATCTTGCATGTAAGTTGCTTGCACATGTAAAAGATCAACTTAAATCAAGTGGGTAAGGCTTTTGCAGCCAAAAAAAAGCTGAAAAATCTGCCCCCAATGGATGGGTTTGCTTTTAAAATATCCCACCTATTTTGTTTAATCTTAATTAATCAAACCATTTAATTAATTTGTGACATGTAACAAATATATGTCACATTACATGAACCTAAATAATGTTATATAACTTCTTAAATAACAATATTTAGTAATCTCTCAAAATAAATAAACCCATGTTATTTATTAATTTCTCAAGTGCATCTATTTAGAAAACCACTTTCTAAATGTATTAAGTGTTGTAATTTATTTAATTGATCAAATCAATAAATAAATTTTGCAAGGTGTTTGTCTAGCTTGTTATTGGGTATGACCCGACTTGGATCATATCACACTAGCCACATCAATTTAATATGTATCTTGGGCAGATCGAATCCTACAATCTCCCACTTGCACAAGATTCATAGAAGATTGATGCAAGTAGCAAATAACGCCTAGCAACGGTTTGCTACTCCTAATGTATATGACTAAGTGCCATTCAATAACATCATCCTCTTCAAGTACCTCACTTGAATATGATTTAGGTGAATCAATCATTTATCCTTTTGTTACAGATGTCATGTTAAATCCTGGAGACATAGAGTTGTCATTCTCCAATGATTTAACTTTAACAGGCCTTAAACATCTTACTCTCAACGAATAAGAGGAACAAATTCCATCTTGACTACATACGTCTCTCACAATCACCTTGTATCATACCTGAACTCAGCCTTATGTACTGCCATGTTTTTAGAACAGCAAAGTACAAAGTCAAAGTACGACACTTGGTGAATATCAAGACCCAATATGTATCTCAGGTCTGAGGATACAATGATATTCGCCTTTACTCAATATTTCTTATGACTAATCACTAGGATTCCATGAAGAAATATTTGAGAGCGGGTCAGTCCTATATCTATATCCCATAGATATTAATGAACCTTGTTAGCAACCTTTTGCTTTATATTCATACCTTATGAATATCAACCAATCCAAGTTCATAATAGTCTTACATTCATAGTTGTTCCCACAAATATGACCGACTACGGACGTTTAGAATAACTTATTTATTCATGGATTTAAACATGCAAAATAGGAACAGTAAATGAAAATTATAACCAAATAATTAAGTCAAATAACATAAGTTCCGATATCCAAATACAAAATTTGATCAAGTCCAATCACTAGAATATCGAAGTCCTAAGGAACAAGTATGACTTTCATGCTTTGTCCTTTCAAGGAGCTTCGTGAATGGATCCGCAATGTTTTGATCAGTGTGAACTTTGCGAATACATATCTTTCCTTTTTCAACTTCATCCCTTATGTAGTTGAACCTCCGTTCAATGTGCCGAGTCTTTTGATGTGCACGAGGTTCCTTGATTTGAGAAATCGCACCCTCGTTATCACAAAAGATCTCCAGGGGGTCTTGAATGGTAGCAACAACCCCTAGATCAGCAATGAACTTCCTAAGCCACGCAGCTTCTTGCGCTGCCAATGAAGCAGCGATGTATTCTGATTCTGTTGTAGATAGTGCCACTACATCTTGCTTTGAGCTCTTCCATGAGACCGCTCCTCCATTCATAATGAAGACATATCCCGACTGTGATCGTGAATCATCTCGATCAGTTTGGAAACTCGCATCCGTGTAACCCTTTACAACTAGTTCCTCCTCACCAGATCCATATATTAAGAACATATCTTTAGTGTTTCTAAGGTATTTCAAAATACTCTTAACAGCCATCCAATGACTATTTCCAGGATTCTGTTGATATCTGCTTGTCATGCTTAGAGCACATGACACGTCCGGTCTAGTGCATATCATTGCATACATGATGGATCCTATAGCAGACGCATATGGGACTCCATTCATTCTTTCTTGCTCAACTTTTGAACTAGGGCATTGAGATCTACTCAATATAGTCCCCTTTTGAATAGGTACCAAACCCTTCTTAGAATTCTCCATCTTGAACCTTTTCAAGACTTTGTCAATATATGCACTTTGGTTTAAGCCTATCAACCGCCTTGATCTATCCCTATAGATCTTTATTCCTAAAATATAGGCGGCTTCACCAAGATCCTTAATGGAAAAACAACTTCCAAGCCAGGCTTTTACACCTTGCAAGGTTGGAATGTCATTTCCAAATAGTAGAATGTCATCGACATATAATACAAGGAAAGTAATGATGCTCCCACTAGCCTTTTTATATACACAAGCTTCGTCAGCGTTTTTGATGAAGCCAAATTTCTTTACTTCATCATCAAAACGATGATTCCAACTTCTCGATGCTTGTTTCAATCCATAGATTGACTTCTTTAACTTACATACCTTATTAGGATGTTTTGGATCGACAAAACCTTCAGGCTGTTCCATATGGACATCTTCCTCAAGATATCCATTAAGGAAAGCGGTTTTGACATCCATTTGCCAAATCTCATAGTCATAATATGCAGCTATGGCAAACAATATCCTAATAGACTTTAGCATCGCAACAGGTGAGAAAGTTTCATCATAATCAACACCTTGAGTTTGAGTGAAACCTTTTGCTACAAGTCTAGCTTTATAAGTATCCAAGTTTCCATGCATATCGGTTTTCTTCTTGAAAACCCACTTACTTCCAACTACCTTGGACTTAAGAGGTGGTGTAACCAATTCCCAAACTTGGTTATCATACATGGATTGCATCTCAATGTTCATGGCTTCTTGCCATTTGTCAAAATCAGGTTTTGACATTGCATCACGGTATGTGGTTGGTTCATCGGAATCCACCACATAGCATCCATCCATAAAAAATCCATATCTCTCAGGAGGAACACTAATTCTACCAGATCTGCGAATGTTTTGTGTATCTTGATCATCCACATGATCATTCTCAACATCCTCATGTTGATTGCTTGTATCAACCAAATGTGTATCGTCTTGTGAATCTTGAACCTCTTCAAGTTCCACTGTTCTTCCACTAGTTCCTTCCGAAAGGAACTTAGTTTCCAAGAACTCAGCCTTTCGAGCAATAAACACTTTCTGCTCTGTTGGATCATAGAAATAATATCCCATACAATCTCTAGGATATCCAACAAAGATACACTTAGTGGATCGGGCTTTCAGTTTGTTTTGAGTGTATTGCTTAGGATAAGCCTCACATCCCCAAACTTTTAAATATGACAATGATGGAACCTTTCCATGCCATATTTCGAAAGGTGTCCTTTCCACTTTCTTGGTTGGGGCCATATTTAAAATACGGGCCGCGGAGAGCAAAGCGAAACCCCAAAATGATAGAGGTAGTGTGTTTCTAGCCATCATAGATCGAACCATATCCAATAGAGTCCGATTCCTCCTCTCAGATACACCATTATGTTGTGGTGTTCCAGGTGGAGTAAGTTGTGAGACAATCCCACAACTTCTAAGATACTCTTGAAATTCACTGCTTAGGTATTCACCTCCTCTATCGGTTCGAAGAATCTTGACCGTTTTGCTGAGTTGATTTTCTACTTCATTCTTGAAGATTTTGAACATTTCAAAAGATTCATGTTTGTGTCTTAACAAGTACACATACCCATAACGACTATAGTCATCGGTAAAGGTAATGAAGTATCTTTCACCATTCCTTGTGATCGGATTAAAAGGTCCACATACATCCGAATGTATGATCCCTAATAAATCCTTTGCCCTTTCATTAGTCCCACTAAAAGGGGCCTTTGTCATTTTACCTTGTAAACAAGACTCGCATACATCAAATGAATCATTTTCATTAGTTTTTAAAAGACCATTCTTTTGAAGTTTTTGCATGCGATTTTTGTTTATGTGTCCAAGGCGACAATGCCAAAGATAGGAATCACTCAAATCTAATTTGAGCCTTTTGGTGGTAGCTTGGTACATTGAGCTATGATATGTTGTGTTATCATGAACCAATTCATAAATACCATTACAAGGCATAGCCTTAAAATAAAACACATGATTTAAAGAAACATGGATATCATTGTCAACAAACTTGAAATCATAACCATATTGTCTTAAAAGGGAAACTGAAATAATATTCCTAGTCAAACTAGGAGCATACAAAATATTTTTCAAAATAACTTCCAAACCACTTGGAAGCTTCAAAACATAGTCTCCTTGGGCTTCAACATGAACCTTTGCACCATTGCCCATGAAGAGACTTATTTCCCCTTTTGCATAATGTTCACTTCTTTTGAACCCCTGCAACAAATTGCAAATATGAGTTCCACATCCGGTATCTAGTACCCATGTGTTAGAAGAAATAACATTTAGCTCAACTTGTATCATAAAATTTGTACCTGAGGTTTGCCCCGCATCCCTCTTAGCTTTCAACTCTTTGAGATAGACTGGACAATTGCGTTTCCAATGGCCTATCTCACCACATTCAAAACATGGGTCATCTTTAGCAACCTTTTGCTTCTTTTCTTTCGGTTTGGTTGGTTCCATTTTAGCTTTTCCCTTACCCTTCCCCTTGACGTGCCCTTTCCCTTTAGCAACACTTGCCTTAGGGTCGGGGTGGTTCCTCTTCTTACTACCTCCCTCATTGATCGTAAGGACCGGTAAAACCTTTTTACCCATACCCGCCTCGGCCGTTTTGAGCATTGCATGAAGCTCACCAATGCTCTTGTCCCATCCATTCATATTATAATTCATAACAAAGGTTTCAAACCTTTTGGATAGGGAGTTAAGGATCAAATCCGTAGCTAACTCATTTTAGACACGGCAGTTAAGTCTCTCGAGGCGATCAATGTGGCTTTTCATCTTGAGAACATAAGATGAAACTGATTGGGTCTCGTCCATCCGACATGCATGAAGTGCTCGAACCGTTTCGAACCGTTCCACCCTAGATTGTTGTTGGAACATTTCCTTCAACTGGGTGATCATATCATAAGCATTGTGGTTCTCAAAGTCCTTCTGTAAATCGGAAGTCATACTCGCCAACATTAGACATGAGACTTGCACGGAGTCCTCGACGTACTTGACCTAATCGTTAAAGGCTTCCACGTCATTCTCATCGGGTTGATCGGGAATAGGATCGTCCAACACATAGGATTTCTTCTCTTGCTTGAGAACAATTCTCAAGTTACTTGCACGGAGTCCTCGACGTACTTGACCTAATCGTTAAAGGCTTCCACGTCATTCTCATCGGGTTGATCGGGAATAGGATCGTCCAACACATAGGATTTCTTCTCTTGCTTGAGAACAATTCTCAAGTTTCGGTACCAATCCATGAAGTTCCCATGGTTAAGACGTTCCTTTTCGAGGATGGTTCTTAGTGATAGGTTGTGGACGTTCGGGTTTGCGTTGTTGTTGTTAGCTGCCATCTACAATTTTCAAAGTTCAATTTTAGTATTTTTAATATCAATGTATTTTAATTACTAATACCCTTTTATGTCTCATAGACAATTAATAATTAAAATCTAGAATCCAACGTTACATTTAAATATTGGTTAGGTGATCTTTATCCCTTTATTTAAATTAACAAGGTAGTCAATGTTTTGACAATTGTAACCTATTACAATTTCTAGTGTATGGGATCGGTTTAAACATCTTATGTTTTGTTTGGCATGTTTATCCCATCAACACCTTTTGTACGTCATGCTTCGGTGATCCTAATGCATGATTTCCAAATCAAGTCGTCCTACTTAAACACACGTGTGATTTTACAAATACAAGTGGTTAGGTGACCTTTATCCCACAAATACGGTAATTTCAACTCAACTTCACAAGTTTCTAAGTTTATGGTTAGGTGACCTTTATCCCATAAATAAGTTGCAAGTGAATTGAGTGTTGTTTAAAAGGATGGTGTTAAAACTTGTTTTGTAAAGGGTCTTTATAGTTTCTAAAATTCTAGTTTTTAGAAAAACCTTTTATACCATACTATTTGTATGCATTCAAATACATGGTATTTATATAAAAAATAATTTTGTTTTTGATTCCTTTTAATGAAACTCATTTTTATTAAATCATTAACCTTTAATAAACCATTTTATTAAATCCTTTAATGATTTTTAAAGAACCAATTTTATGTTTGTTTTATCTTATTTGTTTAACTAGTTTTATCAATTTTCTACTAAAATGTCAAACTTATTCAAACAACCAAACATAAAATATAAGTGCATAACCATAGCCAACTATTTTGACCACACTTGCTTGCCATAACAAGTGTGTCAAAAGGTCATTCCTAAGGGTAAAAATATGACACAATGTTGTGTTGATGAACTCCCACTTGAACTTGCATCCAAATGCTTCAAGTATTCCTTTTGTGTTGTGATTCCACCACCATCTTTAGGCACCTTCTTTGTCTTACAAATCAGCCCCAAAATGCTTGTTACATAGAAAAAATCCTAATACATTTTTTCTAGAAAAATAAAGTGCAACCTAATCTATTTTTACATATCAAATGAAACAAATAAATTACATGCCTTTATTTCAACCAAATAAAATCACAACCACAAACAATCAAACACAAGGTCATGGCTAGGTTATTTGCACCAAAATACATCCAAATACATACACAAAAAAACGTAACATGGTCCCTTTTCTAACCCAAAATTTCAGCCAACACAAACCAAATCCAAGTGGGTTTTTGTCCAAACAAACAAACCATCTTATGATTTTAATTTTTCAAGATTCTTACATGCATATAAAAGTAATATCTTGAAAAACAAAGGGATTTCCATGTGTGAAATTTCCAGCCCACTTTTTACTCAAAAAGGACCCGAAAATTTCGATTTTTTGAAGCATGCATCCATATAACCGGCTCTTGATGCCATTGTTGGGTTTTGTAGATGTTTATCAAAGTCATATTAACCATTAATATGTAAAAACGCAGCGGAGTTATAATCAAAAACCATTTTGAGATTAGTTAGTTTATGTATCATATACACTTGTTAAAACAAAACCCAAATACAAAGGATCTTTATATGGAAGAACATGCTATCAAAAACTCATAACAACATCATGAACTACCTCTTGAAACTCAGATTTGGAAGTGTAGAAGATGATGTTTGAAAGCTAATCTTCAATGTAGAAGACCTCAAGCTTGTATACCCCAAGCTTCCAACAAGAACACCTTTGAATACTAGGATCTCAACACCAATATTTCAGCTCAAATACCCTTTTAAAACTGAAAAGAACAGCCCCTAAGCTGCTGTTATTTTCGTGAGAATAAGAGCAAGAAAAGAGAGAAAAGGCTTTCAACTTTTCTAGTGAGAGAGAGAGTGTATCTTGCATGTAAGTTGCTTGCACATGTAAAAGATCAACTTAAATCAAGTGGGTAAGGCTTTTGCAGCCAAAAAAAGCTGAAAAATCTGCCCCCAATGGAAGGGTTTGCTTTTAAAATATCCCACCTATTTTGTTTAATCTTAATTAATCAAACCATTTAATTAATTTGTGACATGTAACAAATATATGTCACATTACATGAACCTAAATAATGTTATATAACTTCTTAAATAACAATATTTAGTAATCTCTCAAAATAAATAAACCCATGTTATTTATTAATTTCTCAAGTGCATCTATTTAGAAAACCACTTTCTAAATGTATTAAGTGTTGTAATTTATTTAATTGATCAAATCAATAAATAAATTTTGCAAGGTGTTTGTCTAGCTTGTTATTGGGTATGACCCGACTTGGATCATATCACACTAGCCACATCAATTTAATATGTATCTTGGGCAGATCGAATCCTACAATGCCCGGCAATGGTGACGCCGGAATACAAGAAGATCGAGCTGTTCATCAGCGGGCTGCCCGAACAAATCCAAAGCATGGTGACTGCTTCTGATCTCACCACCATCCAACCACTGATCCGACTGTCCCACAAACTAACCGACCAAGCGGTAGCACAAGGCAAGCTACCCAAACGAGGCGAACATCTGAAGCCTCAAGAAAGCCAGAAGAGGAAGTGGGAACCCAGCCACCACCAATCTCATCAACCTCAGCAACAACAAAGATCTGCACCAGCCAGAGCCTTTACTGCCACTCAACCCGACGACAAGGGGAAGGGTGTGTACCAAGGGAAATACCCCTTGTGTAACCGGTGTTCATACCATCACCTCGGGCAATGCGAACGATACCGTTGCCTGAAGTGCGGAAGGCATGGCCATATGGCCAAAGATTGCAGATCAAGATTTCCAACCAACAACAGCAACCCTAACCACAACCAGAACAACAACCAGAACACCTCCAGAGGGTGTTATGAATGTGGAAAACCAGGCCACATGAGGAGGGATTGCCCTCAATTGAAGAAGGCCGGAGGAGGAGCGGCCAAGGGGAGAGCATTTGTGATTGGCTCGGGAGAAGCCAAGGACGATCCTAACATCGTAACCGGTACGTTTCTTTTAAATAATGTCTATGCTAGCATATTATTTGATACCGGTGCCGATAGGAGCTTTATATCTAGTGAGTTTAGCAAATTACTAGATATTACCCCAACACCACTAGACTACAAGTATACCGTAGAGCTAGCCGACGGCAAGCTAATTGAAACACAACACATCTTTCGAGGATGTGTCATGGTATTGGCGGATCATGAACTCAAAATCGATTTGATGCCGGTGACTCTCGGAAGCTTTGATGTGGTCGTTGGAATGGATTGGTTATCCGCTAACCAAGCTGAGATCGTATGCAACGAGAAGATCGTACGAGTGACGTTGCAGAACGGAGAACAAATCTCGATTCAGGGGGAAAGGCGGGGAGTACCTCTGAACATCATGTCATGCATGAAGGCGAACAAGTACCTACAAAAGGGATACACTGCCATACTAGCCCTCATCGCCGAGCAACCCAAGAAAGAGAGGAAGATTGAGGACATCGCCGTAGTCCGCGATTTTCCCGAAGTATTTCCCGAAGACCTACCTGGACTACCTCCGAAACGACAAGTCGAGTTTCAGATAGACCTTACACCAGGAGCAGCACCGATCGCCAAGGCTCCATACCGACTAGCACCAACGGAGATGCAGGAACTGTCTAACCAGTTACAAGAGCTGTTAGACAAGGGATTCATCAGACCGAGCTTCTCACCTTGGGGAGCACCGGTCTTGTTCGTGAAGAAGAAAGACGGATCATTCCGTATGTGTATCGACTACAGAGAGCTGAACAAGGTGACGATCAAGAATCGATACCCGTTGCCACGAATAGACGATCTGTTTGACCAATTGCAAGGGTCAAGCTACTATTCGAAGATCGATTTAAGATCAGGTTACCATCAACTAAGGATACAGGAAAACGATATTCCTAAGACTGCCTTCCGAACCCGATACGGACACTACGAATTCTTGGTTATGCCCTTCGGACTAACCAACGCACCAGCTGTATTCATGGATCTCATGAATAGAGTGTGCAAGCCCTATCTTGACAAATTCGTGATAGTGTTCATTGACGACATTCTGATTTACTCGATGAATCGGGAAGAACATGCTGAGCATTTGAGGCTAGTCTTAGAACTATTAAAGAAAGAGCAGTTGTACGCCAAGCTTTCAAAATGCGACTTTTGGATACGCGAAGTCCAATTCCTTGGACACGTGGTTAATGAGCAGGGAATACACGTAGACCCAGCCAAGATTGAAGCAATTAAGAACTGGGAAGCACCCAAGACTCCGACTGAGGTGCGACAATTCCTAGGTCTGGCCGGGTACTACCGAAGATTCATTGAAGGATTCTCGAAGATTGCTCAATCACTGACATCCCTGACTCATAAAGACAAAAAGTTCGATTGGGGAGACAAACAAGAAGCTGCTTTCAACCTGTTGAAACAGAAACTATGCACTGCACCCATCCTATCCCTACCGGAAGGATGTGATGACTTCGTGGTGTATTGCGACGCCTCGAAACAGGGACTCGGTTGTGTGCTGATGCAACGCGAGAAAGTGATAGCATACGCTTCACGTCAACTGAAGGTGCATGAGAAGAATTACACGACTCATGACCTTGAGTTGGGAGCCGTGGTGTTTGCCTTGAAGATCTGGCGACACTACTTGTACGGCACAAAGTGCACTATCTTTACCGATCATAAGAGCCTACAACACATCTTCGACCAGAAAGAGTTGAACATGAGACAACGAAGATGGGTTGAGCTTATCGGCGATTATGACTGCGCTATCAAGTATCATCCAGGCAAAGCCAATGTAGTGGCCGACGCGTTGAGCCGAAAGGAAACAACGAAACGCGTGCGTGCCCTACAACTCACGATCCATTCGGAATTACCGAATCAAATTCGGATAGCACAACAGGAAGCTCTGAAAACTGAAAACTGAAAACCTTACTCTCGAAGCCATGCGTGGCATGGATAAACAAATAAAGGCAAAAGACGACGGAGCTTACTATTTAATGGATCGAATCTGGATTCCACGCTACGGAGGATTGAGAGAAGTAGTGATGGATGAAGCTCACAAGAGCCGGTATTCCGTACACCCAGACTCTGATAAGATGTATCACGATTTGAAGACAACCTATTGGTGGCCAAACATGAAAGCTGAGATAGCAACATACGTGAGTAAATGCCTAACGTGCTCAAAAGTCAAAGTTGAGTACCAGAAGCCATCAGGGTTACTTCAACAACCGGAATTACCAATGTGGAAATGGGAACAGATTTCCATGGACTTCATCACTAAACTGCCTAAGACGGCAAGTGGATGCGATACCATCTGGGTTATTGTAGACCGACTGACGAGGTCTGCTCATTTCCTACCCATTAAAGAGACTGACAAGCTAGACAAACTCACTCGGATTTATTTGAAGGAAGTGGTCACTCGACATGGAGTGCCAATCTCAATCATATCTGATCGCGACAGTCGATTCACGTCGCATTTCTGGAAGTCCTTGCATAAGGCTTTGGGCACGAGATTGGACATGAGTACCGCTTACCACCCGCAGACGGACGGGCAAAGTGAGCGAACGATACAGACACTGGAAGACATGCTCCGGGCATGTGTCATTGACTTTGGTAGTAGCTGGGAATCTCATCTACCGTTAGTTGAGTTCTCATATAACAATAGCTACCACACTAGCATTCAAGCTGCACCATTCGAGGCACTTTACGGACGTAAGTGTCGATCACCCATCTGCTGGGCGGAAGTTGGAGACAGCCAACTGACTGGTCCAGAACTGGTGCACGAGACAACTGAGAAGATCGTGCAAATACGCAAACGAATGGCAGCAGCTCGGGACAGACAGAAAAGCTATGCCGACAAGCGACGCAAACCGTTGGAGTTCCAGGTGGGGGACAGAGTGTTACTCAAGGTCTCGCCCTGGAAAGGTGTCATTCGGTTTGGAAAACGAGGAAAGTTGAACCCTCGTTACATTGGACCTTTCGAGATCACCAAACGAATAGGCCCTGTAGCCTACGAACTGAACCTGCCAGTTGAGCTGAGCAGTGTACACAACGTATTCCACATCTCGAACCTCAAGAAGTGCCTATCTGATGAGACACTTGTTATTCCTCTCGAGGAAATACAAATCGACGAACAATTGAACTTCGTGGAGGAACCGGTGGAAATCATGGACCGGGAAACCAAGAAGCTCAAACTCAGCAAGATCCCAATAGTGAAAGTGCGATGGAATTCGCGACGAGGACCGGAATTCACGTGGGAACGTGAAGACCAGATGAAACAAAAGTACCCACACCTGTTCGCGGAACAGACAAACACTAGCAACACAAGTTGAATTTCGGGACGAAATTCTTTCTAACATGGGGAGGATGTGACACCCCGTAATTTCCAGGTCAGCATCTTATCTATTTAAATGTTTATTTAAATGCTTTATGTACACGTGGCACTAGAATTAGTTTAATTTAGTGTGACACGTGGCACGACCTTACAAACACTGATACGTAACGGGATAATTCGTGGAATTATCGGCAAACAGCACACATCGAGTCAAACACTATTACTGTACAAACATTATTGTGTATGCTGGGTTATTGGACAAACATTAAGTGTTGAACTCGTTACAAGCCCTCACAAAGTCTTACCGTTAATGTACGAACAACGTGGTAGATTTGGATGGATCCATTAGGGAATGACTAACCCCACGGGGCACCATGTTGACTGAGTGTCATAACCCGTGCAAATTCTGACCTAACTTGCTATGTATACGAGGCATAGCGGAGGCAAGAGCAAACAAGTCTAGTTCGGTAGTGACGCACTGACACTTTGGGCCTAGGGCTCGGTACTAACATTTGATAAACAGCATGACACGTTTTCATTACTATATGTATATCAAAACCTGTGAACTCACCAACCATTGTGTTGACACTTGTTTTCAAACTTGTATTCTCAGGTAACTAGCAAACTATGGATATAGGATTGCACACTCTAAGGGACGAGCATTAGGAACTACATGCATTCCTGTTTATGTTTAACTTTTGAAAAACAATTACGTTTGATTTATGTATTGAACAATGTTAACATTTTACTACTTATATTCCGCTGCAATTTGTCAAACACTTGATTTTCCGTTGCATAATGGCATGATAACTTTTATTCCGTTGCAAACTATTTATTTATGTGTATGTGTCAAACTTGGATTTGTAAACGCATATAGAGTTGTTCTATATGACCTTGAGCTGTGATTCTGGACACGTCACATCCACGTGGACTGACACCACGAGTGGGAATTTGGGGGTGTGACAGATCGGAGTCCCCGTCGGGCGGAAGGTTCTCGGGGCGTGATATCGCGGGTGATAATCGTGATGATCAGATTGTTTACATAGCATCAATGTTTAAGAATAACTAAAGCACAATCAAGTAGTAACTAGGATTACAAAGTTAAATTACAACATCAATGTTTAGCAATTTAACTAAGTAAACCTAACAAAAGAATAAATGTCTATATCTTGTAACTGTACAAGATATCAAAAGTGTATAGTATCCATAGTAAGATGTGTGCTTCTCCAAAAGTCTACTAGGTCTGCTAACTGGCATCCTAGTATGCAATCCCAAAAGCTTAAGCCTATTCCTGTTCGTTACCTGAGAAAACATGTAAGAAAACAAAGTCAACAAAATGGTTGGTGAGTTCATGTAGTTTTAGTATTTGTAAAATAGCTTTTGCAAACCTTTTTAGGTAAAACCTTAACCTCATTAATAACACCTGTATCATCCAACTCGGTATGCTTATATATAGGGCATACCCCTGAGTCGAGCCTACGACCCGCCCAGACGCCGTCCCACCACATACTAAGTTGCATAGGACATTGTTATTAATGATAATTAAGTATTTTACCTACCATTCGATTCATCCTTCATCATAGCTTTAGTTTATTGTTTCAAAGTTTACAAGTCTATAGTATCCGTATGTATTAGCTTCAAAATAAGTTTAACAAGCATCGTGTTTAAAAGTTTATGATATCGACTCAAAAGTATTCATGTTTCCCCCTAGGTAACGACCTTAATCTCATTAACACCACCTGTATCATCCAGCTCGGTATGCTTATATATAGGGCATACCCCTGAGTCGAGCCTACGACCCGCCCAGACGCCGTCCCACCACATACTAAGTTGCATAGGACATTGTTGTTAATGATAATTAAGCATCTTACCAACCATCCATTTCGTTTATAGCTTTAGCATTATGTTTAAGTTTATAGCATGAGTGAACATTGAGGAATCACTGTATGGCAAGCACTGAGAGGCCATAAGTCTACCCCTCAAGTCCCGACTATAAAGGTCACCCTATGGCAAGCACTGAGAGACCATAATAGGTGCCTTCTAGTCCTGACTGTGAAGGACACATGAAGGCAAGCACTGAGAGACCAACTATTGTTCTTCAAGTCCCGACTAGGAAGAACACATGAAGGCAAGCACTGAGAGACCAACTATTGTTCTTCCACAGCCAATAGTTTTAGCATCCAATTAGTTTCGCAACCGGTAAGGCAAGCACTGAGAGACCAAACCGTTGCTTTTGCATAACAAGTTTATAGCTTCCAAAGTTTAACAACCGGTGAGGCAAGCACTGAGAGGCCAAACCGTTGTTTTTGCAATATAAGTCTATAGCTTTTAAAGTTTAACAACCGGATAGGCAAGCACTGAGAGGCCAAACCGTTGCTTTGCATAATAAGTTTATAGCATTCAAAGTTTATAGCATTTTGAGCACTCCAAGCATTTTGAGCATTTAAGCATGATAAGCATATGGTATTTGCATTATAGCCTCAGCACTTGGTATTAGTATATAGCATTAAGCATCTAGTTTATGAATATAGATTATAGCATAAGCATTACAAGTATAGTTTAAGAATATAGTTTATAGCATAAGCGTTACGAGTATAGTTTAAGAATATAGTTTATAACATAAGCTTTAAGAATATAGTTTATAACATAAGCATCAATCACCGAGTTTAAGCATATAGTGGTAGCATAAGCATCAAGTCTCATAAGCATCCAACATATGTTTTCAAGCCTCAAGTTTAACGTATAAATTTCAAGTCTATTGCTTTTCAAAGTATTCTAAGTTCTAGCATAAGTTTCAACATAAGTATCAAGTTTATGTTTAAAGCATTAATTAACATTTCAAGAGTTTTATGAAAATGTTTAACATGCTTCTCAGTCTCGGAGTAAAACAAATAAATTTGAAAAGGGACAAATGAACTCACCTTATTGTTGTAGGGTTGACTTAACTAAAGAAAAGAAGAATGCACGCGCTCTTTGATTATTCTTGTGGTAGTTTTCACGTTCCTGTATTGATTTCACATCGAATGTAACTTATAAGTGTAAATTATTGTGACTTGTGCGCGTGTATGTGTTAGCCCTAACTTGGCTAACACTCGTGAGTCTCGGTAATTGATTCGGCCCTTGTTTATTGTTCGTTGATTCTCTAACATTTGACTTCATTAACTTAAAGTCGTTATATGATCGACATTGTAAGTTATCACTTGAACTTCATTAATAAAAGTTTTGTAACTAAATCCAATTCAAACATATGACTTAGGTTTATAATTTAAAGTTGATCTTATTATCTTGATCATACTTGATTAGTATAATTATACAATAATTATAATCTTAATATGTTATTTATGTCATTACATTTTGATTCGAAATCAATTGAGCCAAATGTAATATGGGCCTTAGTCCAATAGTTTTTTTTTCATGGGCCGAATCCCATAATGTGAGCCTATGATGTTTTCGGTTTTGGGCCAAGGCTTTAGATATGGGCCGAATGTGTATATATAGCCCATTAGGCTATGATGGGCTAGACAAAATAAAGTTGGGCCATGAACTTGGGCCAAATAAAGTGTGATGGATCAAACGATGTGTTGGGCCAAAAGAAATGTGTTGTTGGGCCTTATAGCTTTTCGTTATGGGCTGCTTAAGGAGATGTGGGCCGGTCCAGTTGTGATTGGGCCAAGAGAGCTCTTTTGAGTGTAGTGGCCAAATTAGTTAAGGTCATTGGGCCGAGGATGTCTCAAGGGCTTGGACTAAGACCTCATGGACCATTAACGTGTGTATAGCTAGGAACAAGGAATTGGGCCTAATGATGTTAGGTTGGGTTTGTTAAAATCCTTATGGGCCGAACAAACTTTCTGTTGGACTGAACATATAGTGTGGGTTCATAAGGCACTATCTGCATATTAACTAAAATGGGCCTAGAATGCGTACTATCAACGAATTCAGGTGGCTTTAGAGTAGATTAAAACAGAAAACATATATGTATATGGATGAACTTCCAGCGAACCTACTGGCTACCTTGACCAAGGTTCGGCTATGCATGCAACCAGGTTAGGTTTGTGGCTGTGAAACCAGTCACCTAGGTTCGCCACCAAGGAGTAGCCAGTGGCTAAGGTTCGTCGGTAATAACCAGAAGGCTCGGGGCATCAAGGGTTCGGCTACATGTGGTGACAACAAGGGTTCGCGACTGCTGAATATGGTTCGCAGCCCTAAGGCTCGTAGGTCAGGCTGTACTAGGGTTCGGTGGAGGTGCCCGAAGGTTCGTTGTCCTCAAGAGATTCGTCCCTAGGTGTGTGGGTTCGGGAGACCCTATAGGGTTTGTCCCTATGCGGCCCAGCTCCTGAATCTCGCGAATCTTACCTTGTTCACCATCTTCTTCATCAGATCTTGTTGTTTCAACTTGTCCCTAACCATCTACTGGCATATATCATCTCATAGAGTGCTCGCAGAAGGATATAATATCAATGAGGTCCGGTTTTAAGGCTGGTTTTGAGAGTGGTCGACTAAGGGTATGAAAACCCTAATTTCAGTGGTTTTCTTTGACTCATACCTCGAATGTGGCTGGCTAACAGCTTAGATCCGTTGTACTTTCTTGTAGAGGGCTTCGAGATGGTCGTTTAGGCGAAAGAATCACGCGATTCCGTCAAGAAACGAGTGAGATATGCTTGTTTGAAGCTTGGATCTTGGGTGAAAATGGTGGTGACGGGTTGAGAGAATTTGAGAGAGATGATGATGATAGAAAATGAATTAAATGCATTCATCCAATGCTTATATACCCCGAGGGTATCTGGGTCCGTTTCGGTTGCTCGGTTCACGGTTTTGTCGCGTATTCGGCGCGTTACGCGCGTTTTTCGTAATAAAATAAAAAAATAGTTTACATTTAACAAGTTAAATGTTTATTTATTTCTAAAAATTATTTTAATTATCTTTGTAATAATAATTTATTTGTCGAACTTAATTATTTTGACGCGTTTCATTAGTTTTAGCGTTTCGTAAATTTTCTTCGCGATTTAATAAAATAGTTTGGTTTAAATTATTTTATGATGAGTTTCAAAATTGTAAAATGGAAAATATTTTATTTCCTTAAAATTATGATCGTTCGTGTCTTCATTCGTTTTTGTTATCGTTTCATCAGATCGCGTCGCCATCGCGCGTATTCGTTCGAATCGTCATTCGAACGAACACGTCGATGGTTTAGCTTTCTGATTCTTGTTTTCTACTGTTAAGTTATTATTTCAGAATGTTAGACTTTCAGAATTATTCGTACAGATCGTCACCTATACGAATAACTCGTCAGTTTAGCATTCCGTAACAATAACCGTTATAGTTTCGTTTTGTTTAACCTCACATACGTTTATGCAAACCAATATCACATCAAGTATTTATGTTTCATACTGTGTTGTCTGACCTGTTTTCAGACTGTTAAACCCGAAAGTTTAAATCAGACTCAGACAATCGTTTAATAGTTTCATGTTAATCAAATACATCAATAGTCTAAACATAGTTTCTCGTAAGATGTACCTGAGTTACTGTACAATTTACTGTTCCGGTAACGATTCCGGCACAGATGTTACACCAGCTAGGCTTGCACCACAGGGACCCCTAGATGTTGAGGTTCTGCAGAGGCAGGTACCACCTGAGCGACAAAGGATTTTACACAGGGCAGAGAGGCCTCCGCAGACATTTCCCCTTCGTCAGCCTCGTCCTCCCCGCATTACTTTAGAGAGTCTTTGGGAGGAGCACCAGAGGCTGGCTCAGATGATGCGCCTTCTTTTTACACACTTAGGGGTTGAGATTCCTGAGTGGTTTAGAGCTCCAGATCCACCCCAGCAGCCAGGAGGAGATGCTGATGAGCCTCATGATTAGATTCCAGCATTTTAGTAATAGTTGTATCTTTTGTACTTTTTCTTTATTTTTGTTTTTATCATGATGGTCTGTATATATTTGGATTATATTTTGTTGAACTCAGTTGTATATAGATTAGTGGATTGTATATATTTTGTATTTCTTTATCTTATGGTTGTTTATATTATCCATGTATATGTTGATGGTTTGTTGTGAGTGTTAGTGGATTGCCAAATTCTTCGTGAATGTTCAGAATGCGTTTTTGCACTTAATTGTGATTGCGATTGGATTTGATGGCGGTTAATAAGACTTACGAGAAAAGTGTCACATATCAGGGTTGTAATTATTGTAAATTATATATTTTTGTTGAATTGTTCATTATTTCATATTCCACATTGAGGACAATGTGTGATTTTAAGTGTGGGTATAAGATTTGTGTAAAATTGTAAATTTTTGAAATTTTTAGCAAATAAGTTGTAAATTTTTAGTAAATTTTAAAAATAATTAGTAAAATACAAAAATATTTTCATTTTTAAATTTGAGTCATTTGTAAATAATCAAGTCAGTTTTAGTTAGGTTTGAGTCTTTTATTTTTAATTTTTCTTTTATAGTTAATCTTGTTTGGATTGTTTAGAGCTTAATTTGCAGTTTGGTTTGAATTACCCTTATCAGTTGGGTAGTGATAACTTATATATTGTAGTAGAAAGGCAATCAACAGGATTACAATAACTCGATCGCGAATGGAATGCTATACGATCGTGTTATTCTGGATTTGACATGCACGAATGTTACACAAAACCAGCTAAGTCTTTTCCAAAATTTTATTTTCTTTTCTTTATTTTTGTCTTTTTCAATTTTTATTTAGGTTTTTAGTTGTTTAATTGTAAATTGAGTCTAATTTTAAAATTTTCTAGGTTAGATTGTAAATATTATATATAATTTTGTAAAAAGTCTTTGAATTAGGTTTTGCATTTAAAATGGAAAATGATAGTATAATCAGGAATTTTATGTTTTCTTAAAAGTTTAAACGTACGCATCTAATTTGGGATATGTTAGTAGGCCTAACTGATAAAAAGGTTCTTTAGTATTGATATAATTTATTTAATTTTCATGATGCTAATAGGTTTTGCCTTGGGAAATATGGGGATTCTGAAACTGTTTAATAGTGATTAGAGGAACTTTTACAAACAAACAACTTAATGTTTTTAAAATTAAACCTGGCACGTATGTTCTCTTTTTATGAAAATAAATTCGAGACTTATGGCGCCTGCTTAAAAGAAACATCATTCACTATTCCACTAAATGGGCTGAGTTTGTAGAAAAAAAAGAAAAAAAAATTTAATTAAAATAAGAGCTGCAGCTTATGTGTCATACCCCGGATGGCAACCAAGTGAAACACCACTAAGTTAGGCTCATTAAATTAGAA
Organism: Mikania micrantha; assembly: GCA_009363875.1. Taxonomy (NCBI): domain Eukaryota; kingdom Viridiplantae; phylum Streptophyta; class Magnoliopsida; order Asterales; family Asteraceae; genus Mikania; species Mikania micrantha. The sequence goes on from CM018690.1 coordinate 43,456,667, forward strand.
GCAAAATGCCCATAACTTCATCCATTCCATCTAAGGTTTGATTTTTAAATTCATTTAGGTTGTTTGAATGTAATGGTAACTTGAAAACTTTTATCAGGATTAGGTTGATTACTATGACTTGAGTGTAATACCTATAGTTGATTGAATCATTTGAACATAATGAATCAAGACTAGGGAACCTAGATATCAGTTGTTGGTTTATGTGAATATAAATACTGACAATCGTGGTTAATGCGTATGTGTTTAACTTTTGAGTTTAAAACTAAATTTCTGATTGTGATTCCATTGCAATTCTTTTTCGAGGACGAAAAATGTTCGAGTGTGGGTATTTTTGATGGGTTGTAAAACACATCCGGTTTTTAAATAGTTTTGAGTCGATTTTAGTTTGTAAATACGTCGATTTTGTTTATTTTTAGATTCTTTTTACATGTTTATTGTTTTTACAGGCTTGTCGAATGAAATGAGCGGAAATCGAGTTCGAAACCCGACGGAATCGAGCCCCGGTTGAAATCAAGAGAAAAAGACCAGTTTTAATGATTATGACGTCATCGCGGTACGCGATGAGGAGAAATACCACCTTCGCGGTACGCGAAGGATTTCGGGGGTTCCCCGCTTGTTTTGTCTATCGCGGTACGCGATGAGTTTTTGAATTGGTCTCCGCGGTACGTGAAAGGTTTTAAAATTTGAAAAAAGTCAAGATTCAAGCGAGATTAAATAGGAGAGGCTCCCCAGCCGTTTGAGATATCATTGTCGACCATTTTTGGAGCAGGAGAGCATTCCAGGAGTTGGAGGAAGCATTTGGGAAGCATTGGAGGGCTAGAAGACTTGGTTTACATGTGAAACCATCTTGGTCATTCTTTGTTCTCATTTGTTTTTAATTTTCAGAAGTTTATTTCATTCCATGCTATTGTTTCTGAGATTTCTTTACTGATTATAATGTTATTAGGCTAGTTGTTTGATTCTACTTAGGTTAGAATGATTGTTTGAATGATTATTGATGACTATTGACTATTGTTTTAGTTTATGATGGAAAACACTTTTGTAACAGATCTTATTGTGTCATTTTGATGAGTTTTACATATCTAATCTTGATTATATCAGTTTATATCATGTTCCATACGTTTTTATTGAATGTCTTTCAGTGTTAGATGCGTATTAGGTCATCGACTTGGTGTTATGACTAGTTTGTGGGTTGTTTGATATCACTAGCCATAGGAAAAGATATAATTGATGTTTTTAGGGTTCTTTGTGTATCTAAGTTTAGAAATCCGGAAGGTGAAAGACTTGTCGGGTGATCTTTAGCATTAGGGTTTTCATAATAATTACCCGGGAGGGTTGGTTAATTGAAAGACTTAGTGTTATTGTCATTTCGTGTCAAATTAGACATTCTAAGATTACTTCTTACGTCTTTGGTGTATTGGAATGAGAAAATCAGGAATGTGACTTGTTCATTTGAGTACATAAGTGTTATTGGAAAAATCCGGGAGGTGATTCAATTAACTAGTGTATTTATTACAAAATTAGATTTTCTTAGTTGGTTTTATCTGGTAATTGTTGCAGAATCCATTAGGTTACCTATATTTTGCTGTTTAAGATCCTAGTTCCATCATATCAAACAAAGTCAATAGTGTCAATAATCACAAACAGGAATTCTACCTAAGTAGAGTTTTTCTCATTCGTTTAGGTTTTTCTAAAATTATAAACCATTTCTTTTAATTAAATTTGTTAATCTGTTTTAGGGTTTAAATATTAGTTGAACTTGCTTTTTCTAATTTAATTAGGATAAATAGTTTAATTGAATTGCCATTTTTATTCAAAACCCCCATTTGTTTTAAATCATTTTCTAATCTTCTTTCGTTAAGTCAGTGTCTCGTGGGTTCGATATCTGGACTTTCGTTAGCTATTCTACAATTGATAGGTACACTTGCCTGTCGTAGTGGTTTAGTTTAGGATTTTCGGTTTTAACTCGTTGTAATTAAGTTGAGTCTAGGTTAGTGTTTGTAGTTATTTTCTTAGACCACTTTCGAGGACATCAATTATTTTCTTTAAACAACTTTTTTTATAGTTTGTTTTTCCTTAAACATTGTGTTCAAATAATTGTTTTTAAAAATTTTATAATTTATAATAACTTTTTTTTAAAAAAAAAGTGTCTTTTTAATATTAATATATTTTCACGTATTAAAAAACCTTTTTTATTTTAAAAATGCATAAAAAGTATATTTAATATTTAGTATTATTATTTAATGTTATATGTATTTAATAGGAGAGAGAAGCGGAAAAATGAATTTTGAGATGCTCTATAATCATGCCATATGGCACAAAAAAACTTTATTTATTAGTATAGGTAGAAGGTATATAGATTCAACAAATGACCTATTTAATGAAAAAAAACCTATTAAGATTAATAAATATAAATTAATTTTAAATGATAAAGAAATGATTTCAATAAATCTTCTACTAATAAAAGAATAGCTAGCATTAACACTTGTCATCTTCTAATAAACTCTAAAAAAAATTTTGTCTGCGTCTCTCTCCTATTAAATACTAATTATCTTTTACATTAAATACTAATAATAAATCATGTTAAATAATTAAATTATACAATTAAATATAAAACAAATAGATCTTCTTATCATAAAAATTAAATAAAACTTAATAAATCATAAGAAAATTTCAATTATATAATATCTTAAAATATAATTTTATAATTCTTAATCCTTATTTGTAATATGTTATTTTCAAACATTCAATTATAATTATTTTATAAACAATTAATAATGTCAAAATACAAATTTTATAAAAAATTATTGATCACAACATTTAGATTTATTAAACCGATGCAATACATGGGTTTCTAACCTAGTTACATGATATAGGAACTCATTTAAAATTATTGATAGGTTTTCTCACGTATACTTTTTTATTGCCTGTTTTTCTCTTTATTTAGTTTTTATAATTTTTATTTAATTACATTATTAAAACACTTATACCGTAACATACAAGGAACATAATGATTTTTCTAATTTACGTTTTTGATCTCCATAACTGAGGCACTGCAACCTTATAAGTTTACTTTTGATTGGATGCGAATTTTAATCATAACACCATATCACATAACATTGAAAAAAATTAGTAACTATACTCTTATAGTGGTGTTTCCATACACTTTTTTTTTAAACAATATGCAAGTTAGTGGAGTTTTTTTCCAAAACGATGCTGGGGGAAATTATTTACCAAAATGTGTGATTTAAAAAATTTTTATCGACACTCTGATTTTCTTTATTTCTTTATTTTTAAGTAAGTTACTATATTTTTTTATTCACTCAACATATTATCATTTTTCTAATTTTTCCAATCAACTCACTTTAGTTTTTCTATTTTTGTAACTTAATATAATATATTTTATTTTAATTTTTTAAACCATGTTAAATACAAAAAAAAAATCCAAGAAACTTAACAAAAACCTGGGAGTCGAGATCTCAATTACAAAATAAAATGAAAACGTTAAATAAAGTCGATATCACTTGTGACACCCCCGTAATTTCCAGGTCAGCTTATTATTTATTTAAATGTTTATTTAAATGCTTTATGTACACGTGGCACTAGAACTAGATTAATTTAGTGTGACACGTGGCATGACAGTACGAACACTGACACATGACTAGATAATTCGAGGAATTATCAAGGAACCGCACACACGTGTCAAAACACACGAACGTTAGTGAACATCACAACACTTAAGCACAGAAACATCTCACAAGTCAATTATGGCTAATAATTGACTAATGGAGTCCAAACGACGCTCGAACGATGTTCTACAGTCGAAAAACGGGCAAGAATGGGCCCAGAACAACAAAATAGGCTTATTGGGCCTTACATTTGGGCCAGGCGGTACGCCTGACCCGAAGCTTCCATCTCAGGCGATACGCGCGGATGGAAAATTGAGCGTCTCATCCGGCTGCCTCGTGCGTAACGACAGAACCACATCACCCCTCGCCAGGCGATACGCCTGGGGCGTCAGAATCACAAAATCAGCTTTTTAAGCTCCCAAGATCATCATTTTGCCTACACTACTTCTTTCACTCATTATACCCGAATTAATACTCAACCTCTCGACCATCTTCATCCCCAACCCACTGTTACAACCTCTTTCCTCCATTAGAAGCCATTTTTACACCTCTTGAAAGCTTGAGACCATAGAAGGAAGACCTCTAAGGGGCATCCATCACCATCACCATCACCTTCTTGATTTCTGTTGAATCCAACGAACCAGAAGATTATAGAGCTGCTAGAGCATCATATCAGTGATTTAAAGAGCTTCGGAAGGTAGTTCAATGGTCCTTGTAGTTTAAAATGCACTATTCTCACTTCTACACACACATGCAATGCATGAAACACACATGCAAGCACGAAACACCCACATGCACGAGGTTTGTTTCTGGGTTTGATGATTTATCTGCTGATATTGATGATCTAGAGTGATTATAATGCGTTTCGTGACGATCCATGATGATGTGTGTCATTAGAATGCATGATTTGGTCATTGTCAAGTGAAAAACCCACATGCATGTATGATCCATGGCATGTGGGATGATTTTCAGTGTTTAAATATGCATCTTGATGATATTGGATGATGATTTCATGACTAGATGATGTTAGAATGGTTAAAAGGTTGATTTTTGATAAACTTTCTATTATTAGAAACTTTATGTTGACAAGATGATATTTTGGATGAAATAATGAGCATGCATGTATGTAGGATTGCTCTTAGGATGACAATATGATGATTGAAACACTTGGAATGTGATTTTGATAATAGTTATGGTCATATTTAGCATTATTACTATTTTTAGTAACTTTTTGGGCCAAGATGGTGCTAGGTGATGAATTTGACTATGTTAATATGTCTACATGATGCTAAGTAGCCTATAATGATATTTGATGATATGAAAATTGGTTCAGAAATGTTAGAAGGGTTATTTCTATGCAAAACTACAAAGTTACTATTTTTAGTAACTTTATTTTTAAAAAAACCGACTCATAGATATGTTGGTATGATTTGAACATGCTAAGTGACTTTTTATGATATAACATGTTGATTAGATGCTAAGTTAGATGGTTTCCGATATCACGTATGCTAAAAATGGAAACTTTCCATTTTAGGAAATTTGTGTGCACTAACATGATGAACACGACTTAAATGACTTTGTATGACAACGTGCTATGTGTTAACATGATCATGTAGGACTAATGAGCATGCTAGAACTATAAAACCGATATGCTTTGTGAGTTTTCCATAAATGGAAACTTACTATAAATAGTAAGTTGTCCATAGACGCGATTTGCGCGTTTTGCACACAACGAGCACTTACACATTTGCTACACGATTCACAAACCGTCACACGGTTCACCAACGGGTCGTTGACTTGACACGGTCAACTCTAGTCAAACTCGGTCAAACACGGTCAATGTGGACCAACACGGTCAAACACGGTCAATGTGGACTAACACGAGCAAACACGGTCATTGTGGACCGACATGGACAAACATGAACAACCAAGGGTTGTTGGGCACGAACACGAGCACTAACATGAACACTAGCACGGTCACATACACAAACTCACGAACGGTATACGATATAGGTTGCCGGTGACCGACGTGCCTACTACACGAGGAGCTTACGCTTACTACTTTCATCACTAAGGTGAGTTTACGGCCCCTCTTTACTCTTTTTCAAACGCTTTTAAATAGGGGGAGAATACTAGTTGCATCGAGTCAAACATCTATTACTGTACAAACATTTTGTGTATGCTGGTTTATTGGACAAACATTAAGTGTTGAACTCGTAACAAGCCCTCACAAAGTCTTACCGTTAATGTACGAACAACGTGGTAGATTTGGATGGATCCATTAGGGAATGACTAACCCCACGGGCACTATGTTGACTGGATGTCATAACCCGTGCAAACTCTGACCTAACTGGCTATGCATACGAGGCATGGCGGAGGCAAGGACAAACAAGTCTAGTTCGGTAGTGACGCACACTTTGGGCCTAGGGCTCAGTACTAACATTAATAAACAGCATGACACACTTATATTACTATATGTATATCAAAACCTGTGAACTCACCAACCATTGTGTTGACACTTTTTCTAACTTGTATTCTCAGGTAACTAGCGTGGCTAGCAGGAGGACAGGAATGCACAATTTAAGGAACGGGCATTAGGAACTTACATGCATTCTGTCTTGTCATTTTGAAAACAATTTACTTTTATTCTGTTAAACAATGTTGTGTTAAACTATTTACATTTCCGCTGCATTTTGTCAAACATTTGATTTCCGCTGCAATTTGATATGATAACTTTATTTCCGCTGCAAACTATTTTGTCATGTGTATGTGTCAAACTTTGAAATTGTAAACGCATATAGAGGTGTTCTATATGACCTTGAGCTGTGATTCTGGACACGTCACATCCACGTGGACATACGCCACAAGTGGGAATTTGGGGGTGTGACAGACTGGTATCAGAGCCTTGGTTATAGGGAACTAGGTTTGCATGTAGTAAACTTAGACTATAGTCATTGCTCAACTTTAGACACTACACGTAGAACTTGCACATTGATGACATTGTTGCTTATATTGAACTGGTGCTTACTAACTTGAGACTTACAGGATGGCCGACAGCAACGACGCTAACAGGAACGCAGCTAGACTCACGACCACAGACGACATGGTGGCAGAGAGTCGACGACGGGTCCATGACATAGTGGCACAGGTAGATGCCGAAATGGATAGACGAGCTCGACATGCGGCACGAGCTCGATATTGGGGATGGTTACCCACGATGATACATGAGTGGATCATTGGAGAGAGGGTACCTCCATACCGTTTCCCTGGCGATACCACTCTAGGACACCGACTACCATCACTTGGAGTACCACTGGAGCAGGCCTTTGCGGCCCACGTTGCTTGCACTCGACGGGAGATTTGGAGGAGTGGCGAGCTATCGGACGAGGTCCGAGTTCTTCGTGAGAAGAACGATCGCCTGGAAAGGCGAAACGATCGACTTGAGGAGCGAAACGATCGCCTGGAGGAGCAGGTGGAGACTCTACGTCTCCAGGTGTCCCAGTTGATGACTCAGCATGGACAGATGGTCGACATCATGCAGGAGCATGATGGACGTATTACAGAGAATCGAGTCGCCATTGAGGAGACTCAAGCTATGGTACAGGCCAGCGACGCCATGGTTAACGCATGGGCTGCACAGTTTATAGAGGAACCACCACAGGATGATGGTCCTCAATTCGAGGCTGATGACCTCGAAGAGGAGGATTTTGATGAGGATCCTAATGAGGATCCCGAGGAGGATGATGATGACGGAGACGCTGCCAGTGACATTTGACACGTCTCCATGGACTCGGACTAAAGGACTATTTTATTTTGTATTTCTTTTTATTTTGGCCTAGATGAGCGGGATGTGCTCGAAGAACTCGTATTGTATTTCCTTTTGAAATTATTGTACTTCAAGCTTATTATTAATGAGAATTATGCTTTGATATTGTCTATTGTATCATTATGACTGTTGCTAACACAACTTCTGACATGACGTCTGACTTGACCTCTAACATGACATTGGCTAACGCTCTAACACCTGCTAACTAACATCCTAACATTTCCATATAGAAACATGTCTGGAAGAGGAACCAATGCTCTCAAACTCAAACGCAAGGCCGAAAGGGCGAGGATCGACATGATGGTCGAACGTAAGTTCAACAAAGTACTCGCGGAGTACGAGGCGAACCGACATGCCAGCGAGACTAGTGGCACCAATAATGGTATTAACTCCTACCTAACGTGACTAACATAGTATAGGCAACGCGGACACTAACACATTACATTGAACTCCGATGCACAGGATCTCACGGGAGCGTAGCAAAGGGATGCTCGTTCAAAGCTTCCCTGAGCTGCCACCCGCACAAGTTCCAAGGTACCGAAGGAGCAGTGGGACTGCTACGTTGGATCGAGAAGTTGGAATCAGTCTTCTCTATGGCTGAATGCTCGGAGGAAAACCGAGTGAAATATGCTACGGGAACTCTGGAGGGACCGGCCCTCACCTGGTGGAACACCCATGTCCAGACTCTCGGACTGGAAACCGCCAACTCTATTCCTTGGGAGAATTTCACAAGGATGCTTCATGAAGAGTATTGCCCTCGTGACGAAATCCGAAAGCTGGAGGAGGAATTCTAGGTGCACAAAATGGTGGGATCGGAAATCGAGAAGTACTGCACTCGATTTCACGAGCTATGCAAACTATGCCCGGCAATGGTGACGCCGGAATATAAGAAGATCGAGCAGTTTATCAGCGGGCTGCCCGAACAGATCCAGAGCATGGTGACAGCATCCGACCACACCACCATCCAACCACTAATTCGCTTGGCTCACAAACTGACTGATCAAGCGGTAGCACAAGGCAAGTTACCCAAACGAGGCGAGCATGTAAAGCCTCAAGAGAGCCAAAAGAGGAAGTGGGAACCCAGTCAGCACAAATCTCACCAACCTCAGCAACAACAAAGATCTGCACCAGCCAGAGCCTTTACTGCCACTCAACCCGACAACAAGGGGAAGGGTGAGTATCAAGGAAAATACCCTTTATGCAATAGGTGTTCCTATCACCACTTTGGGCAATGCGAACGGTATCGTTGCCTGAAGTGCGGGCGACATGGCCACATGGCCAAAGACTGCAGATCCAAGTTTCCTATCAACAACAACAACCCCAACCACAACCAGAACAACAACAACAATCAAAACACTCTCAAGGGGTGTTACGAATGTGGCAAGCTGGGCCACATGAGGAGGGATTGCCCTCAACTAAAGAAGGCCGGAGGAGGAGAGGCCAAGGGTCGAGCTTTTGTTATTGGCTCGGGGGAAGCTAAGGATGACCCGAACATCGTAACCGGTACGTTTCTTTTAAACAATGTCTATGCTAGCATATTATTTGATACCAGTGCCGATAGGAGCTTTATATCTAGTGAGTTTAGCAAATTGCTAGATATTACCCCAACGCCACTAGACTATAAGTATACCGTAGAGTTAGCCGACGGTAAACTGATTGAAACACAACACATCCTTCGAGGATGCGTTATGGTACTGGCGGATCACGAACTCGAAATCGATTTGATGCCGGTAACTCTCGGAAGCTTTGATGTAGTCGTTGGAATGGATTGGTTATCCGCTAACCAAGCCGAGATTGTATGCAACGAGAAGATCGTACGAGTGACGTTGCAGGACGGAGAACAGATCTCGATTCAGGGGGAAAGACGAGGAGTACCTCTGAACATCATGTCATGCATGAAGGCGAACAAGTATCTACAAAAGGGATACACTGCCATACTAGCCCTCATCGCAGAGCAACCAAAGAAGGAGAGGAAGATTGAGGACATTGCCGTAGTCCGCGATTTTCCCGAGGTGTTTCCCGAGGATCTACCTAGACTACCCCCGAAACGACAAGTCGAGTTCCAGATAGACCTTACACCTGGAGCAGCACCAATTGCTAAAGCTCCATACCGACTAGCACCGACGGAGATGCAGGAACTGTCTAACCAGTTGCAGGAACTGTTAGACAAGGGATTTATCAGACCGAGCTTCTCACCTTGGGGAGCACCGGTCTTGTTTGTAAAGAAGAAAGACGGATCATTCCGTATGTGCATCGACCACAGAGAGCTGAACAAAGTGACGATCAAGAATCGATACCCGTTGCCACGAATAGACGATTTGTTTGACCAGCTGCAAGGGTCAAGCTACTATTCGAAGATCGATTTAAGATCGGGTTACCATCAACTAAGGATACAAGAGAACGATATTCCTAAGACAGCCTTCAGAACTCGATACGGACACTACGAATTCTTGGTTATGCCCTTTGGACTGACCAATGCACCAGCTGTATTCATGGACCTCATGAATAGAGTGTGCAAACCTTACCTTGACAAATTCGTAATAGTGTTCATTGACGACATTCTGATTTACTCAAAGAATCAGGAGGAACATGCTGAACATCTGAGGCTAGTCTTAGAATTATTGAAGAAAGAGCAGTTGTACGCAAAGTTTTCAAAGTGCGACTTCTGGATTCGCGAAGTCCAATTTCTTGGACACGTGGTCAATGAGCAAGGGATACACGTAGACCCAGCTAAGATCGAAGCCATCAAGAACTGGGAAGCACCCAAGACTCCGACTGAGGTACGACAATTCCTAGGTCTGGCCGGGTACTACCGGAGATTCATTGAAGGATTCTCGAAGGTTGCTCAGTCATTGACATCCCTGACCCATAAAGACAAGAAGTTTGACTGGGGAGACAAACAGGAAACTACTTTCAATTTGTTGAAACAGAAACTATGTACAGCACCCATCCTATCTCTACCAGAAGGATGCGACGACTTCGTGGTGTATTGCGACGCCTCGAAACAAGGACTCGGTTGTGTACTGATGCAACGCGAGAAGGTGATAGCGTACGCTTCGAGACAACTAGAGATGCATGAGAAGAACTATACGACTCATGACCTTGAATTGGGAGCCGTAGTATTTGCCTTAAAGATCTGGCGACACTATTTGTATGGCACAAAATGCACAATCTTTACCGATCATAAGAGCCTACAACACATCTTCGATCAGAAGGAGCTAAACATGAGGCAACGAAGATGGGTCGAACTCATCGGCGATTATGATTGCGCCATCAAGTACCATCCAGGCAAGGCAAACGTAGTGGCCGACGCGTTGAGCCGGAAGGAAACAACAAAACGCGTGCATGCCCTACAACTCACAATTCATTCTGAGCTACCAAATCAAATCCGACACGCACAGCAAGAAGCTCTGAAAACAGAGAACCTCTCTCTTGAAGCCATGCGTGGCATGGATAAGCAAATAAAAACAAAAGACGACGGAGCTTATTATCTGAAGGATCGAATTTGGATCCCACGCTACGGAGGATTGAGAGATGTAGTGATGGACGAAGCACACAAGAGCAGGTATTCCATACACCCAGGCTCTGACAAGATGTATCACGATTCGAAGACAACCTATTGGTGGCCGAACATGAAAGCCGAGATAGCAACTTACGTGAGTAAGTGTCTAACATGCTCAAAGGTCAAGGTTGAGTACCAGAAGCCATCAGGGTTACTTCAACAACCGGAACTACCAATGTGGAAATGGGAGCAGATTTTCATGGACTTCATCACTAAACTGCCAAAGACAGCAAGTGGTTGCGATACCATCTGGGTCATCGTAAACCGACTAACAAAGTCTGCGCATTTTCTACCCATTAAGGAGACAGACAAATTGGACAAACTCACTCGCATTTATCTAAAGGAAGTGGTCACTCGACATGGAGTGCCAATCTCGATTATATCTGACCGCGACAGTCGATTCACGTCGCATTTCTGGAAGTCTTTGCATAAGGCTTTGGGAACGAGATTGGATATGAGTACCGCTTACCACCCGCAGACAGATGGGCAGAGCGAACGCACTATACAGACACTGGAGGACATGCTCCGGGCATGTGTTATCGACTTTGGTAGTAGCTGGGAGACTCATCTACCGTTAGTTGAGTTCTCATATAACAATAGTTACCACACCAGCATCCAAGCTGCACCATTCGAGGCACTTTACGGACGTAAGTGTCGATCACCCATTTGCTGGGCGGAAGTTGGAGACAGCCAACTGACCGGTCCAGAGCTTGTTCACGAGACGACTGAGAAGATCGTGCAAATACGCAAACGAATGGCAGCAGTGCGAGACAGACAGAAAAGCTACGCCGACAGACGACGCAAACCGTTAGAGTTCCAGGTGGGAGACAGAGTGTTGCTCAAGGTCTCGCCCTGGAAGGGAGTTATTCGGTTTGGCAAACGAGGCAAATTGAACCCTCGTTACATTGGACCTTTCGAGATTACAAAACGAATAGGCCCGGTGGCCTACGAGCTAAACCTGCCAGACGAGCTGAGCAGTGTGCACAACGTGTTTCACATCTCGAATCTCAAAAAGTGCCTGTCTGACGAGACACTTGTTATCCCTCTCGAGGAAATACAGATCGATGAACAACTGAACTTCGTCGAAGAGCCGGTGGAGATTATGGACCGGGAAACCAAGAAGCTCAAACTCAGTAAAATACCAATTGTAAAGGTGCGATGGAATTCGCGACGAGGACCGGAATTCACATGGGAACGTGAAGACCAGATGAAACAAAAGTACCCACACCTGTTCGCAGAACAGACAAACACTTGCAACGCAAGTTGAATTTCGGGACGAAATTCTTTCTAACATGGGGAGGATGTGACACCCCCGTAATTTCCAGGTCAGCTTATTATTTATTTAAATGTTTATTTAAATGCTTTATGTACACGTGGCACTAGAACTAGATTAATTTAGTGTGACACGTGGCATGACAGTACGAACACTGACACATGACTAGATAATTCGAGGAATTATCAAGGAACAGCACACACGTGTCAAAACACACAAACCAACGTGAACATCACAACACTTAAGCACAGAAACATATCACAAGTCAATTATGGCTAATAATTGACTAATGGAGTCCAAACGACGCTCGAACGATGTTCTACAGTCGAGAAACGGGCAAGAATGGGCCCAGAACAACAAAATAGGCTTATTGGGCCTTACATTTGGGCAAAGTGGTACGCCTGACCCGAAGCTTCCATCTCAGGCGATACGCGCGGATGGAAAATTGAGCGCCTCATCCGGCTGCCTCGCGCGTAACGACAGAACCACATCACCCCTCGCCAGGCGATACGCCTGGGGCGTCAAAATCGCAAAATCAGCTTTTTAAGCTCCCAAGATCATCATTTTGCCTACACTACTTCTTTCACTCATTATACCCGAATTAATACTCAACCTCTCGAACATCTTCATCCCCAACCCACTGTTACAACCTCTTTCCTCCATTAGAAGCCATTTTTACACCTCTTGAAAGCTTGAGACCATAGAAGGAAGACCACTAAGGGGCATCCATCACCATCACCTTCTTGATTTCTGTTGAATCCTACGAACCAGAAGATTATAGAGCTGCTAGAGCATCATCTCAGTGATTTAAAGAGCTTCGGAAGGTAGTTCAATGGTCCTTGTAGTTTAAAATGCACTATTCTCACTTCTACACACACATGCAATGCATGAAACGCACATGCAAGCACGAAACACCCACATGCACGAGGTTTGTTTCTGGGTTTGATGATTTATCTGCTGATATTGATGATCTAGAGTGATTATAATGCGTTTCGTGACGATCCATGATGATGTGTGTCATTAGAATGCATGATTTGGTCATTGTCAAGTGAAAAACCCACATGCATGTATGATCCATGGCATGTGGGATGATTTTCAGTGTTTAAATATGCATCTTGATGATATTGGATGATGATTTCATGACTAGATGATGTTAGAATGGTTAAAAGGTTGATTTTTGATAAACTTTCTATTATTAGAAACTTTATGTTGACAAGATGATATTTTGGATGAAATAATGAGCATGCATGTATGTAGGATTGCTCTTAGGATGACAACATGATGATTGAAACACTTGGAATGTGATTTTGATAATAGTTATGGTCATATTTAGCATTATTACTATTTTTAGTAACTTTTTGGGCCAAGATGGTGCTAGGTGATGAATTTGACTATGTTAATATGTCTACATGATGCTAAGTAGCCTATAATGATATTTGATGATATGAAAATTGGTTCAGAAATGTTAGAAGGGTTATTTCTATGCAAAACTACAAAGTTACTATTTTTAGTAACTTTATTTTTACAAAAACCGACTCATAGATATTTTGGTATGATTTGAACATGCTAAGTGACTTTTTATGATATAACATGTTGATTAGATGCTAAGTTAGATGGTTTCCGATATCACGTATGTTAAAAATGGAAACTTTCCATTTTAGGAAATTTTTGTGCACTAACATGATGAACACGACTTATATGACTTTGTATGACAACGTGCTATGTGTTAACATGATCATGTAGGACTAATGAGCATGCTAGAACTATAAAACCGATATGCTTTGTGAGTTTTCCATAAATGGAAACTTACTATAAATAGTAAGTTGTCCATAGACGCGATTTGCGCGTTTTGCACACAACGAGCACTTACACATTTGTTACACGATTCACAAACCGTCACACGGTTCACCAACGGGTCGTTGACTTGACACGGTCAACTCTAGTCAAACTCGGTCAAACACGGTCAATGTGGACCAACACGGTCAATGTGGACTAACACGAGCAAACACGGTCATTGTGGACCGACATGGACAAACATGAACAACCAAGGGTTGTTGGGCACGAACACGAGCACTAACATGAACACTAGCACGGTCACATACACAAACTCACAAACGGTATACGATATAGGTTGCCGGTGACCGACGTGCCTACTACACGAGGAGCTTACGCTTACTACTTTCATCACTAAGGTGAGTTTGCGGCCTCTCTTTACTCTTTTTCAAACGCTTTTAAATAGGGGGAGAATATGTCACACCCCGAGCCGGCGGGATAGGATCGGTTGTCCCGTCGGGCGGAAGGTTCCCGGGGCGCGATATCGGGAGTGATAATCGGACTGATCAGATTGTTATATGGCACATGATACATAAATGAGAAATGCTAAATAGGATAGAATTACAAAGTTAAACTACATCAATATTGTTTATAATTTAACAATGTAACTCTACTGTTAACACCATGAGTTTCTATCTTGTATTTACACAAGATATACAAAATGGTAGGTGTAATGTTGCCTTCAAAATATGCAGGTCCAAAACACTAAGTCTTCTATTTGCAGTCCTAGTCCAGAAGTAATGACTTCCTAATTGACCTGTTCGTCACCTGAGAAGTCATGCAAAAAGATCAAGTCAACACATGGTTGGTGAGTTCATATAGTTTTGTAACTCTGAAAATGTTTTGAACCCTTCTTTCGGTAAAGACCCTAACCTCATTAACATCACATGTATCATCCAGATCGGTATGCTTATATATAGGGCATACCCCTGGGTCAAGGCTACAACCCCGCCCAGACGACGTCCCACCACATACTAATCCGCATAGGACATTGATGTTGATGATAATTAAGCGTTTTTACCTACCATACACTTTTCCATAAGTTCTTCTGTTATTGTCCCTGTGTTTACAATCAATTGAAATCCATGTTGATTTCACAAGTTCTTCACACAAGATGATCAACCACAGTAATTGTATAAACAGTTATAAATGTTTAAGTAAATAAATAAATAAACATTTAATAAAATCTAAGTCATAATGATTGGGGCCTTTGGTCAACTCGAGTAGACTAGTCTGTCAATCAAGGTACTTAGTAGTAAGGAGATCTGTAAACCTCATCAAACATGTGACCTATAATCAATCAGTCTAGCTAGGACATCTTTTGATATATAGGCTTTCATAGTTCTTTAGACCGTCCATAGTTCTTTAGTTCTTTAGTTCTTTGGCACATGTTATCTTTGAGCATTTCCCAGATGTTCCTCAAAATAGTTCTTTGTACTTAGTTCTTTGAAATAGATCGTTAGTTCTTTGACAACACACCCTTGAAATAGTTCTTTGAAAATAGATCGTTAGTTCTTTGACAACACACCCTTGAAATAGTTCTTTGAAAATAGATCGTTAGTTCTTTGACAACACACCCTTGAAATAGTTCTTTGAAATTAGGTCGTTAGTTCTTTGATAATAGATCTTTGAAAATAGACCTTTGAAAATAGTTCGTTGTTGAGATCTTTAGTTCTTTGAAAATAGTTCTTTAAAATAGTTCTTTAGTACGTAACAGTTACCTAAACATGAGTCTAGGATAACCTTTATACATGTAAAACATATAAAAGCATTTAAGTAAACAATTTATATAAAACAGCTTACGCATGCTTCTCAGCCCCGCGTTTTAAAACAAAAATGTTAGAAAAGGGGCAATGAACTCACCTTGTAGTTGTTGGGTTGACTTAGCTTAAACGAAAGAATGTACGCGCTCTGTATTGTAATTGAGTTTGTTTTCACATTCCTGTATTGATTTCACATTGTTAAGACTTGTAAGTATAAGTTTGTAGGGTTTTGTGTGTGTGAATGTAGGTGTTAGCCCTAAAGTTGGCTAATACGCGTAAGACTTGGTCATGATCCCTGTTCGGTCCCATATGTTTGATTCAAGTCAATGACCTTATAAGTTATCATCTTATCATTAGTTATATGCCATTTGCTTTGATGAAAGACTTAGTGCTTAGTTTCCAACTCGTCTTTGTTGATTTTGTACGTTTTGAACATTTATCGCATAATTATGAATTAATTAAGCAAACATTCTTTTGACATATTTTATTTTGATCTTATGAAATGTAGTGAACTCATGTGGGCCTAATCATGGCATATGGACCGAACATTGTGACCAAGTTACTTGTTGGGCCATTTGTGTAACAAGTTGGGCCTTGGGCCCAAATACATAGGCCTTGGAATAGTTCTTGAACATTTGAGGATGGTGAGGCTTATTTGAAAGTGTGGAACTATGATTTGGACTAATGGAATACAAAGGCCTTGCCAAAAGTTACAAAGGCTAGAGTTCAAGTAGCTTTGTGGGCCTTGTTTTGGGCCTCTAAGGAATTTATTGGGCCCAAGGTGGGCCTTAGTAATATTTGTTGGGCCTAGAGTCATATAAGGCTGTAGGAATTGAAATTGGTCCAAGAATGAGCTGTTGGCCAAGGTATTAGCAAAGTGGCTCCAAAATGAGGACATGGGCCTCAAAATAGGCCTTGAATTAGTTTTCTGTGGGCCTCGGGCTGATTTTGTTGGGCCCCATGGGTTTTGTCTCGGGCCTTTGCCAAAAGAGTTCATGGGCCAACATGGGCCTAGGTTAGAATGGTTGAAACAATGGTGGGCCTAAAAAATTGGACTGTTGGCCTTAATTGTGGCCTTGGGCCAAAATCAGTGGGCCAGGAGATGATTTTACTGGGCCCCTTGGATTCCCTCAAGGCCTGTAGTAAAATAGGTCATGGGCCAACATGGGCCTGGTCCCTTTTGGCTGAAATTGATAGTGGGCCCATTTTGTCCTTGGTTACTCAATAACCATGGGCCAACCAAGGTGTTTGGGGTTAACTATTGGGCCTACTAAAGGTAATGGGCTGGAACAAATTAACTGGGCCAAGATAGCATTGGGCCTGGACAGAACAGGGTTGGGCCCATCTTGGGCCATCCAGAATTCATTTGGGCCTGATGTTGGGCCTGTTGGGCCAACAGATCTGACCTTGAGCCCCCTGATGTCCTTGGTGTCTTGGGCAAGAAAGATGAAATGGTTAGAAAAGAGGTCATGAGGATTGGGCTTATCAACCGAAAACTATGGGCCCACCTACGAGCTGCTTGGCCAATCAGCAACCACATTGGGCCTGTTGTGGGCCGGCTGATTCTGATGTTGGGCCGCAATGGGCCGGTTGTACTGGGTCAAATCAGATCATCTTTGGCTCCTGTTAGGCAATATGAGACAAGTAGAGTTGGGCCAATAGTTGGGCTTCTGACAACCGATGTGGGCCTGAACAACTGGACCGAATGGGCTGCTTTTCGAATGGATCTGTCCAATGTTCATCAAGAAATAAGTGGGTGTGTGTGTGTGTAGGCTGAAAAGGGAGATGTGGCCGAAGGGGTGGTCTTGGTCATGGCTGGCTGAACTAATGGCCGAATGATACAAAAATGGCGAATAGGGGACTGCCCAAATAACCTAGCTGACGAATGAAGGGAACATGGTTCCTGTCGAATGGCCACGAATGTCCTTGGCCGAATCAAGGCCGGCTGGCGAATGAGTAGCTTTCGAATGAGCTAGGGTGGCGAAGGGAGGAGCATCAGTCGAATGAGGGTTGATGGTTCGAATGAGGCTAGCGAAGGGGGTGAGCTGGGTGGCGAATAGGGGTTCTAAAAGCTCCGAATATGGCTAGTTCGGCCTTCCCATTCGGCGCCCTGTGTACCTCATTCGGCCAAAGGTGCCGAGGCTAGACCCACCCTCCAAACAAGGCTCCTTGATGGTTTCGAAGAGAACATGTGCTTAGGGAGGTGTGCTAGTGATCGTGGGTTGAAAGAAAAGAACTTAGGCCGGCTAGGGTTTTGAGTTGAACACAAAAGTTGAAAAACCCTATTTTTCGCAAGTTTGCAGCTCATTTTACCTTGATTCAAGGAAGTTTGAACTCCGATCTGTTGTACTTTCGTGTAGTAGAGGTCAAGAGCTTCAAGTGGGTTCAAGAATGGAGTGATTTGGTTAAGAAATGAAGAAGATATGAAGGTTTGAAGTTGGTGAAAATGGGGGTTTTCTCAAAACCGGGAATTGGATTTTAGATGAGGAAGATGAAGTGGGAAAATGAGTAATTTGACTCATTTATGGTTATTTATACCCCGAGGGTGTTCGGGTTCGTTTTCGTTGCTCGGTTCGCGTTTTCGTTACGTTTCCGGAAAATTACGCGTAATTTAAATGGATTTAAATAAAAAGAGTTTAAATTAATTATTTTGATGAGTTTCAAAATTGTAAAATGTTATTTATTTTATTTTATTAAATTACTTTCGTTCGTGTCGTGTTTTCGTTTTCGTTTCGTCAGATCGCGTCACCGTCACGCGTAATTCGTTCGAATCGTCACCCAAACGAATACGACGATGGTTTTGCTTTCTGACTTTTGTTTTCTACTTTTCAGTCATTATTTCAGAACTCTGAACTCACAGATATGTTTGTGTGAATCGTCACCCACGCAAACACACTGTCAGTTCGTTATTCTGAAATAACACTGTAATTGTGTTTAGATTGTGTTTCCTCACTGTCGGACTCAACTAAACATCATGTTTTCACATTGTTCTTGTACTGACTTGTCGGTCATCTGATTCCTGTCAATTGTGGACATCAGATCGCAACCGATATGTTTCTGAGTATTGTTTGAGCAGCGTTGTTTCTCGTGACTTGTTGTGTTAACTGTAATTAAGTTTTCACTTAATAAATGTAACAAATGTTCCAAATGTACGTTGTACTTAATGTATTTAAGTTTATATGAAAATACGTACAACGATTTCCTGTGTTTAAGATCCTGATAATTTAAGTACTGTTTAAAATCGTATAAGTACACGTAGTTACTGTAGAAAGTACACGTACCGTACGGACTTGCCGGACGATCTGGTACTTGCTGTTACAGAATACTAGTTGCATCGAGTCAAACATCTATTACTGTACAAACATTTTGTGTATGCTGGTTTATTGGACAAACATTAAGTGTTGAACTCGTAACAAGCCCTCACAAAGTCTTACCGTTAATGTACGAACAACGTGGTAGATTTGGATGGATCCATTAGGGAATGACTAACCCCACGGGGCACTATGTTGACTGGATGTCATAACCCGTGCAAACTCTGACCTAACTGGCTATGCATACGAGGCATGGCGGAGGCAAGGACAAACAAGTCTAGTTCGGTAGTGACGCACTGACACTTTGGGCCTAGGGCTCGGTACTAACATTGATAAACAGCATGACACACTTATATTACTATATGTATATCAAAACCTGTGAACTCACCAACCATTGTGTTGACACTTTTTCTAACTTGTATTCTCAGGTAACTAGCGTGGCTAGCAGGAGGACAGGAATGCACAATTTAAGGAACGGGCATTAGGAACTTACATGCATTCTGTCTTGTCATTTTGAAAATAATTTACTTTTATTCTGTTAAACAATGTTGTGTTAAACTATTTACATTTCCGCTGCATTTTGTCAAACATTTGATTTCCGCTGCAATATGATATGATAACTTTATTTCCGCTGCAAACTATTTTGTCCTGTGTATGTGCCAAACTTTGAAATTGTAAACGCATATAGAGGTGTTCTATATGACCTTGAGCTGTGATTCTGGACACGTCACATCCACGTGAACATACGCCACAAGTGGGAATTTGGGGGTGTGACATCACTTCAAGTCAACTTAATTTATCATTTTTATTTTAGTTTTGTATTTGATATTGCAACCGTTAAGTTTTCTTTTTTTTTAGTTTATTTTTTTACTTCTAGTTACATTTTCTAAGTTTATTAGACACATTTATTTTTGTATATAACATGGTTTGGAAAAATAAAATAAAAAGTATTATAATAAATTAAAAAAATAAAAATTAAAGTGAGTTGATTGAAAAAAATAGAAAAAAATAATATGTTGATTGAATTAATATAATAAATTAGTTAAAAATAAATAAATAAATGAATAACACATATCTATGTAAAAAAAATTAAATCATTCATTTTGGTAAATATTTTTTCAACAACAATTTTTTGATAAAGAAAACTTTATAAAGTGTTAAATGAATAAATAAATAAATAAATAAATATTAATTGTTTGAGCGTGTAGAAATCTATACTCTATACTACCTAATAAAAAAGTAACAATTGGACACATGGCATCATTTTATACTATCCACATCATATTTGTGCCACATGGCATCATTTTAGGCTATCCATGTCATATGTTTGCCACATGTCAATACTTATTAATTGTAGACATTTTAAAAGTTAATTTCATTTAATATATAATTAATTCATACTTTAAATGAGGTAAATTAATTTTTTTTCGAGCGGCGAAGGTCTCAATCGTGTGAACTCATTGTTTCCAGGCTATGTCACCAAGATCTAGTTAACTAGACCTTCCATGAGCCACCACAACCACCCCTGACCTCCCTCAGACCCCTATTTTGCTGCAGAAGGGATTTGAACCTAAGACCTCCTATTTGAAAGAATCTTAGAATACCATTGAGACAATGCCTCATCGGTAGGTAAATTTATTAAGTCAATTTATCTTTAAATGTTAATTAAATTACAATCATGTCAAAAGTTTTAATTATTATTTCATACTTTGAATTATCAAGATACATAATTCAAAAGTTTTAAATTCTAGCAAAAAAATGAAAAATAATGATAATAATTATTATTTATGGATATTTATAATTTTTAATAATTTAATGTCGTTAAATGGTAAAAATGCAATATTTCAAATAATAATGAATGTGTTGTTTTTTTTCTGAAAAACTAAGTTTTAGTTCTTAATTTTATACGTATTTAGTATCTTAGAACATATGGTTTTTGATATGTGGTTCGTATGATTATTAAACCTATAATAATCACACTTTATTGATTATGATTTTTAAAACATTTGTTGTCAATATTTAGTTCGTACTATCATAATTTTTTACTTCTCCTTTCCTAGATAAAATTAATCAACATCTTAAGGGAAACTTTAATTTGTTATATTTTATTATTATATGTAATAGGTAATTTTCATCATATCAAATATTTATTACAATATTGTTTTGTATATACAATCTTGTATATAAAGAAATGTTTAAAGATTTGTAAATTATATTATTTTTCATTTTAGAAACTGTTAAAAAGATTACTTTATATATCTCTAATTTTTTATAAATAATCAATTTAACAAGCCTTTATTATTTACTAAGATATTATCCGGGTATTACACGGGTTGATTATCTATAAAAAAAATTATACTATTTTTTAAACACTATTTTTTTCGATATATGTTTCCTTAAACATTTTGTTTTAAACTATTGTTTTTATCAACTGTATATTTTATAATAAATTGCTTTTTTAAAATTTGTTTTTTTAATATTAATATATTTTTAGTGTATTAAAAATATTTTTCTTAATTTTAAAAAATGTATAAAAATCATATTTAAAATTTAGTATTATTATTTAATATTAGGTGTATTTAATAAGAGAGATGCCGGAAATCAAAGTTGAAATGCTTTAAGAATGCGCCATGTGTTTAAAGAAACTTTGATTTATTATAATAGATAGATAGATACAACACACGGGTTAATAACCTAGTAGAGGATAAATGAGTTACTGGGGGTTGGAATTCAGGGTAATGATGGAAGACTTGATGGAAGTTAATCTGGATCGGGGAAAATCATTATTGCATATGCGCACTACTCTGAAAAAAATAAATAAATAAATAAAATATTGTGCATGCAAAATAGAGACACCACACCAACCGACGTCCTTCAACTATCCACATCTTTCTTTTTGCCCCTAATTTTCTTCTCTAAGAAAGATAAATAAATTTTGTATTTTATTACGGAAATAAACTGCGTGCAATACAATGATTTGGTTTTTGAAATTCACGTAAGCAAACTTACATACTTATAACAGGCTTTTTTTTTTTTTAATTATGTAACAGTGAATGTCCGGTCACTCTGGATCATCTTGAGAAATACGTCACTCTCACTCGAAGAGTAAAACGTGGTGACATGACACATTTGCTCAGAAGAAAACTCATAACTAGAAAATCACGTAGCTCAACCCAGAGCAATATAATAACAATAACAATAGATAGAAGAAAATAATTAAGAAAGCAGATCATGTATGTATTGAATCAAATAGCTTATATACACACACATACATAAGCCAACTCATGGAAAGGAATTTGTATATGGAGAGGCCTTTCATTCGCGGTGTAAACCCATTTTTAAAATGTATCAAAGTAGGAAAATTCAAGGAAGCCAAAAGCTTCAATGATGCTGTTGAAAATGTACTTATGATTACACGTATTGAATGGTATGACAAAACCCATTTTTAAAATGTATCATCGTAGTTCAAAATTAAATTAGATTTTATTTATTTTATTTTTAAAAGTTATCATGCTCACATACGTGTTTACTAACAAAAGTAAAAGTTACACTAACTTGGGTTCGCTAGTTGAAGATGTATTAATCGAAACTACCCGTCATAGAAAGCTCGATTAACCGATCCTTATGTCCTCACCCTGAATTAAGCTCAACAATGTCCACGTACTTCCTCTTTTTGCAAGGAAGATGAATAAACTAGGGTTTTCTCTTTTGTGTGTGTTATGGAATTTTCGAATGAGGGAGTCCCTCAGTCTTTTGTTTCTTCTTATAGGACTCAGTGGGTCCCTCCTCTCAGTCTGTTGAGAAAATGAGGATTACCCATTATATTGGACCCTACTATAATCGTTTATGGTTAATAATTTATCTTTCTTTTGTATTTTATTTAATTTGCCACAAATATATATGTGTGTGTGTGTATGTATGTGTACGTGTACGTGTACGTAATCACGCGGACGTATGTATCTTTTCTAAGTCCCCCTAGTATTCGTACCTTCTTTCTTAAGAAAGGAATCTAGACTGAGGGAGAGTGACGTATGAAATAATGATTACGGTATCATAAAGGGTCTTTTCGACGGTCATTAGTCAACGTATACCGACAATTGGGATTCCGGCTGACGCAGACGCTTCGTGGGTTTTCCCGCTCTTCTCAAAATTCAAAAATTACCCCCTTCCCACCCCCAAAGTATGTATATATATATATATATATAGTGTGTGTGTGTGCGCGCGCGTGCATTTGAGGATAGACAAATTTCCCTTATCTGTTTGAGTCTCCCACTTTCTTTTTCCTTTCTTCCATGGTCCTATGGCCCCCAAATATGCAAAAACCAACAAAAGCATGGTATCTTCTTCTTCTCAAGACAAGATTTTTAAGGGTTCCCTCTCGGTGGCTAATCACGAGATGTGTTGGATGCCCACTTATTATGAAGAATTCCTCTAAGAGTTCAGGATTTCTCTCGAGTGAAACCTAGAACTTCCTAGCATGGGTCAGACGACCCTCGATGCGCCGGCTGGGAATATATGTTTGTACGCCGATTTCTTCAGATTTGCCCATTTTAGGCTCCCCGTTAGCCAATTTTGTTTAAAGATGTTGGAGGTTTATGGGCTCCATATATCACAAATAAGCCCTCCAGGTCTGATACGTTTGTTTTACTATGAGTTCGTACTGAGGAGTGTTCGCCAGAAGGTTGCTCCTTTATTTTTCCGTGCTTTCTTCAAATTAGTGAAGAAATATGATTGGTTTTCTTTCGACAAGCGAGGCGACCCTTCAATGGTTCACAAGGTTCCGTCCAGTTCTAAGGATAAGAAGGGGTGAACAAGTTCTTTTATATCGACCTATCCCTGGTCAGACGCGATGGCATGCCTTTGATGAACCCCTTTCTAATCTCACCCCTGAAGAAAGTTGGTACAAGGACAGTAAGGTTTACAAGTGGCTATGCGATCATCCTACGAACATCCAATCTCTTACTGAACACGCCCTTATAGCTGTGGGCATGAGTCACTTTTGTGATTCCCCCTCAACTAAACCGGTGTACACTTTGAAGGGTGGAAGTATATATGCCCTTTCCCTCCTTTAGGTTCCTTATGACCTATGTCTTTTCTTTTATTCTTGTTTATGATTTATTTACTATTCCCATGATTTCTTCATGTGAGGGTTTCTTCTTTGAGCTTTTGTTGGATTCTCGTCATGATCTCCTAGTTTACATGGCCAGGCCGTTAAAACCTCATGAAGCTCCCATCTTGGAATTTACCAAACATTATTTCTCATTTCCGCGTATGGGTGATGGTTCGGAGACTACCACTGCTCCTTGGTCTCCTCAACAGGTAAGACTTTCCTATTTAGCTTCTGTTAATTCTTTATTGAGTTGTTATTTGTATTCATATGACCAATGTCGTATATGCAGCCTTCCCTTTCAAATATTTTAGAATGTTCATTTCTTTTGGATGGCGTTGCCATGGAAATGGGGTCTCCTAAAGTGTCTCCCCTTCGATCTTCTCAAGCACGCCTAAAGCTTCAGTGATTCCTATTGGGTCGGATCCGCCATTGTCTGTTTTGGTTGAGCAAGGCAGCTCCCCCCACTTTTACTGCCGCGAAGGTTTCTATTCCGTCTGTCCCAAGTCCGGTGATTCCTTCTCACGAGTCGTCTTCTTTGAAAGATGTTACGTTTGTTTTTTAATTGATAGGGTTAGCATGATTAATTATGTTTCTTGAGGGTTTGTTTTGTAATTTGATTTCTTATTTAATGAATGCATGCATGGATCTAGAGATTATCCAGAGTTTAACAACCTTCCTTCTTTCTAGCCTTCTTGTTTAACCCTATCAAGGGTATCAGAGCTCTCTCTGATCCCGTCTCGGATTTGAATCAACGATCATGACCACGCGTAGCCAGGAGTTGGAGACGACACTCAAGGATCATGGCCGGGCCATATCCGATCTCCAAGCCACGTTAGCCTCTTTGATGAAACAGCAAGAACACGCGATGAAACAGCAGGAGCATTCTTTGAAACAGCAGGAGGAAATTCTGAGAGCTTTCAAGGACTATTCGAATTCAGGCAGTGCTAATCATAGTAGTTCGGGTGGAGGAGGACGCGGCTCGAATCCTTTCAATGAGGATTCCAGAGGCGGCAATCGTCCCATGCGGATAGGCAAGGTCGAATTTCCCAGGTTTTCGAGGGAAGGTGTGGAGGCCTGGATTTACCGCTGTGAACATTTTTTTGCTATTGATGAGACCCCGGATGACATGAAGTTAAGGTACGCGGTCATACATCTGGAAGGCGACGCCATCCAATGGCATCAAGCCTTCATGAAGACAAGGGGAGCAACGGTGGTGGAGCTTACATGGACGGACTATGTTCGTGCCATCTCGGCTAGGTTTTCAAACGCAATGTTTGAAGATCCAATGGAGGAGATAGCATCTCTTACACAGACAGACGACCTACACACCCTTAACACCTCCTTTGATGCCCTCTTAAACAAGGTTACCCTTAGCGAAACCCAAGCCGTTAGCCTTTACCTTAAAGCCCTTAAACCAGAAATACGCGGACCTGTTAAGATGTTTAAACCTAAAACCCTACATGAAGCCTACGGCCTAGCCAAAATTCAAGACACTAATCACCGTCTCCTGGAAACTAAATGGAAACCCGAGGGAGGGGGACCTCCCGCCCATCGACCTAGCCATGACCCTAACCGCATTACCCCACCCACCAATGCCACCAAACTACCTATCTTACCCACTCCTCCTAAACCACCCAACTCTCTCCCACCCAAGCCTTACAACAACATCCCCCGTCGTCTGTCAAGTAAGGAATTGGAGTTGAAAAGGTCGAAAGGTGAATGCTTCTGGTGTACCGAAAAGTTTGTACCAGGTCACAAATGTAGTCGGAAGCAACTATTCTTGATTGAAGTTGAGGATGCAGATGAACCTGATGAACCGGAAAAAGGAGAAGACGAGGAAGAAGAACACCTCATCTCCATACATGCTCTCACTGGCTTACCCTCATACTCCACCATGCGTGTCAAGGGATCCATGGGCACGCGCCAGCTCCACATTTTGATCGACTCGGGTTCAACACACAATTTCATTGACATAAGGCTTGCAAAGAAATTGCAGTGCCCGGTCAGTGACATTCACCCGATTCAGGTAAGCGTCGCAGATGGTAAGCAATTAACCGCAACTCAGTTATGCACGGGATTCCAGTGGACCATGCAAGGCAGGTGGTTCACGACGGAGGTTCTCTTGATTCCCCTTGAGAATTATGACATGATCTTAGGGGTGCAATGGCTCCTACCCCTACAAGACATCCTATGGAACTTCCAGAAAATGACTATGCAATTCACGGTTGATGGACACAGATGTGAACTAAGGGGCATCCACACCAACAAGGCCACCATGTGTGCTTTGACTATAGCAACTGAGGCCCTGGAATCACATGCAAAAAAAGGGGTCGTCCATATGTATAGCCTCCAGCTAACGGGTAAGGAGATGGAACCCATGCATAAGTCCAAAGTAGTAACAGAAGGCCCCAGGGCAGGCCATCACCAAAGGTGGCAAGCATTGGTCCAAGACTTCCAGGATGTGTTCGAAGTACCTAAGGAACTACCCCCGGCAAGAGAACTTGACCACCGTATCACCCTAAAGGAAGGTACTGCCCCCATTAGCCAAAAACCGTACCGTTACCCCGCCATCCAAAAGGATGTAATCGAACGTACCACTCGGGAACTCTTAGACACGGGGGTTATCCGAAATAGTCACAGCTCTTTTGCGGCCCCGGTTGTGTTAGTTAAGAAGAAGGACGGCCAATGGCGAATGTGCATGGATTATCGCCGCCTTAACGAAGCCACGGTTAAGGATAAGTTTCCCATTCCCTTGATTGAAGAACTACTGGATGAACTAGGGGGAGCCTCAATTTTTTCCAAGCTGGACCTACGAGCTGGTTATCATCAGGTACGTATGGCACCAGAGGATGTACACAAGACAGCCTTCCGCACACACGAGGGCCACTTTGAGTTCCTTGTCATGCCCTTCGGCCTCACGAACGCACCAGCCACATTCCAAGCCCTGATGAATTCAGTTTTTAAATCAATGTTGCGGAAAGGGGTACTTGTCTTCTTTGATGATATCTTGGTCTACAGCCAAGACGAGGGCCAACACGAGCAGCACTTGAGACGAGTGCTAGAGACCATGCGGCAACATCGCCTGTTCGCGAAAGAATCTAAATGTGTTTTTGGAGGGCAAGCGGTTGAGTACCTAGGCCATGTGATATCGGCAGCGGGGGTGACAACCGATCCAGGCAAAATAGAAGCAATCCAACAGTGGCCAGTACCAAAAACCTTGAAGGAACTAAGGGGGTTCTTGGGATTAACCGGGTATTATAGGAGGTTCATCAGATCGTTCGGCCTCATTGCAAAGCCACTCACTGAACTGCTAAAAAAGGATGCTTTTGGTTGGGGGGAAGGGCCTCAGGATGCATTTGATCGGCTTAAGGCCGCCCTATCATCAGCACCGGTCTTAGCTCTTCCGGATTTTAACAAGACCTTTGTGGTGGAAACGGATGCGTCGGCTTGTGGCTTGGGCGCGGTATTAATGCAAGAACACCACCCAATTGCTTTCATCAGTAAGGCCCTCTCAGCAAAACAACAGGCCCTCTCAGTGTACGAAAAGGAGCTGTTGGCTATCCTCATGGCGGTCAAGCAATGGCATTATTATCTCATCCCCGCGCACTTCATTATCCGCACAGACCAAAGGAGTCTAAAGCACCTTCTGACACAAAAGGTCACTACACCCCTTCAACACAAATGGTTGGCCAAGCTTATGGGTTATGATTACACGATAGAATACAAGCAAGGAAGGGAAAATGTAGCAGCCGATGCTCTCTCTCGAGTCCAGGGGGCAACACTATTCACCACAACCCTATCCCAGATTGAACCCCTCCTCCTTCAGCAAGTCATCGAAAGCCAGCAGCAAGATGAACAGCTGCAAGCAATGATAAACAAGTTGAAAAAGGGGGAACCTCTCCCTAAGTTACAATGGAATGGCAAATGGGTTTCCAGGCGCCACAAGATGGTTGTAGGTCACAATGAAGACTTAAGGGGGAAGATTGTAAAGCTGTGTCATGAATCACCAATAGGAGGGCATTCGGGGGTTACAGCCACTGTCCAACGAATCAAGGGCATGTTTTATTGGAAAGGTATAGCGAAGAAGGTCCGGGAGTCAGTCAGGAAGTGTGATGTGTGCAGCCGGGCCAAACATGAAAACATAGCCACACCGGGGCTATTACAGCCCTTACCCATCCCGGATGCCATATTCGCGGAAATCTCGATGGAC
The DNA here is from genome assembly GCA_009363875.1 of Mikania micrantha. Taxonomy (NCBI): domain Eukaryota; kingdom Viridiplantae; phylum Streptophyta; class Magnoliopsida; order Asterales; family Asteraceae; genus Mikania; species Mikania micrantha. Next base: position 43,485,184 of record CM018690.1, read on the forward strand.
TTCATTGGAGGGTTGCCAAAGGTGAAAGGGAAGGATACCATCTTCGTGGTGGTGGATCGGCTGTCCAAGTACAGTCACTTTATGGTTTTGGGCCACCCGTTTACAGCAAAGGACGTGGCTCAAGTGTTCTTGGACTCGGTTTACAGGTTACATGGGTGCCCGGCTTCAATCATTTCGGACCGCGACCCCATCTTTCTGAGCTCGTTTTGGAAGGAGTTTTTGATCTTACAAGGGGTGGAATCCAAGTTATCGACGGCGTATCACCCACAAACGGACGGGCAAACGGAGGTTGTTAACAGGTGTCTGGAATGCTATTTACGCTGCATGGTTATGGACAGGCCGCACACCTGGGTGAAATGGGTTTCATTGGCTGAATGGTGGTACAACACCACCTTCCACTCAGCGTTGGGGATGACCCCCTTTGAGGCCTTATATGGGTTCCCACCACCGTTACATATCCCTTACCTTCCCAAGGACTCGAGTGACAAAGAAGTAGACGAGGTAATGAGGGATAGGGAAGCAGCTACGACTGTTCTGAAGCAATCTTTGCTGAGGGCCCAAAACCGGATGAAACAACAGGCAGATAAACGAAGGACTGACAGGGAGTATGAGAAGGGTACATGGGTCTATCTCAAACTACAACCTTACATGCAATCATCACTGAGGGTTCATAAGCACTCCAAATTAACACCAAAGTACTTTGGGCCGTTTCTGATTATCGACAAGGTGGGTAAGGTGGCTTATAAATTGGATCTTCCCGATGAGGCTCAAATACACCCCGTGTTCCATGTTTCGTTGTTGAAGCCAGCCGTAGGTCCGCCGGGTAAGGTCATACCAATAACTGAAGATGCTCGTTTTCGATTGAAGCCATTGAAGGTGTTGGATCGTAAGTTGGTAAAAAGAGGCAGCCGTGCTGCGATGAAGATTCTGGTTCAGTGGGAAGGTCAGTCCTCACACGAAGCTACTTGGGAGTTCCTAGATGATATGAAGCTTCGTTTTCCAAATCTTGTGGAATGGGTTGAAGGTTCTTTTTGAGGTCAAAAAGAAGTGAAGGGGAGAGTATTGTTACGTTTGTTTTTTAATTGATAGGGTTAGCATGATTAATTATGTTTCTTGAGGGTTTGTTTTGTAATTTGATTTCTTATTTAATGAATGCATGCATGGATCTGGAGATTATCCAGAGTTTAACAACCTTCCTTCTTTCTAGCCTTCTTGTTTAACCCTATCAAAAGAGAAGTCATTTGGCTCCGTCGGGTCTTCCTCAAAAAAAAAACCCCGCGAGAAGGAATTTGTCTCTGCCATGATCCACCGATATAACCGGTGATAAGTTACATTTTATTGAATTGCTTCCTTAAATTGCTTCCTTATGGAAACCACTCCGCACATAGTTATTTAATTGTTTACTGGTTTATCTTTTTTCATGTGAGGATTTTTAATTTGCCACCCCATCAGGGTCTAGCGCTAAAAAACTTGAAAGGAATGTGAGTTCCCTTCCATCAACCGCATCGGGGTCTAACTATTCCCATCTCAAAGCATTTGGTTGTCGGTGGTTTCCTCATCTTCTAGCACACAATCGTCGCAAATTGGATTTTCTTTCTACTTCGTGCATTTTTCTTGGATACTTTCCTTCACATAATGGTCATAGGTGTCATGATCCTCAAACAAATTGCATATATATCGTTCGACATGTTTGTTTCACTAAGGTTCACTTTTCATCTACCATCGCATCTATTAAATCATTACTCCTTTGCTTTTCCTATCCACCACATCCCTTTACCACCACATACACTTTCCCATCATCACCATCTTCATCAAACAACTTTTCACCAATATTCTCGTCAACAACATTCCTCATGCCCCTCCTTCTCCTCACACATGTCCTCCAAACTTTCGCCAAATTCCTAAACCCGGTACACTCTACAACCCTAAACAACCATTACACCATCGTTTGAACCCATTTCCTTTACAATTGCAAATCAACATTTGGAGTGGTGTCATGATCTTGCCGATGAATTTCAAGCTCTTAAATGACAATGGTCTTTAGTTCCTTTGTTCTGTGTACTAATGTTATTGATTGCAAGTGAGTTTACATGTTAAAAGAAGGACCAATAAGACAAAATAACACAATACAAGGTTTGACAAGTAACAAAGTGCTTTCTTCAACAACCAAAGGTGGATTACAATGAAACTTCAGTCATGATAAGTCTACAACCATTTAATTAGTTATATTACTTCTTGTTATATAGAAGTGGCCACTTTGTCAACTTAATGTTCAAAAATACTTTTCTAATTTCTACATTGGCAAACTTACAAAAACTATCTATCTTAAACAACCGCAAGGCTTTATTAGATCTAGACCACGTTTGCCTGTTACACAAGTCCTTAGGCTTTTGTGAAACAAAACAGGCTCCATGGGCTTGGTTTCAATGCTTGTCACATGCTCTTGGTAAATTAGGCTTCAATGGTTCAAAATCAGTCATTTTCAGTGTATCTATCAGTCTCATGCTATGGATCGTTCTTCGTCCTTATCTAACAGATGGATATTAAGCCAAATATATGTAAATAGTAATAGTTAGGATAAATATGCGATCATGTTTAGGTATAAATATACCCCTAATTGTAACCTTAATTTCATACAATCAGTGCAATAACAATTACACACTTACGGTTTATTTCATTTCAACAAATTGCATACATCTTTACAAAACCATTGCAAACTCAATGGTTTATGTTCACATGCTCCAAGCTACATGTCGCTCTCTGCTTTTAGATTGAATCAGAATATTAGATCATATTGTAATAGTCATAGTAGAGGATAGATTATGTAAGTATACCAATTGTATATAATTCCCTAAATTGAAACATGGGTTGATCATACAATTACATCACAACCATTCTCCAACTCAGTTGTTCACAACAAGAATGATAGGCATGGTGTTTCCAAAAGTCAAATCACTCCTCTTTCAATCACTTGCAAAGTGACGCGAGTATGCGGCGAGGTGGCTTTAGTAGCGGCATTCGGCTGTGAAGAGACATCAAATTATTGACAAGCATAATATCACCTTTCTTCCAAGGTATTGCAACACATTCTTCTTCCATGATTGACAAACAGTCTTTGATAGCATCATTAGGCACAGGATCGCCATTTCCGAGCTCAAAATATGTATCATGTTCGTCAATGTTACTCTTCACTGCGCCAAATCCATGATTTATAAACCAAATTCGACGTTGGTTTCCCTTGTCTAATTTGATGACCTGTCTTGGACCTGCTATAATTTTTACAGCATTTCCATTCCATTCCAACCTTGATCCCAGCTTTGCTGCCCTGTTGATCACAACATTATGTTAAGTTACTCTAATCTTGGATGCCAAACTAAAATGAATTTTACATGGTTTATATGGTAACAAGTTAGAACCTTTCTTGTGCAATATTCATGTCATCAGTCATGTATGCAGACTTCCAACCTGTGCCCCCAATGGCTGATGCATCATCTTTATCGCCCGTTATCGTTATATAATTCAGTCCATGCTCCTCTAGTTTTGCAACCACTTCTGGGTGTCTCTCTTTCATCTTTTCATATACAACATGACTCAAGACTACTGGAGTTTCCCCTCCTTTTTCTGGTGCTTCTTCACAATAAAAAAATAACTTTGATGGGAAGTCAAGATTCTGTTAAAAGAACATTTTTATAACTTCAGTGGAATAAATCTTAGTAAAAAAATTGTTAATTAGTAAAATTCACAATTTTCTTGCTCCCCAGCATATATTAATGATGATTATCAAGCAAAACACAGCCATATATATGAAGATATAGTAAGTTGCTAATTTAAGCGAAATGATAGACAAAAAAAGTGACAATTATAACATAATAGGCAATTCATAACTAAATTAAAAGAAGAAACTAAGAAAGCAGATCAATCAATATATAATATGTATGGAGTCAAAGAATTTACATAAGCCAACTCATGATGGAAAGGAATTCGTTTATCAAGAGGGCTTTCATTCGCGGTGTAGACCCGCCCAATGATATGGGTTCGTGGCGCCCGACCGCCAAGGTAGGAAAATTCAGGGAAGCCAAAAGCTTCAATTATGCAGTTGAAATCAGAAGGAGAGTTAACCGGGAAGCCTCTAAAGATAATAACACCACTTTTCTGTAAGAGAGACTCCAACCATGGCTTCTCAGTTTTGATAGCCTCTTCAAACACGGTGACGCTAACGTTAGTATCAGTATTAGTGTCAGTGGTTGGGGACAACACAGCCGGAAAGAGAACGCCTTCCGGGTAGCTTTTTTGTTCCGGTAGTTCTACTGTTTGGAAGTATCGACTACTGGTGGCCATTTGGATTGTGTCTGTAGATAGACTCTTCTCTTACATGCATATATATTAGTTGCAAGTAAACATATTGTCAATAATTTCGTATGGTATGAAAAAATACAAGAATATCCAACCAAATTTAACCACACATGTACATTTCATAACCAAACAAAATCCTCCAGCACATACTCTTTTGTATTTAATCAAACTTTATATACATGCCAACCACTTTATATGACTGAATTGAATAAAACCTTTTTTCATGCATCTAGTCAATCAATCAGAGCCTCAGCTCTATGTCCTGATGTCCATGCATGTATGTCTGGAGTAGCTAGGCTAAGACATATTCTACCAATCCTATTGTTTCAAGAGGACCATTTTTGTATATATTTGTTTATTGTGATTGTCATTTTGTAGGTCTTTCTTATATAATATATTAATATTAGTATATAAAAGAATAAAAAAATAATTTCAATAAAGCAAGGTCGATCATTATTACTTCACAACAAGAAAGTAAAATGTGATGGTGTCAAACATAACTGTCAGTTTATTTTCTTAGGCATGCTATAACTTGTAAGGTTTAATGTTGTAAAACCTTTCTTGAGCAACTTTTTTGTCATCAATCATGTATGCAGACCTCCAACTGCTGGCAGTGAAAGACGATGGATGTTCGTCATCACTCATTATTATTATTATATAAGTAAGCCCATGCTTCTCGAGTCGTGAAACAAAATCCAAGTGTTATGATATGACTCAAGACTACTCGGGTTTCTCCCCTGATTCCTGGTTTTTCTTTGCAGAAGAAAAATAATTTGGACAGAGAATCTGGAACCTGTTAGGATAAATGAATTTGAAGAAGCTAAGTTAAAACAGATAAACGTATCCAGTAAATCTCACATATATCACAACTAGTGGCAAGGTTCGAGGTGGGTGACGATAAGCCTTTCCTCTATCTTTGAGGATAGAGAGGCTCCTCCCCGTTGAGACTCCTAAGTAAGTTAGATAATCGAAACATGAAATTGGGAAAACTAAGACTAAGCAGGTGGATGTGCATCAAAGAATATACATATGTCATCTCGTGATGGAAAGGAATTTGCATTTCTGGAGGGAATTCATTCTTAAAAGTGGTAGTGTTTGAACTCTTTACGTCAGGACCAGACCAAGTGAAACCAACCCAAATCCGCATGCCAATAAAATGTTTAAACGAAGTCTGGACCAGAAGACATTTGGTCTGGTCGAGACTTGAGCAGCCTTGGTCAAGTCGAATGTCGGGTTGGGCCAGACCAAAAGTATTTTTTCTTAAAGAACTTTTTAGATAGATATGATCAATATTATTTCCCTTTTTCAGATACAAAACAAGCTAGCACGCATCAATTTTATTTTGTGATACAAAAACTACATACATCCAGCATTTCAATTTATTTATACATACAATATAACATTTATTTTGACACACATATATATCTGTCTTAGAAAGATCCCAATCCTTACTGAATCACTTGCACAGGGAAGCTAGTATACGACGAGGAGGCTTAATTAGCGGTCGCCGGCCATGAAGAACCATCAGGTTATTAACCAACAGAACATCGCCTTTCTTCCAAGGTATTGCAACACATTCTTCTTTCATAATATCCAACATATTATTCATAGCATCATGATCCACAGGTTCCCCATTACCCAAATCGACCCGACTGTTACTTGCAGGGGCACCATAAGTAACTGCAAGACTATTGAACCATGTTTTCCGGTGACTCTCCTCATCAAACCTGATCCCAGGCACCGGACCTGTTATAGTTCTTGCAGAATTCCCCATCCATTCTATCCTTGCTCCCAGTTTCGCCGCCCTGCAGTCAAAGACTCAGAGCCGATAACATAATGTTCATTGTAAGGATGAATACACACACCTACCTTTCCTCTGCAACATTCCTGTCATCGGTTTTGTATGCAGTCTTCCAACTGCTGCCAGTGAAGGAAGACGGATCATCCTCATCACCTGCTATCTTTATATATGTCAATCCATGCTCCTCCAGCTGTGAAACGAAATCTGGGTATCTATCTTTCATCTTTTCATATATGATATGACTCAGAACTATGGGGGTTTCTCCCCCTTTTTCAGGTTCTTGTTCACAAAAGAAAAATAATTTGGTGGGGGAATCTGGAATCTGTTATAATCCAACAATGCATTTGATATTTAAGGAAGTAGCTAAGCTTCTTATAAGATTGATTACAAAATCAAGAACAAAAGATAGAAATTAGATACAAATCATACTTACGTAAGCCAGCTCGTGATGAAAAGGGATTTCTTTATCGAGTGGGCTTTCATTTGCTGTGTAAACCCTACCAATGATTTGGGTACGAGAGGCTCGACCGCCAACGTAGACCAATTCCGGGAAGCCGAAAGCTTCAATGACGTCGTTAAAGTCGGAAGGAGATGCAACCGCGAAACCTCGGAAGAGAATGGCGCCACTTTTGAGAAGAAGTGATTCTAGCCACGGTTTGTTAGCTCGGATTGCCTCCTGAAAAGCAGAGAGGAGTTTGACATCAGGAGCATCAACCGGAGATAACACCGCCGGGAAAAGAACACCGTCGTACTGAGTTTTTTGCTGAGGGACATTTACTTGCCGGAAGAAATTTCCGGCGGCCATTTGGATGGTTATCCGCTATTTTCCGATTTGAAATGTGTGTGTATATATATAAACCAAAGTACCAAACGCAAAAGTTTAACACGTCTCTGGATTGACTTTTAATTGTCCATCCATGACTAAATTTAATTCAATTTTTAAAAGCCATTTCGAATCTTGCTTCTAATCAACTAATAACTATAATCTTCTTTTTATTGTTATAAGACTATCCACAGCGGTCACCCCACTGAAAATCCTTCCCCACCGAAATTTAACGACACGTCATCACCTCACTGAAAACCTTAAACCCCACAACGGTCACCCCACCGAAAATCCTTCCCCACTATTCCAATCAACCAATCAGAAAGCATAAAATTAAGAAAGTGGGCGGGGAGCGGGAGCCGCTTGGTGCGGGAATTGGAGGCCGCCGGTGAGGGGGGGCGGTGTAGCCGCTGAATCCCGCCGAAGGGATGCCTCCCGCTGGGCCGGCGGTGAAGGCGCTGCGGGTAGTCTAAAAGACTTACAAAATTGTCAAAAGTTAAATTCTAAGTTATCTATCAACAAGATTTTTCAACCTATGAGCGAGATTTGATAAACAAGTAAATCATTTAGCATATCTGACCCGTTTCTTAACCTTTTCTAAGGCCTAACCATTTCGCCATCAATTTGTCTTGTTCCGACGTCTTCTCAAAAAAACCTTAATACAGTTATCCCCAACCTTGCTTCATCCTCAGTTAATTTCAAACTCTTGTCAGAAATGACAACCCATTCAACAACATAAAATTTGCTCCCGTAAGCTAATTGATTCCCCCTAAACTACATTTCTTGTAGATCGAGATGTATTTTAATTTATTTTCAATCTTTTGCAATAGTAGTTACTAATGTCATCATATTTGAAGAAGTTCGTATTAAATATATCTTCGTACTCAACAAAACCAATAAGGACCGTTGATAAACAATGGCTTGAATTATTTTTCTTTTCTCTTTTTTTTTGAAATTGCAGGTATTTCTAACGTCTCTTTCATTCTCTCCTTCAATTTTCAGTAATCAAATCATATGATGTCTTTTTTATCATTAGGAATTTTTTTAATCCATTTTTTCAAATGAAATTGTTTAATAAATAAATTTAAACCTAAACAATATTGACAGACTTCCTCAAACAAATTGACTTGAGGTATATCATTTGAAATTGCCAACTCTAATAGACATAATGCATTTTGAGTTTGTCGTGCTTAAATAAATCAGTCTTTTATTTATAGGATAATATTATATATCCCCTTATTAAATATTACATCTTTGTTGGATTTACACATTCGATACATATAATCATTAAATAGAATTAAACATAACATTCTTTATTCATGATATATTCTATACAGTCACTAGATTATGATCCCGTGTATTACACGGATTTAATGTAAAATAGTAAATAGTTAATAATAGAATCAAGAAATTATAAAATTATTAATTTACATCTTAATAAGTACTCTACCTAATAAAGCAATAATTAAAAACTTATAACGATGATCTTCTTGATTTTTAAGAATTGATATAATTGAACTAATTCACATGAAAACTTCAGTTAATATCATGTCAAAATCTAATTTTTGTAAATAAAGAATATAAGGTATAATTTATGTAATTATTAAGGTTAAATGAACCAATTTGAAACTATCATAACATAAAGGACCAAAAATGTAACTTTCCTAACAATTTTATTACTTTGGTTTTTAGGTAATTAATAAACATTATTTGTATAAATATCAGATTTTTTAAAACTCTGATTTAAAGTTTATTTTATTTTTCAAAAAAAAAATAATTTTTTAAGAAAAATGGATTTTTTTAAAAAAAAAAATTGTTTTCTAAATATAATATAACATAACATATTTATTATTTTAAAATACTTTGATTTTAATTTTTTTTATATTTTATAAACTTTTTTAGTTGTGCTTTCTAATAAAAAGATTTGACTTTGCATATGAAAAAGGTAATGAATATATTTTTTTCAATACTATTATTATTATTATTATTAAATATGAGAGGGTATATGAGAGATAATTAGGTAAATGATCAAAGAGTGACATGTGGCAATCCTTGTGTAAAACTTTGACATGTGGCAAAAAATATGTTTGTTTATTATAATAGTAAGATTAGGATTGTATATCCTAGTTTAGGGTAGTCTTTACGTCATGTCACGTCACCACATCATCCTACATAATTGTTTAACCTAACCAGGGCCGGTCCCGAGAATCAAAAAAATTCCAGGTCCCGGGGCGAGAAGAAAAAATGAGTCCCTCCTAAAAAAAATTAACAAAACCAAAGTATTGTAACATAGTAATATATTTTAATTACCTAAGCAAACCGTGAGGCTATCTGAACAGTTCTTGAAACAAAAGTCTCAATCATCTATTCGGTATCCATATTTTCTAAGATGGCATTCTCAATAGCAATCATTGCCAATCCGTTAAGGCGGTCTTGTGACATTGACGATCATAAATAAAACTTCAACAACTTCAACTTAGAAAAATTTCGATGGCTCATGGTTGAGCAATTGAAGCAATGGAGGCAGCAGGGGATCCGCTTTGTTGAATTTGGAAGGTGGGACTGTAGGGCTGGAGGGATGGAGTTGGACGCTGGTCTGGCTGCTTGAGCACGTCTGGGAATTGGAAGAGTGGAAAGTAAAACTAATTTGGGGGAAAGTCAATAGAAACATAATATATTTTTAAATATGTGAGGCTTTTTTAAGGGTAATCCATAACCAAATAAACTATTTTCATTCTATCAAAATTTGTTGAGCCCTAAGTTTTATAATTTTTTTTATAATATATAATTTTTTTTAAAATTTCGGGCCCCTAAAAACACTGGGCCCAGGGCGGTCGCCCACCTCGCCCTCCCCCAAGGCCGGCCCTGAACCTAACATTCATATAATATAAAAATCATTATGTTTGTGAGTTGTGGTTTATTTAAAGTAAACATCATATGTTGTTTTGATGAAAAATATTATTATTTTTAACTACACACGATCATTCAATAAGTAACATTTACAACACACATCAAATTCATTCTTTCACGCAATTGCTATCACAAAGCTAACATGTTTAAACTGTTTAAGACTCCATTTTTGTTTACATGACATGTTGTAGTGATTTGAAGGTCTTTTCATTGATTGTTGTCTAACAAGTTGAAGTTATCTGCATGACTTTTCCTTTGTCCCTAACACGTTGAGTTGATCTGCATGACTTTCATTGATTTTTTTTTTTTTTATGATGGAAGGCTTTATAAGAGACTTTAATTGTTATTTACATCATTAAGTTAATGTTATGATGATCTTCACTATACTAAAATGCAATATAATATGTAACGAGGGATACAACCCGCGCTTCGCGGCGGGACGGATCGAATTTTAGTGAAATTTTCCGTTATTTTGATTATCCTTTTAAAATATCTTTGCAAAGATATAATGTTTTTTAATCCTTACCAGTCTCTGTAAGATGGTATCCGAATAAAAAAAAACAGAAAGAATAAAATTGAACACACAAAGATTGGAAATCGATCTCTTTGATTTCTCTTATTTTCTGCTTGTAAAAACAAATGCAAAACAGCTATTTATAGCTGGTTATTACAATAACAGAAAACTGACTTTGTAACTAACTTCTAACTATTCAATTACAAGATTAGACTAACATTTCACCCCCCCTAAGCTTGTAATTTCCTTCATCCCAAGCTTATCCTTCATTTCTTCAAACTTTAATCTTGGAAGGGCTTTAGTCAAGACATCATCTTTCTGATCTTCACTGCTTACAATATGCTCCTTTTCAACATTCTCTCGAATAAAGTGATACCTTGTATCAATATGCTTGCTACGAGCATGAAAAACTGGGTTTTTTATAAGTGCAATAGTAGATTTATTATCTACCTTAATCTCCACTTGTTGTTCCCTTCTTCCTGTGATTTCTGCCAACAATCCTCTCAGCCAAATGGCTTGGCACGCAGCTGTTGATGCAGCCATGAACTCGGCCTCACAAGAAGATAAAGCCACTGTAGCATGCTTCTGAGAATTCCAAGTGACTGGCCTGTTCCCATAGAAGAACACCATCCCAGTAGTGCTTCTACCATCATCTCTATCAGTGGATTAGCTACTATCACTACCCATGCAGCTCATCATCACCTTTTCTTTGATAAACCAAACCCAACTGAGTTATTCCCTTGACATATCTCAGAATCTGCTTAAAGGCTTGAACATGAACCACTTTAAGAGCCTGCATATATCTACTGATATATCCAACAGAGTGACTCAGATCTGGTCTGGTGTGGGTTAGATACCTCAAACACCCTACCCACTTTCTGAATTGAGTAGGATCAGCATCTCCTCCTTCATCATGTTTGGATAACCTCAGTCCTGGCTCCATTGGAATTTTTGTTGAATTACACTCCTTTAATCCTGCTCCTTCCAGAATTTTTTGTGCATAACTAGCCTGCTGCAACTTAATTCCTTCCTGGTTTTGTGTGACTTGAATTCCAAAGTAATAGGACAACAACCCCAGGTCTACCATCTCAAATCTTTCTTCCATCTTTCTCTTTATCTCCTTAATTTTTCCAGAACTTTCTCCTGTTATCAGCAGATCATCAACATAAACTCCTATAATCAAGATTTTCTCCTTGACACCTTTTCTGTACACTGCAGGTTCATACTTGCACCTTTTGAATCCCAGCTCCTTCAACACACCATCCAGCTTTAAATTCCAAGCCCTAGGGGCTTGTTTAAGCCCATACAAGGCCTTCATAAGCTTGTAAACTTTCTGTTCAGCCTCCTTTTTTATGAACCCTTCATGTTGGGTCACATATACCACCTCCTTTAACTCACCATGCAGGAATGCTGATTTAACATCCATGTGATGAACCCACCATCCTTTCTGAGCAGCCACAGCCAAAATCAACCTCACTGTTTCAATCCTAGCCACCGGTGCAAACACCTCCTCAAAATCAACCCCATACTGTTGTACATATCCTTTAGCAACCAGCCGGGCTTTGTACTTTGTAACAGCTCCTGTGGCATCTCTTTTAACCTTGAAAACCCACTTCAAACCAATTGGTACAGTACCCTTTGTCCTTTCAGTGAGCTCCCATGTCTTATTCTTTTCTATAGACTTGATTTCAGCAGCCATGGCCTCTTCCCATTCCTGTATTCCTTTTGCTTCTTTGTAACTGGATGGTTCCCCTTCCAGTAACAGCAAGTGGGAATCTTGTGTCTTCTCATAGACTTCATCCAGACTCCTTGAACCTCTTAAAGGTGTGTGATCATACCGGTCATCCGGGGCAACTGTAGGATCATTTAATTCATCTACATCAATAGGCAAGCTGCTCAATATTGGACCACTTCCTTTCATTGTAGATTCTGGACTGCTCTATACCGGTTCATCCACATCTTCTTCATCATTCTCACCTCCCACATTAACCTGATCATAGCTGGTTGAGGCTTGATCACTGTAGATCTACTCTTCAGCTTCTGTATTGACCAGAAACTCAGTCCATTCTGGACCTTGGGCATCTTCATCCTTTTCCCAATCCCATGGCTTGGTTTCATCAAAGTGAACATCCCTTGTGACCTGAATCCTTCCTATTTCTGGGTCAAACATTATATAAGCCTTGGTTTTTGGTTGGCAGCCTAAGTGCACCAGCTTCTTGCTTCTATCATCCAATTTTTTCAGATTGACCCCAAGTATCTTTGCATAGTCGACACACCCAAACACCTTCATGTGATCCAGCCTTGGTTTCCTTCCTTTAACAGCCTCATAAGGAGTAACTTCCAGTGCTTTTGTGGGAGATCTGTTTAGTATATACACAGCATGCCTAGCTGCTTCTCCCCACAGATCTTGGGGAAGATTCATAGCCTTTAATAGACATCTTGTCATACTCATAACATATTTGTTTCGCCTCTCCACAACCCCATTTTGTTGTGGAGAGTATGGTGAGGTTAACTGGTGATACATTCCAGTTTTGGAGCATAAAAACCTGAAGTCCTTGGAAGTAAACTCACCCCCATTGTCTGTACTCAAGGCTTTTATTTTTCTTCCATGCTCCAATTCCACATCTTCCTTGAATTCCTTGAATCGATCAAAGACTTCAATCTTGCTTCGAATGAAAAACACCCACATGTATCTGCTATGATCATCAACCATCATAAGCAGGTACTTATTTCCTCCTTTAGTTTCTGGTGTTATTGGCCCACAGACATCTGCATACACCAGATCCAATGCTTTTCAGTCTTAAACCGTGTCTCCTTTGGGAAAGGGACTCTGGACTGCTTCCCTGCCATACAGCAGTCACACACCTGGGAAGGGTGTGTGATCTTGGGCACCCCTTGAGCCAGTTCCCTTTTGGACAGTTTCTGAATTGAATCAAAATTAAGGTGGCCTAGGCGAGCATGCCATAGCCAGGCTGAACTTACACCTACTTGGGTCAATAAGCATACTGGTGCAGCCACTTTGAGTTCAATTATGTATAGTCTGTTTGGAGATCTTGGTACTTTCATCAGCAATGCTTGTCACACCCCGAGCCGGCGGGGTTGGATCGGATTCCCCGTCGAGCGGAAGGTTCCCGGGGCGCGATATCGTGAGTGATAATCGGAATGATCAGATGGCTTACATTGCACATGATATAAATGAGAAATGCTAATTAGAATAGAATTACAAAGTTAAATTACATCCATATCGTTCATAATTTAACAATGTAAATCTATCATCAGCATCATAGGAAATCTATCTTGTAACTGCACAAGATATACAAAATAATTGTATAATGATGTTCCAAAAGTATGCAGGTCCAAAAATACTAAGTCTTCTATCTGAAGTCCTAGTCCAAGAGCGTAAGCTTCTTAATTGACATGTTCGTCACCTGAGAAGTCATGCAAAATAAAGTCAACACATGGTTGGTGAGTTCATATAGTTTAGTATTTGAAAACAATTTGTAAACCTTTTTCGGTAAAAACCTTAACCTCATTAACTCCACATGTAATATCCGAATCGGTATGCTTATATATAGGGCATATGTAGGGTCGAACTTACCGCCCGCCCAGCCAACATCCCACCACATACTAATCCGTATATGACACTGTTGTTAGTGATAATTAAGCATTTTTACCTACCATACACTTCCATTCCACCATAGTTCTAATGTACATTCAAAAACGTTTGTTAAACCCTCGGGTAACAACCTTAATCTCATTAACACCACCTACAATATCTAATTCGGTATGCTTATATATAGGGCATATGTAGGGTCGAACTTACCGCCCGCCCAGCCAACATCCCACCACATACTAAATCACATATAGCAGTGTTGTTAATGATAATTAAGCGTTTTACCCCTATCATTAACCCATAAGTTCTTCAGTTCTTTGTTCCTGTAAATACAACAGTTTGAAATCTCTATTGATTCCTTCAGTTCATCACACAAGTATGATCAACCACCACAATTGTACAAACAGTTAAATAAATGCTAAATTAAATAAATAAATAAACATTTAATAAAATCTAAGTCCTAATGATTGGCCTTGGTCAACTCGAGTAGACTAGTATAGCAATCATGTACTTAGTAGTAAAGGAGATCTGTAAACCTCATCAAACATGTGACCTATAATCAATCAATCTAGCTAGGACATCTTTTGATATATATGCTTTTATAGTTCTTTAGACCGTTCATAGTTCGTATAGTTCGTTGGCACATGTTATCTTTGAGCATTTCCCAGATGTTCCTCAAAACAGTTAGGGAATACTGTAAATATCATCAAGCATGCGTCTCATATTCGATCAGTCTAGCTAGGACATCTTTCAAACCTGAGATTGGCACATGCTATCTTTGATATTTCCCAGTTAGACCCTTGAAATAGTTCTTTAAAAATAGACCGTTAGTTCTTTGACAACACACCCTTGAAATAGTTCTTTGAAAATAGACCTTTATTTCTTTGAAAATAGTTCTTTGATTTAGATCTTTAGTTCTTTGAAAATAGTTCTTTGATTTAGATCTTTAGTTCTTTGAAAATAGTTCTTTGATTTGAAACAGTTCACCTAGACAGGAGTCTAGAATAACAGTTATATATGTAAAACATATACAAAATAAAAGCATTTAAGTAAACAATTTAAATAAACAGTTTACGCATGCTTCTCAGCCCCGCGTTTTAAAACAAAAATGTTAGAAAAGGGGCAATGAACTCACCTGTGTTGTTGTGTAATGTACTACCACAAAATGCGCGCTCTTGTTTGTAGTCTAAGTATCTTCAGTTCCTGAGTTGTTTTAAAAGAGTTCGAATACTATAAGTATACGTATTAGTCGTCGCGTTTAAGGGTTGGTCTCGGTGTGCAACTAAGTGTCCTATGTGCTAGTGTGTTTCTAAGACTTAATCTAAATGGTCTAGTTCAATTACCCATTTGAAATCCCCAAATCCCATGATTAGTTATAACAATTCACTTTTAAATTTTCACAAAATTCGAGCAGAGTTACCTTTGTTTTTAGTTCAAATCCAGACAATTGATATTGCCTATTTTACAACAATTTCACTAACAATTTACTCATAATAATCCTTTAATTAAAACATCTATAACTAACTTCCATTTAAGTTTAGTATGATTTAGAAAGTCATTTAATTAAGTTAGAACTCATTTTATTTAATTGAAAGATTGTTTTGAATGAAAAATTATAATTTACTTTAAAAATTTATGATCAACAAGTTAGGCTTAGGTTAATCACATTCAATTAACCTTAAACCTATTACTATATCTTTGTGTCCCATAGTTCTTTGTTCGTCCGCGTAGTTCAATTGAACGATCTAATTTAGTTATATACATTCGTATGAAATTTCTAAGTGTTAGGTGTAAATGTTGAGGTTAACACCAACACCTTATGTAATGATATCCGCTAATGTATGTTCCTTAGTTTGTTCTAAGCTTTGAGTACTCGTCTATTCATCTCCTTGTTCTTATAACTAAGTTCAACAGCTCTAGGTCTAGAATTTCCCTGATTAGCCAACACTTTGGGTTCAAACAACATTGGGGCAGCGAACCTATTGGTTTTTAGAATAGGTTCGGTGGCACACTAGGTTTGGCGAACCTTTAGCAGTCACAATAGGTTCGGCGAACCTCTGAGGTTCGTGTATGATCTAGGTTCGTGACCACTTGGTTCGTTCCTCCTAGGTTCGTAGCCATGTAACAGGTTCGGCCCGTGTGCAGGTTCGTTGATCAGAGGTTCGTGGTCAAAGGTTCATTCCTGTGTGGTAGGTGGACAGCAACAGTTCGTTGCAGGTTCGTGTAGGGGCTACAGGTTCGTGAGTCAGAGGTACAGGTTCGTGGTCTAGGGTTCGCCCCATGGTTCGGACATCATCCTCTTCAGCTACAAGGTTCGGCTACCTGTTCCCCAGGTTCGGCCGACTGTGTACACCCACGAACCTGCATCATCAACCTCATCTTCGATCTCAACCTGCTTAAATTTAGTTTCTACACTTTTCTAATAGTTCCTAATAGTTTATCTAAGTGTTTTCTAGCATATAGGCCGGTTAGAACAATCATAAACACAAAGGGTCACTATTCCTATGATAACCGAATATAAACTCGAATCTTACCTCAAAATCGATGAATGAAATCTCAAATAACTTGTACTTAGGTAATCTACGTGATAAGATGAACGTTTTGACACCTAGCTTGCTTGAATCCAATGAGAAATCACCAAGAAATGTTAGAGAGAAGGAGGAGAAAAACTTTTCTAGAGAGAGAGAGTGTGTGAAAAACGAAAATGAAGAGAAAATGGAGTTTGGTGGTGGTTGTTGGTGCCATAATGAGCTCATTAAAAACTTAGGAAAATACCCGGTAGTTCGGTCTCGTTCGGTTTCGCGTAAATTATCGCCTTCTCGTGGTTTTCGTCATGAAATGACACGATTCATAACATAAGATTTCTAAATTTATTTTAAGTTGTGATTCCTAATAAATTAACTAGATATCTTTCGCTTATTTTAAGTTTTCAATTAAATTTATGTTTTAAAATTGGATCGTACGGTCGTTACGCGTATTCGTTCGAATCGTCACCCGTACGAACACGGCAATAACCATACTTTCCAATATTGTTTTCTAATTATCAGACATCATTCAGAACGTTAAACCTTCAGATTTATTCGTACAGATCGTCACCTATACGAATAATCCGTCGATTTAGCATTCCTATAACAACATCGGTGTTGTTTTGTTCTGTATAGCCTCACATACATTTATACATAATATAATCCTAATAAACAATCCCATGATGGTTCTGTGTTGCCAAATAATTATCTGACTAATAAACCATAGTTATGAACTTTGTTTCTCTGAAATAGTTCTGAGTTTGCTATATGATAACATCAAATGATAATGATAATTGATATGAATATGAAATGCATTGAAATGTATATAATTCGTACCTGTTTACTGTTCATGTTACTGTTTAAGATCACTGTTCCGGTATGATTCCGGCACTGATGTTACAATGCTCCACTTGCTTCAACAATCCACAGGTGGTCATCCTTCATCCTCACCTCATAGCCAATCTCAGTGAGTTGACCGAGGCTTATGATATTGCTTTTTAAAGTGGGAATGTAATATACCTCAGTTAGCACCCTCTGGTCCTTGTTCTTGCATTCCAGCACAATATCTCCCTTGCCTTTAATGCTCACACAGGAACCATCTCCAAACCTCTCTCTCCCACTTACATTTTTGTCTAGCTTGGCAAACAACTCCTTGTTTCCTGTCATGTGGTTGGTAGCACCATTGTCTAGAAACCACAAGCCTTTTTCATCATTTGAGTATCTCTTAGGAAGAACCCTTTCTTCATTCAAGAACACAGCAAGAGCCATCATCAAGGCTGGCCCATCTTCTCTGGCTTCTGTCAGGTTAGTTTCTTCCTTCTTGGGGTTTGTGGGGCACTCAGAAGCATAATGTCCCATTGCATCGCACCTGAAACACTTGATCTTGGTCTTATCTTTGGCCTTCCTTGGCTGGTAACTTGTCGAAGGCTTGTCTTGAGTCTTGCCTCTACCTGCAGGACCCCTGCCCCTTCCTCTACCCCTGGGCCCTTGTCTCCCGGCTCCCCTAGCTGTTCCTTGGCCAGCCTTAGGTCTCCTTTTGGCTTGCCATTCATCATAACTCAGGAGCAATTGATCTTATTTTGTTGAGGTCTGTTTCTCTTTCATCTTGGTTCGCTCTTCAAAAGCCTTTAGCCTCCCAATGGCCTCCTGAAAGGACATTACATTTAGGTCTGCAAACTGCTCTATCGATGCCACGATGGCCAAGAATCTTTCTGGGACCGAGCCTAGGAGCTTTCTCACAAGTGTCTTATCATCGATTGTGGATCCCAAACTGTTAGCCTTTGAGACCAGATGGCTTAATCTGCTTGCAAATTCATCTATTCCTTCACTTTCATTCATTCTCATGGCCTCCAGTTCAGATTGCAGTGTCTGCAACCTTGCATCTCTAACTCGATCGGCACCTACAAATCTGACCTTCAAAGCCTCCCAGATCTGTTTGGCCGTCTGGCACTGTGCGACTTGTTACACCAGCTCCTCCGGTATTGCTTGATACAGTAATGCGACAGCCATATCATTTTTCTTCGCATCAACCGCCATGCCGATTCCAGGTTCGAGCGCCTCGAGGATTCCGTGGAATTTGAAAACCGCCTTCAATCTGATCGCCCAAATGTTGTAATTGTTGACATTCAACATTGGACATTGCAACGAGGCTGTGCCGCTCTCCTTCGAAGTAACAATCGCGCCGGAGTTAGCTCTGTCTGCCATAATTGATCCTTTTCGTCTTCAATAATACTTCAATGGCGATTCCTGATCCAGCCCTTCGGATTAATCGATCGAAGGATAGCTTCCTACTCGAACTTCCACCACGATCTTGATTTGTTCGCCAATTTCCCAATTCGAAGAATCTGAGCACCGCGGCTCTAATACCACTTGTAAGATGGTATCCGAATCAAAAAAACAGAAAGAATAAAATTGAACACACAAAGATTGGAAATCGATCTCTTTGATTTCTCTTATTTTCTGCTTGTAAAAACAAATGCAAAACAACTATTTATAGCTGGTTATTACAATAACAGAAAACTGACTTTGTAACTAACTTCTAACTATTCAATTACAAGATTAGACTAACAGTCTCATTTTATAAGCATATCATTATCAGTCGATACTACCATGATTATTATTAGTTAAAACAACGACAAATGAAATTTATTGAGGAAAAAAAAGGACATGTTATATTAGAAACCTGAGAGGTCAAAGTGATATTTACAGATTAAGGGGTGACTTCCGAAAACTTTTAACCCACAATCGTGTACCATGACACAGGAAGGGATGATATGAAAACGAAGGAACCTTGTTGAGAAATCCAAAGAGAAGAAAAGACGGGAAGGACACACAGGAGGCACATGGAGCACACGTGGAGATTAAGCATACGTTGGGAAGGAACAAAAAAATATAGTGTTGCCATGAATCGAGATCGTGACTATTGGAGCATATTAAAGCATGCAAACCAATTGACCAAGTCATTGATTTATTTGAATTTCCACCGGCAACATATATGTATATAGAACCATGCCGGTGAAAGAAGACCACCGACATTGGTTTTTAAGATATATGTTGCAACTTGTTCGCACGTTACGACCGGGATTGAATCCACATGTTAAGAAAATATGATTATGCCTCCTATATTATGGTAAAAAAAATTTTAAAAAATTAATTTAATAGACACAATTTCAAGAAAACTCAAAAGCGACAGATGTGTAGCGTGTTTTACAAAGTTCATGATTCGTACTGCATCGATAACATCATATTGTACATAAAGTGAATCTATGAAGTGAATCTATGTAGTTACGACGACTTGGTTATAGAGATTGAAACTAAAATGAAAAACAATTATATAAGGGTATAAATGTTCTTCAATCGATATTATTCTTATTTTTCAGCCTACAAACAAGATGCCAGTCGATATAACACACAATTATGTTTTTTAAATTAATGAACATATGTTTTGGAGAAAATCATATTATATATATATATATATACACACACTAAAGTGAGCGTGAATCATAAATTAAAGTCTAAAGTGAAAAAAGAAAACTAATGAACTTAGTGAAGAAAAAACAGATTATACATATACTATTATTGATATATTTTAAACTTAAAAAACTCAAGAGGTTGAAAGTTATTTTTTTCACAGTGAGATCGAGAAATAAAGCCAAAAGAAAAAGAAAAAGTAAAGGAAGCCATTTTATTTTTATAAATAAGCAAACCAAATAGTAATTAAAGAAAAAAGTTTGTCATTAACGATTATAAGTCGAGCACAATAACATATGTATGCACTATGATAATTTCTTTAATATAATATAACATAATTAATTAATTAGAGTATAACCAAGAATAATCACTCAACCAAAATATCCTTTGGTTTTAATTTTGACTCAGCAAAGTGTTTATATTGGCTTTTTTTTAGATTGAATGATCCTACCGACATTTCAAATTAATCTACACTACTATATAATACATATTAGAAGGACAAAAGAATAATTTACTTAAATATCTTAAAATTAATAGTTTTACAACTCTTATAGCATATTGTACAACTTTTTAAATCTAATCTAAAAGTTTTTTTCTACTTTCACTTTGTCCCACATTGATAGGTTATAATAATTTATGTAAGATAAGAGTGATTATAAAAGAAAATCCCTCAAAACAAATTAATCACATCTTGACATTTTTTACACATTTGGCCTTTTATATTAGAATTTAAAGTCATTTTTAATTAACTATCAAGTTAAAAAAATTGCTTTTATTGTGGTTATGAATCAAAAACTAACCATACAAACCTTTAAAATCACCAACTTAAGTGTTATGTTTCCCGCTGCATCACGCGGGCACCTGACTAGTATATATATATATATATATATATATATATATAGCAAATTTATCCGCGCGTTGCGGTGGGACATTACGATTAAAATTCACGTGCTTTAGTTGAAACGTATACATAAAATATAATTATGTGTCCGTCAGTGTAGGTCTATTCATCGTACAACAAATTGTCATTGATCAATATAAGCCAAAATTATTTTTAAAATTAGTGAACAAATACATTAAGGTAAAATCAAACATACCCAGTAAAATCTCACTTTGTAGAATCAGAGGGAAAGAGATGAAAATAGACCTTACTACTATCACAAAATATGGTAGAGACAATGTTTCGTAAGAATATTGATGAAAAGTCGGATTGCATATATGTAATAAAGATAATTTTTTACCTTAAGAAACCCAGTAGAATCAAAGAAATATTTTTTTACGTAAATTGGTTAAGAAATAAAGTCCAAAGAAAAAAATAACTAACACAATGTATATATACTACAAGTGATAAATTATATATATATATATTAGAAACTCAATTGGATTAAAGTGATTTTTTTATTTTCATATGAGTGGGTCAACAAATAAACAGAAGCACATGATGATCAAAGTTATATACATACTGAGGGGGTCAACAAATAAAGGCGAAAGAAAAAAAAGGAGAACAAAAAAGTTAATCGGTAAAAAATAAAAAAGGACAAAATGATAAGATTGAGATTCGAACCCACGTCTTTTATCACTAAAGCTTCAAAGAAAACTTAAAGGACCACTACACCAAAACCCTTCAAGTTGCTACGCTTTCTTATGAAACAATATATACACAAAAGCTAATAGGGCTATGTTAATAGAAAATTACACCGACATTGTCATTTAAGATATATATAATAATTTCAATAATAAAAATTGTAGAACTGAATTATTAATTATCAAGCAAACCATGTTAACACTAACTTTGATCAAAGTTTATACTTTTACAATTTTCTAAATGGACTTAAATTATCATGATTGTCAAACCATAAATTAGTTCTAAAAATTGATGTTTTAGTAATTTTATTAAAAAAATGATTAGAAAAATGGGTAATGTAATGAATTAGGTAATTGTGTTGTTGAAAGAGAGATAATTCTAGGAAGCAATATTGGAATCGAAGTTTTATTCATAAAATTAGTTTGACACCTTTTGGTAGAAAGATTCCTTTTCAATTTACTAAAGGACAACTTTAGTTGGTTGTGTTTTTGTGATAACTAGGTTTATTCAACCTGCATGCTGCGGCGGGTTATCACAGTACACTATCGAGAACAGGTATTATATATCATTTGCCGAAGCATAAGTTGCATAGGTTTATTCAATTGATGGCTTCTCAATTGATGAGTTATGTTTGTCAAGATTATCACCATCTAAGATTTAAAGACCAATCAATTAAGAACTTTATTTCATGTTATGTAATTAAACACTTAGAATTTAACTAGCCTGATCAAGTGAATTTGATTATGAAAATACTATGAAAAACAATTACCTAGGAACGTATGATTTGATGATATAATAACTATATTTAAAAAAAAAAAATAAAACCTATATAGAGCATATGTGGTATATTGTATTTTTATTATATATTTCTAATGATGACCAAAGCATTTATATTATATATTTTTAATTTAACTTGATTAAATCTTTTTATTAAATGAACCAAATCTTTTTATTAAATCCAGTCTCATTTAATCCTCAAATTAGACAATTTAACCTTAAAATTTCCTAGCCATCATAAAAAGAATTTCTGGTCGACATGTGATTATAGTTTCCTAGCTTCACGTGATTAACTTTTTTTCATTTTCATTACACTAATATGCCTTTAATAAAAGCCTACAACGAATAAATTGACAAGAGAATAAAATAAAATATTATTAGTCTAGTGTTTTGTTTGAATACAATATAAAAATAAAATGAATAAGTAATTTGTGTTCTATTCATGCAGGCAGAAAAAAAAAAAGCAATAAAATATAATTCATCAAAAATAACAAAAAAATCTCTCGAAATAAAAAAAAACCCCCTTTCTATGAATATAATAAACTATTATTGTGATTATTTTCTTTTAAAATTTAAGTGTTTAATTTTCATTCTCTGAAATAGGATGTTTTCTTTTCATTTTAACAAGAAATGAATTGAAAAAATATTTTGATCAATTGCGATTAATAAATATTTTTCTTTTTAAATTTTTTGTTCCTCAACAACGACCATATCATTTCAATCTTTTTTAGCAGCAAACGAATGATCATCTGAAATCATCCTAACAAATATATCACTCTTCTGCAAAAAAAAAAAAAAAAAAAAAAAGTAGTAACATGACTTGTCCGTCTAAAATAAACTTACAACTATAAAAACATCATGTCTTAACACCGAGCAATATTTGCTCTAGATGAAACTTTAACCGAAGATCTCTTGTAAAAAAATTAAAGAAGATACCAATAGACTAAGAGGTCGTTTAGTTGGGTCTGAATCATTAAGTGCTAAATGGTTAAGACGTCTTAATAATTAAGAGAATCTGAATGATTAAGTGATGAACCAGCTAAGAGTGTTTGGTTCAAACATATGAATAAAAATAAAAAATCCCACATTTCTCTCAAAACCCTACCCTACAGAGGCGCAACTTAGTTCAGATCGGGGGGCGACCGCCCCCCTGTTTTTTCGTACAGTAGTGTATATTTCCCGATAAGTAGTGTAAAATTTTTTAAAAACCTTTATTTTGCGCACCCTGAAAAAAAAATTATTTCGCCCCTAGCTTACCTATCAAGCTTCGTCACTGTTACCCTACGCGTCCCCATCTTCCCATCGTCATCGAGCACCGCCTCATGCACCACCGTGAAGCCATCTACCCCGTCGTCGATCTTCGTCTTCCGTCGTCTACCACGCCGCAGATCTTCGTCCTCAACCGTCGTAATCGAGCAATCGAGCAACCGTGAAGCCAGTTGCCACCCCCATCTTCGTTGTCGGTCCAGCAAGCTGTACGCTCGCAACCCCTTTGCAGCCCTGTCGCCACCCCCATCGTCACCCCTGTTGGTCGCCGTCGTCAACCTTTGCAGTCCCCATCGACCTTCGATCGCAACCCCTTCGCAGCCCTGTTGCCGCCCCTGTCGGTCGTCGTCGCCGCCGCCTCTGTCGGTGTCTGGTGGTGCCAAGCCCAAGCTGCACCCAAGCCCCATCCCCTCTTCCTTCACGTCTGAATGGTTCATGCTCTCCTCGTGTCTGAATGGTTCATGCTCTCCCTCATGTCTGAATGGTTCAGACCTTTATTCAGGCATTTTGTTCCATTCAGATATGTGTTTTTTTTCGTGAAACAAACTGTCTGAATCTAACAATTCGGATTCAGACTCATTCAGACCGATTCAGATTAAAACAAACAACCCCTAAATGTTATTTATTTATGTATACCAAAAACTACTTGAAATACTTTTAAGTAAATCAATAAAATTAAATAAAAAATGTTATTAAAATCGACCATAAATACAAGAGGCGTGCAATTGCAAATCAAAAAGATTTGAAACTCAGCCGTCTAAAGTTACCGTTAGAACCAGGGAACAGAATGCCGATCACCGGCGGCAAATCCAAATCCAGAACGAAGAGGAAGCCTCTCAGAGACGTATCAAATGGCGGTTTGAAACTTACAATCACTAAATCAGTTATGAAGAAATTCAACCCCCACACACACCAACAAGAAGCAGCAGTAACCACTTGCGGTGGTGGTGGATGCAGCGACTCGCTTGATCGGCTTCTCCTCGCTCACTCCGATCTCTCTGCCCTGATTCATCAGGTAACCATCTTGTAGTTGAAATTTTGAGTGTATCTAATCAAGGGTTCCGATCGGTTGTTTAACTTTTAGTGGTTTTCTCATTTCTGTTTCAAATTAGGGTTTCTTGTCTCTCGATGGTGGCTTAATACGATGTAGGCTCGTTAAAGAGTGGGTTTGCGCGTGTTGTGGTTTATCTGCCTTCATTTATTCTCTACTGATATTAGAGTTTTTGTTGGGCTAATTAACCAAAGTTGTTTGACTGATAAAGAGGGGTTTTGGGAGGATTGAACCACAGGGGTGAACTGTTTTGGTATTAAATTAGGTTTGCTAGCAATTATTTGTGTGATTGGGCCATTCTACAGTTGGTGAACTAATAGCACTAGGGGAATTTCTTAGTTGATTATAGGTTCTAGTGTTCTACTTTGTGAGTTAAAAGTTCTTTAATTTCTGACTTCATATGACACATTAGTGAATATGTTTTTGCTACTTGAACTTTAGAATGTAAGTTGTGGGTAATGCTAGAAAAAGAATGACAGTTTTTATTCCATATTTAGCTGATTTGGTGGGAGGTCATTGAGTCAGTAATGCATGTATTCATTTTTTTTTTTTTGAACGGCCAACAAAAAATTCGTTATATTATAAACCAGGCTAACAAAGAGTTAGACCAGTACAAAAAACTTACAAAACATGTCACCATTATGTTAGATCAAAACTACACCAATTATTCCATGACAATGACTCCATTTTCGCCCTATTTCTTACCCATAGAAAACTTAAAGTCTTAATATCCCCCATCAAATGCTGAGCTAAAGGTTTCTTGGCTTCAAAAACAATCTTGTTTCGCCTCATCCAAATGCACCATAAAGTTGTTGCAAATACCGAATGAATTATCTTTTTCCATCTTTTAGAATCATGCCCCAATTTATTTAAATCCACCATATCATGTGGCTGAATATTACCAAAGGCCTTATTTTACACCAATTAGAAATGTTCTCCCAGATTTTTTGTGCCTCCCTGCAAGAGACAAAAAGATGCTCAACTGATTCAAAATGCTCCTCACAAAAGACACACCAACAAGATTCAAGGTGTACCCTTCGTGCGTTCAAGGCCACCTTTGTTGGGAGTCTATCCAACAAAACCCGCCATACCAAGAAGTTTACTTTTTTGGGAATCCAATTATTCCAAAAGAATGGGTTAACCGAAACCGTGTGATTTGAACTATTTAAAGCACATTTAATACTTTGAACAGAAAACACTACTTCTTTTCCCATATTCCAATGCCAACGATCTGAGCCCTGTGTAAAATTCATGGCATTAATAAGATTAGAGAGCAACACCACCTCATTCTCCTCCTCCACTAAAAGTGTCTCGGTTGACCATTGTAACTCCAAAATAGTTACTCCCCCATGCCTCTTTACCTGAACCGCAACTGAGCATCCTTTCATTCTTTCAATATTAAACAAGGCTGGAAACCGATACCAAGTGGTCCGGTTCCTAATCATGTATTCATTCTCACTTGGCTAAACATGACCATCCATCTTTGAAACTTAGAGATAAAATTTAATTAGAACCGGACGACAATTAAGACAACACGTAATTCTGTTGTATTAATAGCATAGTATTGTCTCTTTTTCCTTGATTTTCATAACTTTCTGCTGCAACAAAATCTCTCCCAGAGTCCCAGCCCAAGCAATCAAGCATCATTGCCACAAAAGAATCCCGATGCATAACTTGCAACAGTTATTGGTTCACTATTAGAACACTTGTAGGTTTTGACAAAGAATGAAGAATGTTGTTGTTGACCGGGACTAGAAATCACTCATTTAAATTAGTAAACATTTACACACGTATTTCTTTCAAATTTAAGCAATGAAAAAACTGAAATCAGAGATGTCGAACACAATTATGAATATGGGAGGGGCTGTGTGTATGGGATAATTTTTTGTAGGATCTTTTGTATGTGAGTTCTTTTGTTTGTTGGAGTCACTTTGACATCAGTTAGTTTCAACATGTAATTCGTTAATTGAAGTACGCATATGTTTATTGAGTTGGTAATCTGCACAATACTCCAAGTAATCACAATTACAAACTGATATGAGCATTCAAGAGAGAGTGAATTCATTTGACATGAGTTTGGTTCGACTGTAGTTGCATTTATATTGTTTATAACACACCTTCATTATATTAAATATTTTAATGGGCTAAATTCTTACGCGCAGATTGATAAACTCATTGTACAAGCATTGGAAAAAAAAGTGAAGAATGAGAAGGAAATAGAATCTTTTGCCAATGTATTGCAGGAAATGCAAAATTCATTGAAGGTTGATATAATTGACGCTTTCAGTATTTTCTGTGCACTGTACTTAAATTTTGTGATGTACTGATATTTTGAATCCTTGATACAGCCATGGGTTTCAAGATTCCAAAAGATTCTTCCAGTTCGTGTTATAGAGTCCAAGAATCATCTGGAAACACGTTTAGCAGCTATGACAATAACTCCTTCCTTAAAAGAAGAAACAAGCAAAAATCTTGTCAGCCCATATGTTGACAAGTTTGACTTTTTGGTCTCTCCATCACCGCTTGTGTCTTGGCGTGCTGACTGTGCAGGAGATGGTGGTAGAAACCTTTTCCTGCTAACACCTCTGCCTAAACGTACACCATTCTCATCAAGATTAAAGAAATCATCCAAATCAGTATTTGACAGTAATGTTACTGTTCGGCCTGTGGGACCAGTGGCTAATAATTCTGATATTAACGTGTTTTCTTCTCCAGAAAAAGTGGTAAAGAGGAATGATTCCATTATTTTTCAACTCCTTACATGAAAATGTCACCACCAAAATCCTGTATACTGTTGGAACCCACTTCTGAATGGTGCAATAAGATAAATGGCACTAAAAAACGGTCCACGGATCTTGGTGGTGGTGGTTTGGGAGATTCTGACCCATCTAGCTGTCAACTACCATCTGGGCATCTGGCTTTGAAGTACCCTGAGCTTTTTGGAATTAGATCCCCTTGTAAAATGGGAAATTCAAGAAAAGTGATGGAAGCATCACCAAATTGGTGCATGCCAATGTCACCACCCAAAACTTGTGTTCTTTTGGAACCAAGTGATGATGATCAAATCAAAGATGTTGAAACAACATTGAGAAAGACTGACGGCATTCCAGGTGTTGTTTCATGCAAAAAAGGTGCGTTTCTTCTAAAGTTGGAAAATTGGGCCATTAAACATGAATCTTTTTAATATGGGCCTGGTCTTGATGGGGTGGTGATAGGCCAAATGGGCCTGGGATTCTTGGTTAAAATGGGAAATTTTTCTTTATATTTTGTTTGTTTTTGTATGAATATTTAATTTATTAGCTAATTTATCAAATAAGTTTATAAACTATCTTGAAGTTAATAACATTAAAGATAAAAGTTTAGGAGGTGTTGAGCGTTTCCAACACTTTTGCCCTGATCCATAGCTTTTGCGTTAACATGATTCTATAATGGCAAGTTCTTTCTTTTTCTTTTTTTCCCATCATGAGTTGGCTTTCTATGTGTAAGCAGTGATTGATAGCACACCAATGTGTAAGGATCTTGACACCACAGTTTTAAAAGGCAAGCGTGCTGGTGAGAACACTTTAAAGAAAGAACTGTGGACAAGATTTGAAGCAGCAACCGCTCACGGGGTTCATCTTAGATCATCCTTTAATCAAGAACAAGGTAATAGTTCTGGTACCAGCAAAGGGTTTCTGGACTTGTTAGAAGAGGTTTCTTGTGATGACACAAACTTTGGTTAAAGTTTGCAAATGAAGATGTGTATTCACTTGGCTACATTTGCAATTTTGGATTATTGAAGGTTCATAATAGTTTGTACTTTCGGTCTAATGATCTCGGTCCATTAGAATACCTGTTATTGTTCTAAATCTTGAATTTTGTATAATGTATAAAATTGCAATTTGATACAAACAATGTTGCAATTTGATTTACAAGTGTCACAATAACTACAAGCATGCACACGAGTACAATAATATCCTTAGTTTAGCAAAAGGGATACTATTGTTATACAACATATATAATTTTTTTTACTAACAACCAAATTCTCTTACAACACGAACTATCAGAATACAAGATATGTTACTACTTTTTTTTATGATACAAATATAAAACATGCTTATATTTTAATATCTCACATTATCTATTTTACTATTCTAAAAACAGCCTAAATATGTATAAAATATGAGACATAAATGTTTGATTTTGGTGTTGGTTGATGATGATATGTATAAAATATTGTGTTTAAAGGTGTATTTTGGTTTTTGACCTAAAAAAAGAAGAGATCTTATATTAATCTTGTACTTTTGACAATACTATAAGCTTAGCATTATGAGTTTTGTGTAAGAATGCATTGCACGGTTAAATGCTTGGCGTTTTGCTTGTGGATGTTGCGTTAGATACATATCTTATAAGATATATGTCTCGTATCTTTATTATTTTTCATTGTAATAGACTTGTAATATTAAAGATGTCTAGTTCACTTGAAATTCATTTGTTAAGTTTGTTATGCTTGTGTTTAATAGAATGTATGTCTAAAGGTATCTATAGCGGGGCGTGACCCCCACCAAGTGACGATCCTTAAGGCCTGTAATGCCTCCTCCACCATTACACAAGCCTCGTGATCAGGGCGTGGCTGGTCTCAGGTGACCGTGGTCACGAGCCTGATGGAGGTTGAAGGTTTTTTTAAACCAATAAAAAACATCAACATCACTCTCTATCAAGTCTCAATCAAGCCCTCCATTACATATATATCAAGCCCCCATCAAGCCTCCTACGTGATGTCTACATGGTGTTTTTGTGACATAGGTCAAGCCCTCATTAAACCCTTCCATTACATATAGCCTAATGTGATATAGGATGTAACTCGTATATTATCTTTATCACCTCGTATATTATCTTATCATTTTTAAATGTTATGTTTACGTGTCTCATCATAATCGATGGCACCTATGGCAAGGCTAGGGTTGATGTTGGGCCGCTGGGGTGTGTCTTCTGAGGGATGGAGGGAAAGTGGGGTTTTTTCCCCCAAAAATGGCGTGAGTTAGAAATATTATTTAATGAGTAATTTAAAAAGTATTTATCAAGATAGGTGTTTCTCGTCTATTTCTTTATTTTTAGCTAATTATAATATTTTTCTTAATTCAATAAACATAATGTCAACTATTTTATTTTATAAACAACTCACTTTAAAAACAAAAACATATTAAAAAAAAATAAACTGAACAAGCAATAAAACGTGAAGGTCCTAATATTAAATACAAACTAAAATAAAAATATTAAATAAAATATGGTATCAATATCAATTACAGAATAAAAGAACAATATCAGAACTAAGGGTGTTCAAAAAACCGTTTAAAAATGCAAACCAAACCGTATCTGTAACCGAAAAAACCACTTTTCGAATTACAATAAAACACGAATCCAGTTTTTGGTTCGGTTCCTAACCGTATCCGAATTCCGAATTCGGTTTTTGGTTATGTAATTGGTTACAATTTATTTTTTACTTCGGTTTGTTCGGTTAACTGATTAAACCAAATTTTGATTTATATTTATTAATTTTATTAATAATATATATTAGGGTGATTTTGGTTTATTTGGAATCCAATTTTTAACCAGTTTATTTGATTTTTAATCGGTTTATTTGGTTTGTTCGGTTTTAACATAAACCGAACCTAATTGAATTTGGTTGAATTTATCTTGGATAACAATTACCGAAGTCGGGTTGGTTCGGTTTACGGATAGGAAAAATTAAAAACCGAATAAACCGAACCAAATAAACCGTTAAGCAAACTAATAAACACTCCTATTTAAAACACGAAAAGTTATGTTAGTATGTGAGTGTGAGACGACAAATATTGTAACTTTTATGGGTTTGATGGTAGTGATAGAAGACCCAGGTTCTGGGTTCGATTCTTGATCCCAACCGGTTTTACCGACCTTCCACCGTCATGCCTTTGGGCGGGTGCTTGGGTCGGGCTTTCCCCAGGAATTGGTGGCTGGTGTGCTAGGGGCTCCGTCCGTCTGAACTAGTGGCCAGCTTGAGCATCCTTTACTCATTAGAGGCCGCTTACAAAGTATTTCGTAGTTGATTAGTTGATCGTTTAAAAAAAAAATACGAGTCATAATGCCAAACACAACACGCACGTACCAATAACTGTGACATGGTGTCGGATCTTTGGGGCCTGTATAGTGTATACCATTATAACAATTAACAACCCGAACCACCATGTTTACTCAGGTTTTCATTAAAAATATTTAAAACGCTTTTCTTTCATATTAATATTAATATATATATTAAAGAGCAACTAAAGGAATAGTGTAAATAATAATATTATATTGAAATAGTGTGTGTATATTATTAAATATTATAAACAATTAATATATATAATGAAAAAACGTGGTGATGTTCGGAGAAGGCTACGGTGATATTTGTTCTCATTGAAAATCGATGTTTGCTTAGAAATATATAATGAAAAAACGTTGTTCTTTCTAGGGTTTCGGTGGTGTTCGGAAAAAGGCTACGGTGATTTATTTGTTCTCATTGAAAATCGATGTTTTCTTAGAAATTTAGGTTTTTTTTTAATTCAACAATTGGTTGCCGGTGAGAAGTATTTTTTGAGCATTTTTTCTATTATTTTCGTAACATATTTGTATGAATTTTGTATAATTTTATGTTTTAACGGAAAATTAGTATATAGTTCGTGATGAGAGATTTGATTTTTGTATGTAACTTATACTTTTACAAATGATATATAATACCATTATCGAGAGTGCATTGCGATAACCCGCCGCAACGCGCGGAGGGGAAAAACCTAGTTTGAATAAATCATTCAGTATATTCTTTTATTTTAAAATAGTTAGTTTACGTTGTGATAGATAAGTTGATCTTATGGTTGATTTACTTTAAGTTTATCATTTATAGAAATTATAACATGAAGTAACTTTAATTATTTTATATGTTTTCTTCATCTTTCTTTGACAACATTTTATAAATAAAAAGTCTTGTAACACTGCATGATAACATAATTTCGTATTTGTATATCAACAACAATACATCGCTAAAAAAACATTTATTGATTTTTGATAGTTAACGTGAAATACAATTTTATGTGTGCTTTTTTAAAACATTTATCTAATCATGATATTTGATCCATAAAACCTATTTAAAAATGCATTGTTCGTTTCTTTGAAACGTTTTTTATAATAAACTTTTTTCAATTATTTAAAAACATTTTCAAACAATATAAAAAATTAAAAAAACTGAAAGCAAAACATCTATGAATAACATTTTAAAATTTATAAAACTTATTTTTATCAATAAACAAATTCTATTTAAAAAGCTTAAAAAATGATATTTTATAAAAGATGAGATTGAAAGTAAGTTTATATAAAATAATTTCCACCTAAATTTGTCTTATAAAATCATTTTACAATTATTAATCTCAGTTAATAATTCGTATTATTTAATATAATTTTTCAAATCAGCCCATGTAACATGCGGGTGACTAATCTACTTAGAGAATAAAGAGAATCTCTGGGTTCCGTGATTACCGCATATTAGGCCATGTTTAATGGTTATCCCATTCGTTCAGCGGTGAAGAGGATTTGGGCGAGGGTGGTCGGGCACATCACCCCCTACCCTGGCGGCCTTAAATCTTTTGGCCCAGCGGCCCCCTCGCCCCGTGTGGGCATGCCATTAACCCATTGGTAGGTTTTAATAAAAAGGGACCCACACCTTTGATGAGCCATTATTTTGAGAATGACCCATTATATAAAGATAGAGCGTTTAGGAGGCGTTTCCGGATGCACCGACCATTATTTGAACGTCTTGTCAACGACTTAGAAAGAACGGATACATATATTCAATTGGGATGAGATGTTCGAGGCAGATGGGGATTTACACCACTACAAAAGTGTGCATCGAAACCTTGTATATATTAAAACACAACCAAAAGGAATAGTGTAAATATTAATATTATATTCAAATAGTAAACATATATATACATATATATATATATATATATATATATATATATATATTAAATAGTATAGATACTATACATATGCATATACATAGTGAAAAAATCGTGGTTCTTTCTATGTTTGCTTATAAAGTTAGGGTTTTTTTTAATTTCAATCAATTGGTTGCCGGTGAGAATATTTTGTGAGTAATATTTTATATTTTTCGTAACATATTTGTATGGATTTTGTATGATTTTATGTTTTAATGAGAAATTAATATAGAATTCGTGATGAGAAATTTGATTTTACCATGCAACTTATATTTCTGCAAAAGATATATAATACACATTATTAGGATTGCATTGCAATAACCCGCCGCAACGCGTGGCGGGGAAAAACCTAGTTACCACAACACTTCAAGAAGTTGTTGAAAACACAGACAAACCCTTAAAACCCTTTACCGGTGTTGCAGTCAGCTAATCAACCAATTCACCAATGGCTGATTCAACTACGAGTACCTGCGTTAAGCATATCGAAACCTATGTTGATTCATCGTCATCTAAATCTCCGTCTCTACAGGTTAACTTTCATACTCACCCCAATTCCTCGTTAATTCGTTCTTGATTCGTTTGTTAATTGTGAGTTTTCACCGAATCTAACCTTGATTTCAGGACGCAAGTTTGGATGCACTTGCAAAGCTCTTGATGAATGATATGATAACCATGGAATTACTGGTCTGTTTTCTAGTTATCAATCTTGTATAATTGTTTTTTTATTTTTTTTCCCCCGATTCTGAACAACGATTGTTTTCAACTTCCAGGTTAGAGAAATGGAGATGTATTTGACTACTACTGACAACATCATTCGTGCTAGAGGTAATTGATTGCCGTTTTATAGCAATTTTGAATTTGTGACAGTGCATAAGGCTGTTATTGACTCACTTAGCTTATGATTCATGCTACCTTATTGTTGTTTAGGCATCCTTCTTCTTGCAGAGCTGTTGACACGAATTTCGTCAAAACCTTTGGAGAATAACACAGTTCATAGTTTGATTGGGTTTTTTGCAGATAGATTGGTGAGTTTAATCAGTTATATCCGTGTGTATTGTTTTATATAATTTGTGTACACTTACATCATAAATTTATACAAAAGTTTTTAGTTTTTTGTTCTCCCGTGAATGCATTCATCATTATGTTGTAGTTTCACTAAAGTACATAATATAAATCTCAAATATCAGTCAGATTGGCGAGCATTGCGTGGTGCCCTTGTGGGTTGTTTGGCTTTAATGAGGAGAAAAACTGACACTGGTGCAATCAGTGGCAGTGATGCAAATGCAGTTGCTCAGTCATTTATGCAAAATCTACAAGTTCAATCTTTAGGACAGCATGACAGGAAGGTGATATAAATATACCCAATTTACATATTTTTTCAGAATATATATCTATTGTCTTAATCTTCACTGTTCTGACTGTTTAAATCTTTATCGAATGCTTGATTTTTCTTCAGCTCTGTTTCGAGATTCTAGAATGCCTTATAGATTCTTATCCTCACACAGTAATGTCAATGGTAAACTTAAGTTATTTAGGGTTACGTTTTGCTTTGTCTATTATGTATGTTTGATGTAATTCTAATATATTAATTGTGTAGGAGGATGAATTTGTTTATGTAATCTGTGAAGCCATAGACGGTGAGAAAGATCCACAATGTCTATTGCTCACATTTCATCTTGTGGAAATACTGGCACGGTTATATCCAGAATCTTCTAGTTCATTAGCAAGCTATGCTGAGGATCTTTTTAATATATTGGGATCTTATTTCCCATTCATTTTACACACGTGAGTCTACTTTGAAAGTCTTTACAATTGCAAAATGCCCATCATGAGTATCATACTATCATCTCATGTTCAAATTTTCATTTCCCTTTTCAGCCAAAAGGTGAGGATGAAGTGAAAAGGGAGGAGCTATCAAGGGCACTAATGGTAATTCTTAGTTTTTCTTATAGTCCATAATGTTTACTTTTTACCGTTTATAACATTTCCTCTCGAATTCAGTTGGCTTTTGCAGCTACGCCCCTCTTTGAGCCATTTGCCATACCTTTGCTTCTAGAGAAACTTTCTTCGTCACTTCCGTCAGCAAAGATTGAATCTTTGAAGTATCTTAGTTTTTGCACTGTTAAATATGGTGGAAACATAATTCAAGAACAACATAATGCTCTTTGGTCGTCGTTAAAAGATGCGATTTTTACATCTGTGCCATCTTCTTTGACTGTGGGTCCAGGATCCCAGGATAATAAAATTGCAGATGAAGCTCTTGTTCTTCTACAAAAGCTTATTCAGCAAGATAACAGCTCATTTTCATTTCTAAAATTGATTTTGAAGGACAAGGACATTAACATGACTCTAAAATCCCTTTCCAATTATAATAATTATGATGACATAACAGTGACAGATAAGCAAAGATTAAATGCAATTGGCCAAATTTTATATGTGTCAGCTGCAGCTTCAATTGCTTCTTGCAATGCAATATTTGAAAGTATTTTCTCGGAATTAGTAAATGGCTTGCAACAGATGATGCAAGAGAAAGATTATGTTCCTGAACATAATTTCGGGTACCTTTATATATGTGTTGACTTACTAAGTGCTTGTAGAACTTTGGTCAAACCTACAGAAATAACTTATCTTGATAACGAGACATGGTGCACCATGCTTTCTAGCTTCTGTACTTTGTTAACTTCTTCATTTGTTAAAACTATGAAAGAGAGCACTCACAGCAACCATACGTATTTTGGGGGTAAGTATAAATTATAAAATGCCTTGCTATTGCTGATAAACTTTTGGGAATGACCTCTTTTTTTTTTTTTTGCAGTTACGGGTTTACAGATTTTGGCTTCATTTCCAGGAAATTTTTTGCCTGTATCAAAGTCCAAATTTGAGGATATATTGATGGAATTTAATTTAATTATCACCAACAAGTTCGAAAATTCATCTATTTGGAAATCTGTGTTAGACGCATTAGTTGAGATTGGCTCACTTATTGAGAAAACTGATGATTATGAGAAAATAGCAAGCTTTGATGTTATTGTTGTAGAGAGAATGTTGTCTTTATTGTCATCTGATGATTTATTAATGCCTTATTCACTCAAAGTGGAAGCAGTATCCAAAATTGGTATGACTAATTTGAAATATATGCGGAAAATTGTCCAAGAGCTTAACACAGCTGTCTCTACCAGCTTACGAAAATACTGGGTATGGATAAAATGTTTATTTTTGGGGCAATTTCATATATCCTCTTCTTAAACTTACAAAATGACATATTTCATCTAATAATGTTTAAAGAACATTGTGCATTATGTATTGATATTTGTGTTTTTGGGAAATATGTAATTTTGCAAATTTATAAGGGATATATGTAACTCCCTCTTTATTTTTTGGGCAATTAGAATTTTGTCTTTCATTTCATTACTGCATTTTGTTCTTATAGCTTGATGGAAACTCAAACTCAACTGAACATGCAATAGTCCTTTTGGAATGCTATGCTGACAAGTTGCTTCCATGGTATGTTTTGCTTTCTAGAGCCCTTTTTTTATATGTTTGGCTTTGTTGATTTCTAGATTAACATGAAGCAATGATGCAATGACTAGGTTCCAGAATATCAGAGATACAG
The DNA here is from genome assembly GCA_009363875.1 of Mikania micrantha. Taxonomy (NCBI): domain Eukaryota; kingdom Viridiplantae; phylum Streptophyta; class Magnoliopsida; order Asterales; family Asteraceae; genus Mikania; species Mikania micrantha. The sequence continues at coordinate 43,521,477 of CM018690.1, forward strand.
ACAATGTGCCTATGCATTTTGCATTGAAAGTTTGGGATCAATTAGAAGACAACACACTGTTTTGTGACAGTCTCAATGAAAAAGTGAGTCTGTTGTATCGTATTTCATCCACTCAGCTTTGGGATCTTTATTGATTGTTTTTTGAAATCATTTCAAACAATTTAGTTTTTCTAGATAATGTTTAAGTAATACACATGTTCTGTTGCATCAGAAACTTCTAGAAACAACAATGAATGCAATGAAACATGCAGTGGCAAGCTGTTCAGAGGAGTGTCAAAGCATGATTCTTGATAAAGCATTTAGCATACTTTCTTCGAGCACAGGCTTCTTAGTCAATGAGTCCATGAAACATGCTGAGTTTTCTTGTAGAGATGAGTGGATTATCTCATTATTTGATTCAGTAATAATAGCACTTCATCCTAAAACACATGGAAAAAACACCAAAGAAATATTACAGATTATCATGAGAGCTCTTTCCAATGGGCATATTCCATCAGCTCATGCATTGGGATCTTTATTTAACAAGGTGCCCAATGATATGCAGTATTTTAGCGTGGAAGATGCTATGGATATTACATTTAGCAAATACATAGGGAGATTCTCTAATGGTGATGATGATAATGAGATGGGAGTGGGTAATTTAAGATTAAGCAGTGTAAATGATGAATTAATAAATGCCCATGCCATTATTGTTGGATTAGCTTGGGTGGGAAAAGGATTAATTATGCGGGGCCATGAAAAAGTAAAAGATGTGATCAAGTTTTTTCTGAATTTCTTGATTTCAAATGGCCATTCTCCAGCCTCAAATGGAAGCATAAATTCATCTGAAGATTGTCAAGACCTAATGAGAGCTGTTGCAGATTCATTTAGTATCATAATGAGTGATTCTGAAGGTTGTCTGAATAAAAAATTACATGCAACTATAAAACCGCTTTTTAAGCAACGGTTTTTCAATATGGTTATGCCAATTTTACAGTCATCAATAGTGAAATCAAATTTGCCAATAACTTACAAATCCATGCTGCATCGAGCCCTTGCGCATGTCATATCTAATACTCCACTGAGTGCTATTCTTGGTGAAGCCAACAAAGTAAGTATATTCTTCATACATATAATTTTTTCCTATTTTTAACTTTTACTTTCATATTCTTTACCTGCTAGTGTTTAATTCTATGAGTCAATGATGCGAGTTTTAATCATACAGCTCATCCCATTGATGGTAGATGGTTTAGCAATACTGAGTGCAGATGTTCAAAATCGAGACGTTGTATATAGCCTTCTACTTGTTTTGTCAGGAACTTTGACTGATAAAAATGGTGAGACTTGTTTTCATGTTCTTTTATATAAAAAAATGTTGCAAAGAATGCAAATAATTAAATTGAGATTTAGATTATTTATTCTTTGCATATACAGGCCAGGAAGTTATTGTAGAAAATGCTTACATGGTCATCATGTGCCTCAATAAGCTTGTCTTCTACCAGCACATGATGGTATGGCTCTTGCTTTGACTTATTTTAAAAACCAAACTTATGTGCATAGTTATGTTTTATTCATTTCGTTACATGCTTAGCTGGTACGTGAGACGACAATTCAGTGCCTGACTGCAATGTCGGAGCTTCCATATGCTAGGATATATCGGTTCAGGCCCGAGGTAGGATTTATGCATTCAATCCCTAAGTGACTGCTGTCCACCTATACATTTTATATTTTTATATTACATTTCTTAACTCAAATTTGTTTTCATTTTCAGGTGCTGCAAACATTATCAAGAGCTCTTGATGACCCAAAAAGAAGTGTCCGGCAAGAAGCTGTTAGATGTCGGCAAGCATGGTAAAAAAATTTATACCTGAAATTTAATTTCTTTATGTTAATTCAGACCGTAATTGGTTCTGTTATCTGTCAATCAGGGCATCAATCTCATCTAGAAGTCTTCATGTTTGAAAGGGTAAATTTCCTATCCTTTATATTCTGTCTAATAGTATCATTCTGTTTAGCATAACATGCTTCTATGCTTTTTGATGCAGGTTCCTACTGCAATACTGCAATGTACATAATTCAAGCATCTAAACCATATCAAATTTGGAGGCTATCTACTGCTGCATATTCATGTGTATTCCTCGCTTATCTATGTAATTTTGACTTTTGATTATTTATTTTTTTTTTCAAATTTATTTGATGTTTAGCTTGTGGCGGATTATTGAAATTATTCGTTGATCACTAAGTTGGTTTTCATTATGTTAAAACTGCTGAACTCATTAGGTAACCATCTTGTGAAATGTGAACATGTATCACTATGTATTATATGGGTCATTTTGGTGGATTTTCTTCTGCACAATGTTTGAACATGTAGCCTAAATTTGGCAATTTTGACTGTCGTGTTTGTTTTTTTATTTTTTTTTATTAATTTTTGGCAAAATTACTTGCCAACTAGGTACACACTTGGGGCTCCTCAGTAGAGCTTCTCTCACCACCATTGCACTTGGAAAGTTGCTATATCACACCAAACAACCCAAAAGTTGAACATTTGATATTAGTGTCAGGGGCGGTCCTGAGAATTCAAATGTCCCAGACAAGCTGAGAAAAAAATAAGTGTTACGAGGTAATATGTTGGTTCATCTACATACTCACCCTGAACCTAGTAAAACTAACAAATGCAATGCCACATCAACATAACTTCTGAGATGGCCCCCATAAATGAGTATGCATTACATACATCCCAGTGATATTCGTGAACCCATGTGTAAGAAATATCTTCATTTTCATCATTACATATCTTAGATAACTGCAATCAATAGTATAACACACTATGAAGTAGGGAGAAAAAATACACTAAATAATTAAAAAAAAAAGGCACATTGAATAGTAATTTACCTCACTAAGACTATGGGGTATGTCTTGTGGTTCTACCCACTCCACATAGACACCACATAGGCTTCACCACAGCCACCCACTCAACCACTTGGGGGTGGAAATGCCAAGTGGTTGTAATCATGATGAAGTGATAATGATGTGTGGTGGTGTCATTGGTTGAAAGAAGAAAAAAATATAAAGTTGACGTGGCTGTGGCCACGCTCACCACACCAACGCCCCTAGGGGGCGGTGTTGCATCCCCCAGCCACGCCTCAACCACGCCCACCCCAGAGGCACACCGAACCGTCTAACTGAAGGAACATATAAGCTAAAAATTTGTCAGGTTTAGGTTTAGCTGAACCCAAAGCGCTGGCCAACAAGCTTTTCATTACGGCCTGCGAATTTTTAAACTTTTAATTTTTAACCTACTTTGGATTTTAACATATTGAGGTACATACAAGATAACTGAACTTTCAAATATTGGCTATAATTTGCAAAATTAAAGTTCAACAGCCAAATATTTCGCATGAAAAATAAACACAAATTAACAATGCTTAATCTGGAACTACATGAAGTGACATAAGATGTAGGATCTAGAGGCCCCTCAACTGACCAATTTAACAACTTTTTTTTTTTTGAACGGCAATTTGGATCACTGACGGGTCATAGACCTACCCGATCATATCCACACCCAATAGGAGGAAACCAACCATTGGTGAGAGAAAACCCCCTAGCCTAGCATGGTACCCCTATTTTGTCCATGCTAGGACTTAAACCCGTGACCTCCCCAATATTGAAGCCACATGGTACCTCCTCTCAACCAATTGAGCTGAGGATCATCAAACTAATGGAATTGGAATACATCAAACTCCTACAATCATAATATCTAGTTTTATCCCCGTCTAGTGCCCAAGTATTTTAAGGCTATAATTTCAACTCTCTATTATTCGTTCAAAACCGTTTTTTTAATTCATTATAATAAACTCACAAGGTAATGAAAAATTCCAAATTATTCAAAAAAAAAAAAAACAAAAAATAAATTTAGGAAACAAGAATCAATGATTAAGAAATAAAAAAACTCCCAAATTACTCGCACTAACCCTAATCAATTATTAAGAAAACAAAAATAAAACAACCGTGTACAAAAATAAAAATTCAAAACCACATATAAAAACCAAAAATCAAAACCATGTCTAAAAATCAAAATTTTATATACACTAAAATAAAATCTATTTCAATTAACTGCGTCTAAAAATCATAAAGCTAATCAACGTCTAAAAATCAAAAATCAAAACCACATCTAAAAATAAAAAATTCGTATAGCCAGCGTGGCAGCGTCTAAAAATCGAATTTTATTTCAATTAACCTTATCTAAAAATACCGGTGAATTTAAACAGATATGATGAAATCTTAGTGAATTTATACGGCTTAGATCAAATCTCTTGCTAGTTTAAATCACATATAATTCAACTTCCTTTCATGTCAGTTAAGGATTTTTCAATATTTCATTAAAATTCCAATTCCTTTTTGTACTAATCAAGCCAAACATGTTATGTTATGATTTTTCAATAAATACCATTCAAATTCCAAATTCCATTTCATTTTTAATTTCTTTTATTAATAAATAATGTATGAACCAAACACTCCCTGGGTAAATTAGCATTTTAAGATGAAGCATATGTTATAACTTATAACTAGGGTGTAAATGCTCGAAAAAGCCAAAATTAAACGAGTCCAACCTATAAAATACGACTTTTTACGCTCATTAGCCTAAACGATTTTTTTAATTAAATAATTTTTAATTAATTAAATATTGTATATTTATATAAATAATTGTTTTTATAAATAAAGTTATAATAAAATTTAATAAAATCATATATATTATACATATATATAATTATTAATAAAATTTAATTAACTAATTAATTAACGAGTTTTGCACAGACAAACATGAGCTCGAAAATTTTCTTACGAGTCAAACTCAAGCTTTCTTAAGTCAAAACGTGACAAGACAAACCTTAGCTAGCTCAGACTCAACTTGACTTATTTATAACCCTTGATTATAATAAATAGGGAGATGTGTTTGCCTTTTCGCCATTTTATCTCACTTCCTTTCTTTAATTGTTTTATCCATTGACACATCAATAAGTTTCTTTTTTTTTTAACTAGTCTTTGCATGATTTTAATATTTATAATAGTTTCTTTACATGCATTTTGACTCTCTTATAATCTTTAAAATATTATATTTTTATATTCTTTGAATATATCGTTGCTTCTTTTTTTTTTTTAAAAAAAAAATATGTATTATGGTTTCATGATGCTCATGGTATATTGACTTTTTCTTAGTTTTTGTGTATACTTTTACGATGTGTTTATCTTATAGGTGTTTTGGTGTTCAGAATCAAGACAACATGAAAATGTTGTTGATATAACTGCAAAAATGGCGTGGAGTATGTTTTGTAGTTTGTTACCTTTTCAAATTCTTCCAAAATATTATTGATAGGGATTACCGTGCACACAAACTACCTAACAACAAACAATATTTAGTTGCATTTTATTGCAAGTAGAATTTATGATTAAAAAAACTAGTAATGGAGTATATGATTTAATAGTAAGATGAGTTGGAACCGATAAAGTACAATTAGAACACCACACCGTACCATCCTCTCCAACATCTATTATATTTCATACAAAACCTCGTCTTATGACAACAATAACACTACTAGACTACCAAACTAGGTCGACGTAGGCTCACTAATAATCCAAAGCTTCTACCTAGGATGACATGCCGTCTCAATAGGTCAAACTTGTCTTAACATCTGATCACATGTTGTAAAACACATCAAGTTAGCTTGCTTTAATTTTTTATGTTTTATAACACATTTTAAAATGACAAAAAAACCTGAAAATAAGCTTCAAGCTTCTTTCTGAGAGTTGTATACTCTTTCTTAACATTTTGGAAGGTCCTCTTGCATCTGCATTATATTCCATTTTATTTATTTAATATTAGATTTATAGTAATTAGTAAATAATAAAACAATATAAAATGAAAAAAAAGGAATATAGTTATTATGATACTCTTCAGCATTTCTGGCATTGCAGTAATTCCTGAAGTGGGTGCACTCAGTTTTAACCTTCTTGGCTCCAATGCTAGTGCTACTACCCTTAAATTGATGCATCAAGCCATCTAATTTATTGAAATCCAAAGGCCTATTTTCCCTATTTATAACAATTTTCATCGATTTAAATCATAAATAAACCAACTATTTATCTCAAGTATTGAAAAAAAGGCGTTTCGTACAAGGCCTGATCGAGACGAGACAGAAAGCGAGCAGAATCACGATAGAACAACGTGACAACTTCCTCCACAAAATTGGGATTAGAATTGTCTTGCAATTCCTCCAATTGTATAAATTGTTCATCTAGATATCCCTACAAATAAAATAAAAGGTAATTATAAGAACTCGTATATAAATATATAATGAAACTAAAAGTTAAAACCAACCTGATCAAAAAGAGATTGGCGAGTGTTAGCAATTTGCCTAAGCATTTGATTTCTTTCCATAGAAGTGATGCCAAAATACGGAACGGGGAAATGGGATTTTATAGCCCATAAAAAAGGATAAATGTCACATCCTTTGTGAAATAAGTTCTTTTAAGCATCACATCAACAATAATATATAATAGATATACTCACCAACAAATATTAAATGCCAAAAAAAGAAAATCTTTGAATCATATTCTAGTTTTCTATTTATAATCTTGAAAATAAACATGTGATTCATATTAAACACATTAATATTGACATATTTATTCAAAACTCAACTTTTTTAAAAAAATAATAAGATTTCAATTTTTAAATAAAAAATCACTTTTTAGATTTTGTATAAACAAATCAATTTTAAAGTGATTCAATATGAACCACATATTTTCTCAAATAAGATTAAAAGATTTTCACCTAATTTGGGTTTTCACTTTATTTAAGTTTTCACAATATACAATTCTTATGTGTCGTTTCTAAACCAAGATCTCTAGCTAAAAATAGAGTATTTTGCAAGCAAAAAGGTAGGGATGAACAAAAAATCAAAAGAACCGAACCGAAACCGGAACCAAATAAATCGAAAAAACCAAACCTAAAAAAACGAACCAAACTAATAACCGAAAAAAACTAAAACCGATTTTTTTCTTGTTTAAAAATTAACACATATCACTATTTTTATACTTATTTAACAGGAGAAAAAACATAAAGATTCTACCGTTGAAATGATAAAAATTTGGATTGGATAAACTTTAACATTTTAAAAGATGATGAAGTTTGGATTATTGCATATATAGTTATTTACTTTTGAACTCTTTTCTAAATGTAAGAACATGATGATAATAGATTAGTTTTATTTTAATTAGTTGATGTTTGATCAATTAAATTATGAATTATCCATTAGTAAATATGTTTGCGTTTTCAATATTGGGTGAGAAAGAGAACAAAAGAAAAACCGAAAATCGAACGGTTCGTAATAACTAAAAACCGACTATGTCGGTTTCAGTTTTACCCAAAAGTTGAACCGAACCGAGCACACCCCTAAAAAAAGTGAAGTAATCCCGCAAACATAAAGTGTGACTTGGTAATTCAATCAAACAGGAATATAAAAGGTACCTGTAATAATAATAGTACACTATTCGATAAACATGCAATAGTAAAAGAACTTACTACAAACAAATAAAGGAGAACAAAACAATTGAACATAACACTAATCCTCTTTAAAAAGTGCATAGGCTAAGGCTAAGCCAAAAGGGAAGACAAAGCTAAGGTTAAGATAAAACAAAGTGTGAGAAAAAATAAAACTAAGGTTCATGACAAAGCTAAAGACAACTATATTCTCCTCTTCTTGACATAACCTTTATACAACGTTTTCACATAATACTATCGCTGATCATGCTCTTAGAAAAGATGTATGCCAAGCACATGTTGTCCAGTCGCTCACCCTGTTCATTTCAAGTTTGCTTCTGCCCATCCTACCTAGTGACGGAGATTGAAGAATTTTAAAAGAGGGGAGGAAATTTATGAGACGCTGAATTTTTCCCTATCGCAATGTCTCGGGTTAAATGTTCGGGTCAGTGGTTCAGGTTGGGTCAGGTCAAACAATAAAAACCAGTGATTGTTCATACAAGAAATTTTTTTAAAAACAAAGACCTAGATAGATATTAAGAAACGTGTGAAAAGATGAGTAACTATAAGAAGAACTACGACATTGCCCAACGACCTTTAATGTTTTTAATTCATCAATTACGAATTTTGAGTCCAAGTTTTCAGCAAATTATTTTTTTAGGTAAAATCATAAGTTATTCACAAGATACTCATATAACATCTTATTCCAAAGAAATTATTGAATATTTTCATTATGAAAATCACCATGCTCCTAAATCCAGGCGCGACCCTGAGAATTGAGGTGCCCAGGACGAGCCAGAAAAAAGGCCCCTAGTATATACAAATATTAAAGCTGGTTGTTTAAAAAAACCGAAAACCGAACCGTATTTGTAACGGAAAAACCGAATTCTGGATTCGGTGTTCGGTTGGGTTTCTAATTGTATCCGAATTCCGAATACGGTTCCTAACCGTATCCGAATTCTGAGTTTCGGTTTTCGTTCGGTTATCGGTTCCAATTTTTTTTCGAATTCGGTTTGTTCGGTTTATTCGGTTAACCGATTAAACATAATTCATATTTAGATTTATTATTTTACTAACAATATATAAGGTAGAATTCGATTTATGTGGATCGGTTATTCGGTTTTTAACCGGTTTATTTGGTTTATAATTGGTTTTTTTGGTTAAATTCGGTTTTAACAACCGATTTATTTGGTTTTTATTCGGTTCGGTATTAACAAAAACCGAACCAGACTAAACCACTTCCCGAATTCAGTTCGGTTTTCAGAAAGGAAAAAAAAATTGAAAACCGATTAAACCGAACCAATGAACGCCCCTAGTTTAAAGAGCATGAAAGTAACTTCCTATACTTTAAACGGAATTACTTTGTATACCTCTTAAATCATGTGTGTGGCATCCGTCAATTTTCAAGTTTGACTTATTTAACACCGTTAATGTATTTGAAGTTGAAGATGTTGGTTCAGTTAGAAAACCTAATAAATGAATTTTTATTTGAAGTCTAGCAAAGTATATCTCTTTTAACATGCATAATTTTTGCATTTGATAATTTTATTTTTCGGTAAACTATCTGACAACTCGGTTAGTAAAATTATTCAATACGCTCAGTTTAGTATGAAATAATAAATCATAAGTGAGGAATTAGTATATATAATTAAAAACCATGAAAAAGGAATAGTAGATATATTATTATTATATTTAGTGGCCTCTTTTTTATGATATTGCACACACACACACACAGAGACATATATATATATATTATTTAGATGCTTGTTCCATGTAGTGACTTTTAGAAAAATTTAGACTTCAAACATCAGAAGTTTTTTAACTTTGAAAAGCAGTTACAGAGATATGCATAATAAATTTGAGAGATCTCATTAGAGATTTGAGTTTTTCTTTTAATTTAAACTAATGGTTGCCCGTGAGACGGGTTTTGTGAGTAATATTTTCTATTATTATTATAACATATTTGTATGATTTTATGTTTTTATGAAAAATTTGTATAGATCAAGTTCGTGATGAGTGATTTGATTTTGCTATATAATACCGAGAGTGTACTGTGATAACCCGCCGCAACGCGCGGGGCGAATAAACCTAGTTTAAATTAACGAGGAAAAACTATGAATTGAAACTTTAACCGGTAAATTTACAGACAACATATTGTACCTGTGTTTTACCCGGTTAAAACCGACTCATTGAACCAAACATCATCCAATATTATTAACAAATTTAATTATTTTAGTAAGTTTTAATAATTTACGAATAAAAATCGTTTATAAAATAATTACCCGGTACAAGATTTAAACACCGTAATACTCAGATTATACCAGTTTTAATCTGTAAATAACTAACAAGGAACAAGACAACCATCTAAATAATAAAAATAAATAAATAAATAAACTATCTTCATACTCAACCATCAAATCTATCTTTCATTTACCCACACTTACACTCCACCATCATCCATCTTCATTCAACTATGACAACACTCAACCTCCATATCACTCAACCATCAAGATCATGCATGGACATTCCTCTCTTTGAGCACTATAAATAAGAGTGAGATATCATCACAACAATTCACACCACCCACCTACAACATCACCACTTCTATAGTCTTTCTTCATTGTGATCATCCATATTATTTTCATTTTTCATCAAGAACAAGACAAGAAAGGGAAGCAAGCTAGTTTTTTTCTCAAGTATTATTGTTCTTCCATCATCTACTAAGGTATATTATCCATTTTATTTTAGATTTACTCTTGGATGAGTGTATGCATGCATGTATATGTATATGTATATATACACATATGAATCCAAGTTTGGAATAATCTAAAAAGCCTAGCTGAGGCCAAGTAATGATTTCACATTCTAAGTCCCATTACATGGACGTTTGGTGATTTAAAGCTTGGTGAAACTTTTATTAAGTAATAATCTTGCATTCCAAAATTCTGACAGAATGTTGTCATGACTTCAACAAGTCATAAAATAGTCATAACAACATCAAACTGAACAAAATGAAGTTCTATGACTAATTTCATTGTGTTAGCTTTCTATTCACTACTTATACAGCTTCTAACTCGACCAAATGATACCCCAAACAGCCTTCACAAAATTAGTGCGCTGATTTATACCCGTTGACTTGTGCTGATGTTTTGACCTATTTAAGTTCCGAATCATAAAAACTTTTCTAAATGAAAGTTGTTCATAACATCTTAAAATAGTAGACTAGAGAGTTTTATAATTTAACTCAAAGGTTTACTGTGTCAAAAACGAATCGAAACTCATTGGACTAAATCTGTTAAAACAGAAATTTCTAGGACTTATACTTGTGTGACTGTTTTGACCCATTTACAAGCAAAATCACGAAAAGTTTTCTAAATGAAAGTTGTTCAAAACACCTTAGAACAGTAGACTGTGAAGTTTCATAATTTTATTCAAACGAGTTCTATTTTTAAAGTTTATCCGAACAAGCCGGACATAATCTGTACAAAAGCAGTTTTATAAACTTTAATATTTTTACATAAATATTAATTATTTTCACATATATAAATGTGTATATATTTCATATACACACTTGGATGATGTGATATATGTATATACTTGTAAATATATATTTATATATGTTGATATAATTTATGAGTTTTGAAGTTGATAAGCAAAACGGTAATTTTCCCAAAATGCGTTGTTATAATGACAAAATTTTTATAAAATCCGACAATTAGTAATTTCATGGCATTATAAAATAATGTTTCAAATACAAGTTAAAAGCATAATTATTTTAAATAAACCCCGACACACAAAACACAAATATAACTACATAAACTATAGCAAGTTCACAAACTCAAAAGAAACTCATTATGTTATAGAAACTAATTCGTAGTCCTTTTCATTTCAAAGTATTGGGTGCAACATGTATATGCTATTCAATTTCAAATTCTATTTTACAAAATTGCAGATTCAAACTCTATGTCTATGTGTATGATACAATGCCATATTTGTTAAACTATGATTCTATGTGTGTGCTATTTGAAGTCTAATTCTACTATGATCACTGACTCTATGAGCCAATGGTAACAATAATAGATCTATTGGGTGACACCCATCCATCGTTTTGACCCTAATGAGGACCTTTGGATGATTGAATTCAAGCTAATCTTGACTTTCTAGTCGAGTGTCAAGTCAACAAATGTCTCATCATACATATGTTTATACATACGTGCTTGGAATCTACCTTGACATATAAATCGCAATAGTCTCGTTTTACTACATACAATTTAAACCTATGTCTACTCACCAACTTTTTAGTTGACTCTATTTTTATACATACAGTTTAAACCTATGTCTAACAAAAGAATCAATGTTTTCTATCTTGTAATCTGTACAAGACAACCAAAAGTGATTCATATGATTAACAAAATATGTGCTTCCAAAATCAACTAGGTCCTCTATCTAGGCCGCTTAGCATGCAATCCAAAGCCTTAGCTTAAACATGTTCATCACCTGAGAAAACATGTAAGGAAATAAAGTCAACACAACGGTTGGTGAGTTCATAAAGTTTATAAGTTTAAAAATAGCTTTAGCAAACCTCTTTTCGGTAACAACCTTAACCTCATTAACATCACATGTAATATCCAATTCGGTATGCTTATATATAGGGCATATGTAGGGTCGAACTTACCGCCCGCCCAGCCAACATCCCACCACATACTAAATCACATATAACATTGTTGTTAATTATAGTTAAGCATTTTACCTTCCATTCAACCCATTCTCCATCATAGCTTTAGTTTTCTGTTTCAAAGTTTACAAGTCTATAGCATTCATAAGTATAAGTCTCGATGTAAGTTTAACAAGCATCATAGTTTCACACGCACATAGTTTAGCTTTCCCTAATCTCATGCGTGAGTACAAGCTCTGCTCTAGCAGAAGTTTAGCCAATTACGTAGCTCACGGCTAGATACAAGCTCTGCTCTAGCAGAAGTTTAGCCATTACGTATCTCATGAATTAGTTAAGCTTAGTCTAGCAATTACGTGTCTCCTATACAAGATACAAGCTCTGCTCTAGCAGAAGTTTAGCAATTACGTATCTCATACATAGACACAAGCCATGCATACACAAACAATCCAGCAATTACATATCTCATATAAGCAGACAAAAGCTCTGCTATAGCAGAAGTTTAGCAATTACATGTCTCTTATATAGATAATAGCTTAGCCTCGTCATGGTTTAGTTTTCATGTATCTCAATACATAGGTACAAGCCCTGCTCTAGCAGAAGTTTGGCAATTACGTAGCCCACGATTAGATACATGCTTAGTATTTCGCGCGCAATCATAGTTTCAAGCATATAGATTCAAGCATCTACGTATAGTTTCATCATGAATTCCATAGCATAAGCATCAAGTCTCAAGTTTAAGTATATAGTTTCTAGCATAAGCATTAAGTCTCAAGTTTAAGCATATAGTTTCTAGCATAAGCATTAAGTCTCAAGTTTAAGCATATAGTTTCTAGCATAAGCATCAAGTCTCACGTTTAAGCATTTAGTTTCTCGTATAAGCATCCCACATATAGTTTCAAGCTTCTAATTTGTAGTATAAGTATCAAGTTTATAGCTTCTCAAAGTATACTAGTTTCCAAGCATAAGCATCAATTTAAGCGTCATGTTTAAGTTTAAAAGCATTAAATAACATTTCAATAGTTTATTAAAATGTTTAACATGCTTCTCAGTCCCGAAGTAAAACAAATAAGTTTGAAAAGGGACAAATGAACTCACCTTGTTGTTGATGTGTTTGACTAAGCAAAATAAGAATGCACGCGCTCTTTGTTTTCAATTGGGTGATGTTCACGCTCCTGTATTGATTTCATAATGTTTATAGATTATAAGTATGAGTTATAGCCGATGTGTACGTGTGTAAGTGTTAGCCTTAAAGTTTGGCTCACACCCGTGAGTCTCGTCCATTATACGGCCCGGAATTCAATGTATCATGTAAATTATTATTGACTTCTTACGTTGTTTGCAAATTCCCCACTTCAAGCTTAGTTTAAAAGTTATAATTCTTGAATAAAAGTTTAAGTCCTTGCAAGCTTTACTTGCTCACTTCTCAACACCTTTGTAATTATTAAAACGAAGATTCATGCATAATATTACTATTGACTTTAAACGTTTGAGCATATGTTCTTTAATGTCTTGAATTTTATTGGGCCGGATAACCCCTTAGTCTAAGTCATGTGTTATTGGGCCAAAACATCTAAGTCATGACTAACCATTTAAGCCACTTAAATCATAATGGACCGAAATTTGATGGTGTTGGGTCATGTGTAATATAGGTTAATGGGCCAACCTATTGGGCCAGATAGATACTAGTGGGCCAAATTTGTCAACAGTAACCCAATAATTTCTGATGGGCCGAAACAAAGACCCATGCTGAACCAGTGGGCCGAAAGAATTGTTTATTGGGCCTGTTACATGACTTGTGGTTTTCTGTTGGGGCCAAGCAAGGGAATTGGGCCGAAGTGAATTGCTGTTGGGCCCATTTCCAACGAACCTTATGTCGTGGGATCGGCTGAAAACTCACAGCCATGCAAGGTTCGGCCTCACTGGAAAGGTTTGACGATGGTCATACTCCTTAGTAGGTTCGTGGGGACATTAGGGTTCGGCCAAAATGGTTCGTCATAGGGTTCGGCTGACAACAAGGGGGATTCGGCTTTCATCAAGGTTCGCTGGACATGGGTGGGTTCGGCACCCATGAAGGGTTCGTAGAAAAAGGCTCGGCTGTGCATAGAGAAGGTTCGTAGGTCTCGCACCAGCTAGGGTTCGTCTCTGCTAGTGGCAGGTTCGTTCCAATGAAGAGGGTTCGACCAAGGCTTGCTGGTTCGCTGCTTGGAGGTTCGTGACCCAACTGGTTCGGCCATGCATAGGCTGGTCGAAGGGTTCGGCCATGAACGAACCTGTTCATCCTTCTAGGTATCCATCCTAACAGCTGTAGAACTGTTCACCATGGTGATGCCTTCTGATTCTTGTTCTCTACTGTTCAGTCATTATTTCAGAACGTTAAACTCTCAGAATCATTCGTACAGATCGTCACCTATACGAATAATTCGTCTGTTTATCATTCTGTAACAACAACCGTTATGGTTTGGTTTGGTTTTGTTTAACCTCACATACATTTATACACAATAGCCTCAAATCAAGTATCTGTGTTTCAACACTGTGTTGTCTGATTTGTTTCTGACTGTTAAACCCTAAGGTTTTAGTCATATTTCAGACAATCGTGTAATAGTCTAGTGTAAAGCATAATGTATCAACAACATAAGCATAGTTTCATGCAATGTGTACCTGAGTTACTGTACGATCTACTGTTGCGATCACTGTTCCGGAACGCGTCCGGCACAGATGTTACAGTCTCCCCTTGTTAGAGAAATTTCGTCTCGAAATTTAAGACTCATTATTCGGTACGGCTTCCTCTGCAAAGAGTTGGGGATACTTGTTCTTCATGTGATTTTCACGTTCCCAAGTAAACTCGGGTCCGCGCCTTGAGTTCCATCGAACCTTCACGATCGGAATACGGCTTCGCCTCAGTTTCTTAACTTTGCGACCCATAATCTCTAAAGGTTCTTCAACAAAACGTAAGTGTTCATCCAATAGAATTTCTTCAACCGGTATGATAAGAGTTTCATCAGCAAGGCATTTCTTCAAGTTTGAGACGTGAAACACGTCATGTATACCACTAAGTTCATCAGGTAGTCTAAGTCTGTACGCCACAGGACCAATGCGCTCGATGATCTCGAACGGTCCCACGTAACGTGGTGTTAGTTTGCCTTTCTTTGCAAAACGGATTACACTTTTCCATGGGGATACCTTTAACATGACACGGTCTCCCACTTGGAATTGTAACGGCTTGCGCCGTTTGTCGGCATAGCTCTTTTGTCTGCTTCGTGTTGCCTGTAGCCTTTGTTGTATCTGAGCAATCTTGTTTGTAGTTTCTTGAATAAGTTCTGGCCCGGTGATACGATTATCTCCCACTTCCGACCAACAGATCGACGATCGACATTTGCGACCATAGAGAGCTTCGAACGGTGTACATCCGATGCTACTATGATAGCTGTTGTTGTAGGAGAATTCAATCAGTGGCAAATGAGAATCCCAATTCCCACCGAAGTCTATAACACAAGTTCTCAACATGTCCTCCAGGGTCTGTATAGTACGTTCACTTTGACCATCCGTTTGTGGATGATAAGCGGTACTCAGGTTTAGTTGCGTCCCCAGAGAATTCTGCAATGATTGCTAGAACCTTGATGTGAATCTGCTATCATGATATGAGATGATAGACAATGGCACACCATGGCGTACCACTATCTCGTTGATGTAAAGCTTCGCTAGTTTATCCATCGTGTAAGTTTCTCGCATCGGCAAGAAATGAGCAGATTTGGTTAATCGATCGACGATAACCCATATAGTGTCATGCCCACTGGAAGTGCTGGGTAACTTAGTAACAAAGTCCATAGCTATCTGTTCCCACTTCCAAAGTGGAATTTCAGGCTGTTCCAGTAAACCTGACGGTTTCTGGTGTTCCGCCTTTACTTTAGCACACGTGAGACATCGACCAATATACTCAGCTATGTCTTTCTTCATACCCGGCCACCAATAAAATGCCCGTAAGTCTTGATACATTTTATCGGCACCGGGATGCACAGAGTACTTGGTCGTGTGTGCTTCATCAAAAATAAGCTTCCTTAACTCATCTACTGCAGGAATCCATACACGATCCTTGAAGTAAACAAGTCCATCAGGTTTTGTTTCCAAATGTTTTTCCACTCCACAGTCTAAGTCTTTCTTCAAGTTTCCTCGTCCCATCGCCTCTTGTTGTGCTTGCATAATGTTGTCGTGTAAACTTGTCTGCACAGTCGATCCCATTGCTCTGACGCGCAAGGGTTTGACTCTTTCTTTCCGACTCAAGGCATCAGCTACAACGTTTGCCTTGCCCAGATGGTATTTGATTACACAGTCGTAATCATTCAGAAGCTCAACCCAACGTCGCTGTCGCATGTTGAGTTCCTTCTGGTCAAATATGTGTTGCAGACTTTTGTGATCAGTAAATATGGTACACTTGGTGCCATATAAGTAATGCCTCCAGATTTTCAGTGCGAACACCATTGCTCCCAGTTCCAGATCATGAGTAGTGTAATTCTTCTCATGAACCTTCAGTTGTCTCGAGGCATACGCGATAACTTTGTCTCGCTGCATCAGTACACAGCCAAGTCCCTGATGGGATGCATCACAATACACAACAAAGTCATTACAACCGTCTGGGAGAGATAAGATCGGAGCATCACATAGCTTTTGCTTCAAAGTCTGAAAGGCTTCTTCCTGCTTTTGTTCCCAAACAAACGGCTCGCTCTTCTGTGTCAACTTTGTGAGTGGCAGAGCTATCTTAGAAAAGTTTGAGATAAACCTTCTGTAATAGCCTGCTAAGCCTAGAAAAGAACGTATCTCTGTCGGTGTCTTCGGAGTGTCCCAATCCTTTATTGCTTCGATCTTGGCAGGATCAACATGTATTCCCTCACTGTTAACTACATGACCTAGGAATTGAACCTCTTTTAACCAAAACTCACACTTAGAGAATTTGGCATAGAGCTTCTCTTCCTTTAACAGTTCCAAGATCGTTCTAAGATGTTGCTCATGTTCTACTTTGCTTTTAGAATAGATCAATATGTCATCAATGAAAACAATAACAAATTGATCTAAATACGGCTTCCACACACGGTTCATGAGATCCATGAAAACCGCGGGTGCATTCGTCAGACCAAAAGGCATCACCATAAACTCGTAATGCCCGTATCTGGTACGAAACGCCGTCTTGGGTATGTCTTCGTCTTGTACTCTAAGCTGGTGGTATCCGGAACGCAGATCGATCTTCGAAAAGTATTGAGCTCCTTGCAATTGATCAAACAAATCATCAATCCTCGGTAATGGATACCAATTCTTGATGGTTTGTTTGTTTAACTCCCTGTAGTCTATGCACATACGAAAGGATCCATCCTTCTTTTTCACGAACAGAACTGGAGCTCCCCAAGGTGAGTAGCTCGGTCGGATGAAACCTTTATCAAGTAGCTCCTGTAATTGGTTGGATAATTCCTGCATCTCTGAAGGTGCTAACCTGTAAGGAGATTTAGCAACGGGTGTTGCTCCGGGAATCAGATCAATACGAAACTCTACCGGTCGCACAGGTGGCAAACCCGGTAGATCTGCAGGAAACACTTCACGGTATTCCTTCACTATAGGCACGTCTTGTATTGTTTTCTTGTCTTTCTCTTTTTCCACCACGTGAGCCAAGAAAGCTATGCATTTCTTTTGTAGACACTTACGCGCTTTTATGCATGATATGATCTTTACGTTTCGCTTTGCTTGATCCCCACGAACTTCCAGTACACGATCATCCGTTACTGGAATCCGAAGTAGCTTTTCGGAACAGACGACTTCAACTCTATTGAGTGATAGCCAATCCATCCCCACAATGATGTCGAAACTACCCAACTCCATCGGCAACAAGTCGATGGTAAATGTGTGATCAGTGAGTGTGAGTGGGCAGTTCCTAAGTATAGTGCTAACTGTAACTTGCTTTCCGTTCGCTACTTCGATAATGTAAGGGGAGTCTAAAGTTTCCTCAGTAAGACTAAGTTGTCATGCAAAATCAGATGAAATAAAACTCTGGTCTACACCAGTATCAAATAGTATAGATGCATAAGAGTCATGTAAAAGAAATGTACCAGTAACCACATTAGGTTCTTGGCATGCAGCATTGGCTCCGATAACAAAAGCTCGTCCTCGAGGTGCTTGAGCTCCTTGTTGCACTCTCTTAGGACAGTCGCGGGAGAAATGACCCAGTTCCCCGCAGTTGTAGCATCCCCTGTTCTTATTGTTGTTGTTGCCCGGTGGTGGTGGTGGAGGTAGTACTCTTGCTGCAGTGTTGGTAGCCTGATTTACAGCAAAACGGCATCTTGCAACCCAGTGGCCAAATCGACCACAATTAGTGCATTTCCTACACTGAGCAGTAGGAGGATGATGATACTTGCAGTGAGTGCACTAGGGATGCTCTCCCCCATAGTTCTTGGGTGCAGGATTGACAGGTGCTGCAGGTGCCTGTCTCAAAGGAGTGACGGCCGCATAGTTCTTTACGACCTTTTGCCTTCTTTTGATGGTACTCTGGTTTCTTCGTTGTCGCTTCCTTAGCTTTTCCCGCATAATCTTTTAGAACTCCAGACTTTACCATCACATTGGTAAGTTTAGCTGAAAGGGAGATAGCAGACTCCAGGTTAGCAGGATATGCAGCCAGCACGATGCTTTGAATACAAGAGGGTAATCCTGCTACGTAGCGATCAATCAGCTTTTCCAATGTTGGCACCATCTCTGGCACCAGAGCTACCAGTTCATGATAGCGAGTGGTAAAAGTCATATGGTCGGCTCCCTTCATCACATGGTTCGAGAGCTCAATCTCCAGCTGTTGCAGTTCGTGTTTCGGACAGAACTCGTTCCTCAGAAGGAGTTTAAATTCTGTCCAGGGCATTGCCATGGCTTCATCTCTTCCCTTCGCCCTGATCTGAGCATTCCACCATGTCAACGCTCGCTTGCTGAATGAACCAGCTGCATAGTGAACTTTATGATGTTCCGGACAACTGCTTATGTCCAAAGTGTTCTCCATTTTCTCTAGCCATTGGATCAGTCCAACAGCTCCTTCGACTCCAGTAAAGCTTGGTGGTTTGCATCCTACAAAGGATTTGTAGGAGCAGTCAGAAGTATGACCAGTGTTTCCACTAGCTTCCCCAGTAGTATGGCCAGAGGTGTTGCCATGTCCTTGAATACGGTTTATCATCTCTGGGATGACATCCTTAAGTTGACTCATCAGTTGGCTACTCAGCAGTGTTGCTAAGGCAACAGTAGCCGGATCAAGAGCTGGTGGTGCATTTGGATTCGGAGGAGGGTCTTGTGGAGGAGGAGGAGGTGGCGATGGTGAATCTGGTGGTGATGGTGTAGAAGAATGTGGTGCAGAAGTCTGAGTAGTAGGTATCGGAGTCGGTTGTTTTCTGGGCGGCATTCTGATCATAACCAAAAGATATTGGTTAGTGCAGTGATCGAATGCAGAAAACACAATGCAACTAAAGTCTTATGTTCTCTACATAAGGGTCCCTAAGTTATAGTCTAGGCCAAACCGTCTAAGTAAATGACCTATTATTCTCTATAACCTTGAGCTCTGATACCAATCTGTCACACCCCGAGCCGGCGGGGTTGGATCGAAGTCCCCGACGGGCGGAAGGTTCTCGGGGCGCGATATGGTGAGTGATAATCATGATGATCAGATTGTTTACATATCATCAATGTTAAGAATAACTAAAGCACAATTAAGCCTTTAAATAGGATTACAAAGTTAAATTACAATGTCAATGTTCAGTAATTTAACTCGGTAAACCTAACAAAAGAATCAATGTTTTCTATCTTGTAATCTGTACAAGACAACCAAAAGTGATTCATATGATTAACAAAATATGTGCTTCCGAAATCAACTAGGTCCTCTATCTAGGCCGCTTAGCATGCAATCCAAAGCCTTAGCTTAAACATGTTCATCACCTGAGAAAACATGTAAGGAAATAAAGTCAACACAACGGTTGGTGAGTTCATAAAGTTTATAAGTTTAAAAATAGCTTTAGCAAACCTCTTTTCGGTAACAACCTTAACCTCATTAACATCACATGTAATATCCAATTCGGTATGCTTATATATAGGGCATATGTAGGGTCGAACTTACCGCCCGCCCAGCCAACATCCCACCACATACTAAATCACAAATAACATTGTTGTTAATTATAGTTAAGCATTTTACCTTCCATTCAACCCTTTCTCCATCATAGCTTTAGTTTTCTGTTTCAAAGTTTACAAGTCTATAGCATTCATAAGTATAAGTCTCGATGTAAGTTTAACAAGCATCATAGTTTCACACGCACATAGTTTAGCTTTCCCTAATCTCATGCGTGAGTACAAGCTCTGCTCTAGCAGAAGTTTAGCCAATTACGTAGCTCACGGCTAGATACAAGCTCTGCTCTAGCAGAAGTTTAGCCATTACGTATCTCATGAATTAGTTAAGCTTAGTCTAGCAATTACGTGTCTCCTATACAAGATACAAGCTCTGCTCTAGCAGAAGTTTAGCAATTACGTATCTCATACATAGACACAAGCCATGCATACACAAACAATCCAGCAATTACATATCTCATATAAGCAGACAAAAGCTCTGCTATAGCAGAAGTTTAGCAATTACATGTCTCTTATATAGATAATAGCTTAGCCTCGTCATGGTTTAGTTTTCATGTATCTCAATACATAGGTACAAGCCCTGCTCTAGCAGAAGTTTGGCAATTACGTAGCCCACGATTAGATACATGCTTAGTATTTCGCGCGCAATCATAGTTTCAAGCATATAGATTCAAGCATCTACGTATAGTTTCATCATGAATTCCATAGCATAAGCATCAAGTCTCAAGTTTAAGTATATAGTTTCTAGCATAAGCATTAAGTCTCAAGTTTAAGCATATAGTTTCTAGCATAAGCATTAAGTCTCAAGTTTAAGCATATAGTTTCTAGCATAAGCATCAAGTCTCACGTTTAAGCATTTAGTTTCTCGTATAAGCATCCCACATATAGTTTCAAGCTTCTAATTTGTAGTATAAGTATCAAGTTTATAGCTTCTCAAAGTATACTAGTTTCCAAGCATAAGCATCAATTTAAGCGTCATGTTTAAGTTTAAAAGCATTAAATAACATTTCAATAGTTTATTAAAATGTTTAACATGCTTCTCAGTCCCGAAGTAAAACAAATAAGTTTGAAAAGGGACAAATGAACTCACCTTGTTGTTGATGTGTTTGACTAAGCAAAATAAGAATGCACGCGCTCTTTGTTTTCAATTGGGTGATGTTCACGCTCCTGTATTGATTTCATAATGTTTATAGATTATAAGTATGAGTTATAGCCGATGTGTACGTGTGTAAGTGTTAGCCTTAAAGTTTGGCTCACACCCGTGAGTCTCGTCCATTATACGGCCCGGAATTCAATGTATCATGTAAATTATTATTGACTTCTTACGTTGTTTGCAAATTCCCCACTTCAAGCTTAGTTTAAAAGTTATAATTCTTGAATAAAAGTTTAAGTCCTTGCAAGCTTTACTTGCTCACTTCTCAACACCTTTGTAATTATTAAAACGAAGATTCATGCTTAATATTACTATTGACTTTAAACGTTTGAGCATATGTTCTTTAATGTCTTGAATTTTATTGGGCCGGATAACCCCTTAGTCTAAGTCATGTGTTATTGGGCCAAAACATCTAAGTCATGACTAACCATTTAAGCCACTTAAATCATAATGGACCGAAATTTGATGGTGTTGGGTCGTGTGTAATATAGGTTAATGGGCCAACCTATTGGGCCAGATAGATACTAGTGGGCCAAATTTGTCAACAGTAACCCAATAATTTCTGATGGGCCGAAACAAAGACCCATGCTGAACCAGTGGGCCGAAAGAATTGTTTATTGGGCCTGTTACATGACTTGTGGTTTTCTGTTGGGGCCAAGCAAGGGAATTGGGCCGAAGTGAATTGCTGTTGGGCCCATTTCCAACGAACCTTATGTCGTGGGTTCGGCTGAAAACTCACAGCCATGCAAGGTTCGGCCTCACTGGAAAGGTTTGACGATGGTGATACTCATCAAGGTTCGCTGGACATGGGTGGGTTCGGCACCCATGAAGGGTTCGTAGAAAAAGGCTCGGCTGTGCATAAAGAAGGTTCGTAGGTCTCGCACCAGCTAGGGTTCGTCTCTGCTAGTGGCAGGTTCAATCCAATGAAGAGGGTTCGGCCAAGGCTTGCTGGTTCGCTGCTTGGAGGTTCGTGACCCAACTGGTTCGGCCATGCATAGGCTGGTCGAAGGGTTCGGCCATGAACGAACCTGTTCATCCTTCTAGGTATCCATCCTAACAGCTGTAGAACTGTTCACCATGGTGATGTTAAACGTAAATGATTACTTCTTGGCCGCGTGGATCGAAACAAAAGGTGGTTGTCCGGTTAACTAGGGATGTCGAGTAAAAAAAAACCCTAATTTCGTGATGTTTCAAGCTTGAATACCTTGAGTTTGGCCGGACAAAACTTCAGATGAGTTGTACTTTCATGTAGAGGGCTTCAAGATGGTCGTTTAGGCTCCAAGAACACGCGATTTGGTCACCAATTGAGTGAGATATGGAGATTTTAAGGTTTTCTTGTAGAGGGAAAAGAGAAAAACGGGTTTGAGAGAATTTTTAGAGAGAGAGGGGTGATGTAAAAATGAAATAAATGCTTCATTGAGTGTTTAAATACCCCGAGGGTATTCGGGTTCGTTTCGGTTGTTCGGTTCGTATTTTCGTCGCGTTTCGGGGTTATTACGCGTGTTTCCCGCAAATTAAATAAAAGGATTTATTTTAGGATGTTTAGAATGTGATTATTATTAGAAATTATTTCATTTAACGTATTACTTAATTTATTTATCGAAAATTATAATTTTACGTGTTCCGTTAATTTGTTCGCGATTTATTAAGGTAGTTTCGTTTAATTTCATTTATGATGAGTTTCAAAATTGTAAAACAAGAAATATTTTATTTCCTTAAATTTATGATCGTTCGTATCGTTTTTCGTTTTAGTTTCGTTTCGTCAGAACGCGTCGCCATCGCGCGTATTCGTTCGAATCGTCATTCGAACGAACACGACGATGGTTTGGCTTTCTGATTCTTGTTAACTACTGTTCAGTCATTATTTCAGAACGCTAAACTCTCAGAATCATTCGTACAGATCGTCACCTATACGAATAATTCGTATGTTTAGCATTCTGTAACAACAACAGTTATGGTTTGGTTTTGTTTAACTTCACATACGTTTATACACAATAGCCTCAAATCAAGTATCTGTGTTTCAACACTGTGTTGTCTGATATGTTTCTGACTGTTAAACCCTAAGGTTTTAGTCAGATTTCAGACAATCGTATAATAGTCTAGTGTAAAGCATAATGTATCAACAACATAAACATAGTTTCATGTAATGTGTACCTGAGTTACTGTACGATCTACTGTTGCGATCACTGTTCCGGCACGCTTCCGGCACAGATGTTACACATAGGATGCTATGGACCTAGTGTAGTAAATAAAAAAAATCTTTAATTTATCTTTTGTTATGTTGAAAACTACTTGATTTGAGCATGTATTGAATTTGGTATGATTAAATTATGAAGCTTAATTAGCGTCAAGTGTTATGAACAGTCGCATCGCGCCCCGACGTTATTCCGCTGTCGGTTGGGGTGTGACAATGTGTCTATTAGGGTTGTTAAAAAAAACCAAAAACTAATTAAAACCGAAAACCGAACCGTATCCGTAATCGAAAAAACCGAACCGAATTACGAATTCGGTTTTCAGTTCAGTTCTTAAGCATATCGGAGTTCTGAATTCGGTTTTCGGTTCCAAGTTTTTTTGAATCCGGTTAATCGTTTAATCCTAATTCATATTTAAATTTAGGAAAAATTACAAGATTCATCCTTTATGTTTCTTATCGGTTGCATGTTTCATCCTTTATCTTTCATTTGTTTCAGTTTTCATCCTTTATGTCTATGTTTAGTTTCATGTTTCATCCTTTATGATAACCTCTGTTAAGTAATTCCGTTAAGTCTAATTAACATGAGGGTATTATTGTAAATTCTTGTTAGATGATGGAAACTTACACAATCTCTTGTTAAAAAACATGTCGATCATAAACCCTTCCAGAAGTTGATCAAAACCTCTCTGGCTTCCAGACTCCTGGACGATCCCCAATGGAACCTGAAGGAAAAATCGATGATTCATTATACCGATTTAATGTTCGCAATTCTGATGATGACTACGAAATCGATCTTATATACAGTAAGTATGCGATTAATTTTGCGATTAATTTTGTTTTGGTTTCATGATTTTTATGGTTTCTTACGGTTTTGTTATTGTTTTTATTGTTTAGTTATGGAATCCTATTTTACAGTATTTTTAGAGTTCGAATAAAGCACGATTTTTGTCCGTTGAAGACCTATTTTCATCAAATTCGATTAAAGTAGGTTTGACCTGATGATTCGTTTTTGCTTCATCTAATTTCTTATTACAGGTAGTTATCTCACCCTCTTCACCATCAATTTCCATCATGGTGGTTCATTCACCGATTATCCAAGCCGTAGCTATGAGAATGGTGTGTTGAATTTCGTTGATTTGTTAGACACTAAAGATTTTTGTATGAAGAACCTTGAAGCTATAAAACAAAAACTAGGTTATGAGGATTGGGAAGAAACATACTACCATTACATAGAACCAGGAGGTGATCTTGATTCAGGCATTCATGGTTTACGTAATGAGAAAGATATATCGATTTTTCTTAGTTATATTACGCTGCAAAATAGGTTTCTTGATGTTTATTTAGAGCATGGATGCACAAACGTATTATACCTTTCTAAATCCACTAATACGTCAAAAAATTGACATATTTTCTAGCTATAGATGTGCAGCAAATTCGGGTCACAAAAGTCTTCTTTTTGATCTCTAATATGTCAAAAAATTGACATGTTATCCTCCTACAGGTGTGCAGCAAATTTGGGTGATAAAAATTGCCGTTTTGACCTCTAATACGTCAAAAAACGACATATTTTCTGGTTATAGGCGTGCAGCAAATTCAGGTCATAAAAGTTGTCTTTTTGACCTCTAATATGTCAAAAAGTTGACATGTTTTACAGACAAATGTGTGCAGAAAATTGGTTCAAAAAAGTCCTTGTTTTGGCCTAAAACATGTCAAAAAATTTGTCATATTTTACAGCCACAAATGTGCATCAAATTGGGTCATAAAAAGTCTTTTTTTACCTCTAATATGTGTGCAGGAAAACAAATTGGGCTGCATTATGGCAAAAATGGTTAGCATTGATTTTAAGCATTACATGTTGACTTTTTTTGTCAACAAAATGAAAGATGTGGCTGGATTGCTGGAAGTGTTTTTTAAGGTGGTTTTTAAAGTTTCCATCCATCTAACAAGAGTTTACAATAATACCCTCATGTTAATTAGACTTAACGGAATTACTTAACAGAAGTTATCATAAAGGATGAAACATGAAACTAAACATAGACATAAAGGATGAAAACTGAAACAAATGAAAGATAAAGGATGAAACCTGCAACCGATAAGAAACATAAAGGATGAATCTTGTAATTTTTCCTTAAATTTATTATTTTTATTAATAACGTATAAGTTGAATTCGGTTTATTCGTTAGGATCGTTTTATTCGGTTTTTAACCGGTTTATTTGGTTTTAATTGGGTTATTCGTTAGAATTCGGCTTGTTCGGTTTGAACCGGAACCGAATCGAACCGAACTGAATATGTTTAGATAACCATTTCCCGAATTCGGTTCGGTTTTCGGAAAACCGTTGACTGAATCGATGAACATCCCTAGTGTCTATAAATAGTTTATTTTAGTTATCTACAACTTGTTGGTTCTCGTTTAAATGAATCTCTATATATACGTATACGTAAGAAAAATTGTACCTCCTAAAAATGGGTCCGGAACAGAGGTCGGGTTTGCCCCTCCCCAGGCCGCCCCTGCCTAAATCCTACCCTCACCTTATAGTGAGAGTTTTTATGGTTCTTAATCGAGTTAGTCAATCAGCTAACTTTGTGCATGACCAAACCTTCTCAGCCTCTCCTCACTTGTCTTATATGAGATACACACAACCTTCGACCTTTTCTAAACCACTAGTATTTTTTTTTTTTTTTTTAATTACGTTTAGTATTGTTTATACTCGTATCTACCTCACTAATAACGGCGGCTTTTATGTTTCACACTTGTATCTTCTCAATCATCCATCAATTGATTCCATATAACATGGTCGTTCATACTACAATACATTATAATTATAAAATAATATAAAATAAAATATGGGTACGTGTACCAAGCAACAAAAGCCACTTATAAAACCTATACCCCTTTTTGCATACGAAATGTAACGTAGATTCGATTCTTGGGGACAGGGTTAAGAAATAAAAAAAAAAAGTTGTTTCCTTTTACCGAAATCCAATTAATGTAAGAATAATGAATATTATTATTTATTAGTTGATTTCACTTCAATATAATATAAATAATAAAATAAATACATATTGCGGTGGAATTGGAATATATACAATTATTCGGTTAGTATATTATTTCCAATATAAGCAAGCAATATAAGAAAAATGGAATGTAAATAAAGCAGGTTGGCTACACATGTACCAAATGACAATAATAGTATGTGTATAGGAACATATTTCTATTCCTATTCCTATTCCTCATGCAATTGGGACTCTATAATATAAACCTCCCAATATCTCTTCACCATAAAACCTTATCGTGATGTTGTACGATCAATGAATAAAAAATATACATTTTAAATAAACAACTACAAATTGCATTGCGAATAATCAACTAAAACATGCTTAAAATGGTTTTTTTTGCTAAATCAAAAACACAATATTTAAGATACATTTGCCCTTTTGGCATTTTTATATAGTAACATAATACCATCTCTAACGTTAACACTTCAAAAACGTAAGACACGTCACGACAACTATCACATCTGGTTTGTTCCAAACACCCACACATAATCGTTATCTTCCAATGCTATATACTTATTCTAACATTTTTTTAAAAGGAAAAAAAAACAATGATTTATATTCACTGGTAGACCCAAAAATTTTCTTACAAGGGTCGAAAGAATTTTGTCAGTTCTATATCACCAAAAAATTTTTCGAACAAACTTGAATTGGTTCATATTAGGTCACAAAAACAACCAAATCGTGTTCAGTCTTAAAAGATAAAAAAACGTATTCCATATTATCTAAAAATATAAAATTATAACAAAATAATTTAAAAATAAATAAATATTTACGTAACAGTGTAATTTTAATTCGTTGACAAAAAATATATACAAAAATTACTTAGAAGCCAACAAATAATGATGCACTGATACCGTAGAGCTGACAAAATGAATACCTATTAAGACATGATTAGACTTGTTTAACAAAAAAAATATTATTTGATTTTATACTTTTTAAAATTAAGAGGCTAAATTTTATCATTTTTTTATTTTGCTACATAAAATATAGAATTGTCATGCTTAAATAACCAAACCAAATGTTAAACAAGTCATTTTCATGTTTTATATTTTCATTATTCGCGTCGTCTGAAATCTGTTAGACCCGTTAAGACCAGTTTTACCAGCCTAACTAATAACAATGATTTGAAAATCTAATCCACTTTTGTTATCAGTGATGATGTACCATTGATGTGGCAGAACAATATATGATGTCAATGGTGATACTTAGAATTGACATTTAATAAAAACCAACATTTTGGGTTTTTATTATTATTATTTTTTTAAACGAGTTAAGAACTGCATGTTTTAAGGAGTTTCTAATGAGGAAACTAAAATGTTTTCTTTTTGGTGAACTTTTTTTTTCAATTGTATCGTTCAATTTTACCATTTGAATTAGTTTTAATATTATCACAACCTAAAATACTTTTAAGATCAAAATACTACTCTTATGTTTGAAGCAAATTAACGTTGGAATAAAAAAATTCGAAAAGAACCGTTACTTAAAAGTTCGCAAGGCTTTTCAAAAAGCTAGAGTCGACCTTGATTATGACACAAACGTGTGTTCAACATTTAATCAATCATACTTTGAAAATCAAACAACTAAACAAAGACATGAAATGTCAAAATTTAAATCAAACAATGTTGACCAAATTAGATGTTCGTAATGACATATACATATATATGCCAAGAAAACATTCTTAATAAAGAACTAGTTTGGTATTGAAGCTAGCTAAAAACAAAAGGTGAGGTGACCAATAGCTAGCTAGCTAGCTACTGAAATAGACATGCTATGCTAGTATGAGTGGAATTTAACATCAAATGATGGTTCATCACAAGTCAACGCTTTCATTCCTTTAACAAGATAATATCATGATAGATTCCTGCTTTTGTTTCTTGTTGTGTTTTACATTTAGATATCAGATTATACCCATCAGAATAAACACCAACTATTTTGCCTATAATATGCTCTCAATTGCTTTCAAATCTTAAGCAGTAGGTAATATATACCAATGCCTAAAACCACTTATGGTGTGTTTAGAAATGGAAGTAGGAATCATATATACAAGGTGTTTGGGTTTGAGGACATAAATTTTAAAATTAGCTAGTGTTAGACATCTTATCATATCTAGAAGATATGACAGTGATCAAGTGTAAAATTATTCTTTGTATGATATACTAGTTTATTGAATAGCACACAATTGTATAAGCATATTACAAATTTCACTGAAAAAAATAAGTACACAAACAAACAAACAAAAATAAATAAAATAACGATACAATTAGGTACACAAATAAAGTAAATTTTGTAGCATTAAAAAAAAGTATATTTTATAAATTTTTAAAAATTCTTTAAACAATACAAATGAGATTTGAAAATTATATAAAATTTGTAAAATTAATGATTGAAAATAGAAGTTTGAAATGATTATATTTTCATTAATATTTTATAAAAATGAATATTAGTTTTTTTTTTAATTTGAAAGTTTGACTTGATTGTATTAAATAAAATTAAACTTTAAATTTATCAACTATATCATTTTGATAACTTATAAATATATTACATGACAAATATGATATAAATAAATTAGAAACATATTATGTGTCATATTATTATTATTATTCTGGTATTAGAATTTATACATACAGAGCCTCCTTTGTGTAACCTTACTATACACAAAATCAATTTACACTATTGTTTCTTCTTTTATATGCTCAAATAAGTGACACAAATGTTATTTTTACATACATACATACAAGGAGTTAATAAAATGAAAACCCCATTTTATTGAGAAAACCATGAAAACAAGGCAAAAATCATGTAAAAAACATATTTTTAAAATTTTTTTTTACATGTTTGTAACACAATTAGGCACATTTTTATAAAAAAAATCTAAAAAGCGCCGAGTAAATATTTAAAAAAATATATTTTATAAATTCATGTAAAACATACTTAACGCTGCGTCAGATCTGACAAAAAATTTTTTACGTTTTGTTACGTATGTTTTACATGGATTTATAAAATAATTATTTAAAAATGTCTACTCGGCGCTTTTTTTATTTTTTATAAAAATGTGCCTAATAGTGTTACAAACCTGTAAAATTTAAAAAAAAAACGTTTTTTTTTGCATGATTGTTGCCATTGTTAACCAATGTTTATTGCATTAACCGAATAGCTACATCTTATTACTTTGGTCATACATTAAAGTAAATCTAAAGATGTAGTTTTTTTTCTTTTTTTATTAGTGTATGTGAGCCATACATTAATTACATTAATTAAAAAAGAAGAAAAAAACGGGCATCGGAATCGAGTGCGGTTGATCGAGCGAAGAAAACGAAGAAAAAAACCCTAGGCAGTACGCCCCAGGCCACTGCTTGGTCCCAGGCGGTGCGCCTGGGAACATTCTCCGAAACCTAGGAATCCGCGCGCATAGCCTGGTCAGGACAACGGGCCCTAGGCGATGCGCCTGCCAGGCTCAGCCGCCCGACTCTTTTGTCTCGCGCGCACCGCCTAGCCACACGCAGCCCCGCTAGGCGATGTGCCTGAGAGCCCAAAACCCTAATTTCATGCCTTCTATAAATGGGACGCTTCTAGATCGATTTGAGGGTCTTCTTCTGCGATTTTGGAACCCTAATCAAGCCTTGGAGCCGCTGGAACTTAATCATATTTAGACATATCTCAGATCTGTTTTGGTACTATTATCATGTTGGTTGGCTAGATCTTGGATTATACTTAGGTTTGGGATGATAAAGTTGTGATCTTGATGATGTTTGGACTTGATTTATGATTATGGATGTTATATGCTTTGTATTCAGCTATAAAGTTATGATCTTTGATGGTTTTTGCATATGTTGAACGATTATACTTGATGAATGTTTGATCCATGTGTGTCTAGGAAGATCTTTCCATACATAGATGCATATTAGGCCTACTACTTGGTGTTTTAGGTTAGTTTATGGGTTGTTGGTCACATTCCATAGGATTAGACATCATTAAGTATTGTTGTTTACATATGTGACCTAACCTAGAAATCCGGGAGGTGATAGGTTAGATGGTTGGTCTCTTTCACTTTGGATATTTGAGTTAAACGACCCGGGAGGGCGTTGTCTTAGATTTGCTTAGTGTTGGTGTCAATCCATGTCAAAGTTGTCACCTTTTTAGTTCTCTAGTGTCTTAGGATACAAACGGGTGGAGAAATCTGGGAGGTGATTCACCCGTTGGAGTGCAATTACATATCGGAAAAATCCGGAAGGTGACCCGGTAGACTAGTGCATACATTACAGTCTTAGGATTTCCATTGGAGTTTCCTGGTATCTGATCTGGGTCCCATTAGGTTATCCTTAGTCTGTTCCTTAAGATCCTAGTCTTCATCCTTCATAAGTCAGCCCAAGTCAGCACTTGTCACACTTTTGATTCCCCGCCTAGGTATACCAGTTTTCCTCACTGCAGTCATATTTCATTTACAGTTCCGGTTTTAGTTGTTGTTTTAGAGTCTAGTTAGTAGTTTAGTTGTTTGGTCAGTCTTAGTCTGATTAGATTGTTAGAGTTGCACCAAACCCCCTCTCTCTTTTACTTATTTTGTCACAGTCTAGGTTAGTATGCTAAACTAGTGTCCATTGGTTTGATATCCGGACTTCCACCAGCTATTCTGTCACCGATAGGTACACTTGCCCTGTCTAGTTTAGGATTTCCGATTATTACTAGGTGTTTAGGTCAAGTCTAGGTCTAAGATTAGTTATTGTGTCTTTAGCTTAGGATGGACAGCTTTAATTTAGTCTTGTTTTTAGTATACCGGCCGCTTACATCAACCTACACCTTTCAGTTTACTTTAATGTGGGTCCCAAAGTAATAAGATGTACTTATTCGGTTAACACAATAAGGAAGGGTTAACAATTGATCATTCCCCTATATACGGGTCGTACTGGTTAGAGGAGACAGCCTGGTTTGGCCTGGTTTGGGTGAGACGATCTGTATTGGGCAGTACGGCCCGTATAGCGAGACGACCTGGTTTGAGTGATAGGCGACATAGTTTCTCTGAGACGGGATGGTTTTGGGTGAGACAACCAAGGGCAGTACGGGCTGTATTTAAATTTTTTATATAACAATCTTTACTCTGTTTTTCTTTTTGTAACGACTACTTATGGATATCGACGATGAAATGTTGGTTGCTCAACAGGATGACAATATAGTCTTTGACGATGAGGTTGCAGAGCTCGCACATCACGAGTGGCAGCAGTTCGAGCCTGGAACCACTGTCGCTATTAGGTGCCGTTGTTTGCTGTGTATGGCCGTCAGAGCCTAGCGTAGCATAGACTGGGCAGGTCAGGCTGATCAAGCACGGAACTGCCTGCTTACAGGCTCATTACTGCAGAGTTTTTATAGACATTTCGCTATCGAGCTCCTCAGGCGCCCGTGGCTAAGCAGGAGGACGAGGAGTCGCAGCTGAACATCGAGTTCTCGATTTACAGTCAACGTTTTGAGATGGCGATTGAGCGGTTTGCCGTGCTGCTCGGCATCTACTACGAGCCGAAGACGGTTACGGATGCCTTTACACGGATGTCCGAGCCACGTGTCTGCCCAGATGTCTATCTAGATGCCGGATCGTCCACTGTACCTATTGAAGGATTATAGTTTAGTTTGTCTTTTTGTATTTTGTTTTACGTTGTATGTAAAAACTCATGTTGTCTATATATATGTGTTTCATTATTTATTTGTATTGTTTCTGGCTGTGTTTTGTTTTTTTAATAATTACCGACAAACTTATATCGTTTAAATTAACATAAACAAACTAATTATAAAATAAAAGGTTTATTTTGAACACGTAAATAATTAATATCGTTTAAAATCATAACGTAACAAACTTATAACGCTTAAAATTAACATAATATACGTATATCATTACAAATTAACAAAATACATATATTAAGTTTAAATAAAATAAATAGTTTCTGTACGGCTCGTACTGTCCTGTACGGCCCGTACTGTCCTGTACGGGCCGTATAAAACTATTCCACACTAGTTGAGACACAAATTGGCTTGAAAAAATAAATAAAGGCCGGTACGGCCCGTACAAGGCAGTACGGGCCATATAGATCGACATGGGTGTTTTAATAAAAAAATGAGGGGTATAAATAAAATTGGCCTAGTTTTAACTTTTAATCTAGATGCAGGAACAATTCAGATTCGATGTTTCTTCCTGGACAAACAAACAATGACAGCACAAAGATTCCATAGCTCTGTATCTATACCAAATTGAACATGAAATTAGCTTAGTATACTTTTTACTAATATTCCGAAAAAGATAAAACTTTTTCAGCCGCTTTTGTTTTTTTTTCTTTCTTTTTTCTCTCTCTCCTGATATTACAAAAAACGAGAATAAAATTTATGAGATGTTTCAACTATTTTGCAATGTTTTCATAACCGGACCGGACGTTGAACCGGTCTCTTTACTGGTCAGAGGTCCGACCGGTCGGACCGGATTTAAGAACCGGATGATTTTATATACATTATATATATATGTCCGACCGGCCGGTCCGGTTTTCAAAACATTGATATTTTGAGAAAGTTCCAATAATTTTCTTGTATAATGATCATAATCCAGATACAAAAACTTATAGGTGGAAAGAGGTTGAGTTGACATATCTAAATAAAAGAAGGCTTAGGTTATCTAGACACCTTAACATTTTATTTTAACATCCTATCTTTTCTATACGGGCCGTACAATCTAGTACAGGCCGTATAAGATACCGACAAACATTTTATCGTAATGAAAAAATTGTACAACAATTATTGTACGGCCCGTACATGGATCGATTTTATTTTTCATTCCAAAGATGAAAGTTCCGGGTAAACTTTGGGAGTTATACGGGTTTTATAGATCTGTACGGTCCGTACATACCTACGGTCGTCAAGTATATACTGCCCATACTCTACAATCGTCCGACCGTATACGGTTGATAATATACGGTCGTCCAACCCTATATGGCACATAATATACGGTCGTCCATTCGTATACAGACTAGCCATCTTACTCAAGAAAAGAACAATATGGCCAGTACATGTCTATCCGGCTCGTATTGTTCATAAATTCCTTCTTATATGGCCAGTTTATTCTCTCCATTTGATTAAATTTACTATTTTATGTGACGTTCTTTTTTAAAACGTATTATTATATTTTTAAAATTTTATTATTTATATTTTATCTTAAAAAGTTTTATAACAACATATAAACTTTTGATTTTAATATTTCAAAGTTTATTATTTTATCATAAAAGCTTATAAACTTTTGATTTTAATATTTCAAAAGTTTATTATTTTGATTTACTTCATGAAATATGTTATAAGTAAATTATATTTTTAGAATATTTTAAACATATTTTTAGGCTTACACATCGTTAACAAATAGAATATCAAATTTGTAAATTTGAGAAACGATGCATTCATTTGAATCTTCGAACGATATTTAAAGGAATATTGTCAAATAATCCGAACGTATGCATAATTTAAACGTTTACATTTTTTATACGGGTCGTACTGGCCTGTACGGCCCGTACAGTAACCAATCGTTGTCCCAAATTACCACCTTTTGTCAGACAAATGTAATACGCTCCGTACTGGCCTGTAGGACCGTATTGAATTTGAAAATTTAGAGAATGTCGGGTACAAGGACTAATATTAGGTTAACAAGGACTAGATTAGTATTTCGTGTATTACACGGTTTAAATAAAGAATCTAATAAATAGTCTAAATTAAATTTAAAATTTAGTACAATTTAACACTTTAATTAATAAAATAATTATATTATTTCCTAAAACACTAATTTTTTCAAAATTTGTTTCTTTAAAAATTTTGTTTTAATTTTATTAATTTTAATATAATATTCATTTATAATTTATTAAAAAATTAATTAAAAAGGTATAAAAGGTATATTTAATATTTCATATTATTATTTAATATAAGTTGCATTAATAAGAGAGAAAAGCGGAAAAATAATGTTGAGGTGTTATAGGAAATGTCATGTATCCCTAGAAACTTTTCTTATTAGAATACATATATATGTTTTTGTATCTAGCATGGTACCCGCGTGATGCAGCGGGAAATGCAACATATAAGTTGGGTGATTTTAAAGATTTGTCTGGTTCCATGTTGAGCCATAACCATAACAAAAACTTTTTTTTTAATTTAGTAGTTAACGAAAAATGACTTTAACTCCAAACATAAAAAGTCAAATGGACCAAAAATGCCAAGAATTGATTCAATTGTTTTCAGGGTTTTTTCTTTTATAATCACTCAACCTTACTTAAAATCTTAAAGACTACCAATGTGGGACAAAGTGAAAAGAGAAACAAAACATTTAGGTTAGATTTAAAAATTGTATAATGTGCTTTAAGAGTTGTAAAACTTTTAATTTTAAGAAATTTAGTTAAATTACTATTTTGTCCTTTTAATATGTATTATATAGTAGTATAGATATATGAGTTGAATGAGTGAAACAATATAAAGTAAAAAAAAATGTTGATAATATAATTTACTATTAGTATATATATTAAAAAGCAAAATTTTCGTCTCTCACATAATCTACTAGTCACTTCTTACCATATATTATGCCTATAGTACAAGCGCTTAATGCTTATGAATTAGATACATACACATGTCTCTATCCCTAATTCCTCCAACCCAGGGACGGAGGATTAGAAGGGCCCGGGGGTGCCCCGACCGGCCCCCCCTGTTTTTTCGCTCAGAAGGATCGATATAATGATATTTCGTTCGAAAATCCTTTGGTTCTCTTCGTTTCCTTCCTAAAAATCCTTCAGCCCCCCTTCGTTTTCATCCTAAAAATCCTTTGGCCCCCTCCGAACTTTTTTTCAAGCTCCGTCAATGCTCCAACCTATTACCACACACTTCTTGCATCTTCTTCACCGCCTTTCCACCGTACGTCCTCTCTCTTTCTCTGGTGCTACCTCCTCCCACGCTTCGTATCCACCCACTGATCTTCTTCACATAGGGTTCTCTCTTCGTACCCACGGTTCCGGTGGTGGCTGATATAAAGGGAAGAAGGGACGGTCATACCCGTTCTAGAGAATTAGTAGAGAGAAATCGCATCTCTCTTCACATATATTTCTTTTAATCTGTGTCATGGTAGGAGTGATATGATTGTGTAGATGTGGTGTTTTTTTGTACGCTACTGGGAGGGAGCTTTGATCAAGAGATAATGACTAATGAAAGCGGTGTTGATCCGACTGATGGGGTTGTGGTGATTGTATGGTGGTAGTAGTGATTGTGTCGTGGTGCTCATTGGTTTTCACGGCGAGGTTCCTTGGCTTTTAGGATGGTAGTCGTGGGTTGTGTGTAGTCAGGTTGACGCCGACGACGGTTAGGGTATGGTATGGTGATGGAATAATGGTGGTGTTGTAGGCTGGTGGTCATGATTAAAGCTGGTAATGGCAATAAAGACGAGAGAGAGAATGTGAGGGCCATAAACTTTCCTTTCCCAATTATATGTTTTAATTAATAAAAGTTTGAAATCCGTTAAAATAAAAGGAATGTTATGTATGTATTTTTGTTTTCAACTGGTAAATATTAATAACAAATTGTGTTAGTCTATGTTTTTTTGTTAGGTTCTCATTAAAAAAAATTAATTAAAAAAAAAGTCAATTACATATATTCCTTTGGTAAAACCATTTATTACATATTTACCCAATCATAAAACTAAATTACATATTTCCCCTTTCTAAACCAAATATATTACATATTTATCCATTTCATTAAAAAACAAATTATATATTTCCTATTTTACCCTTAATAGACTA
This sequence comes from Mikania micrantha, assembly GCA_009363875.1. Classification (NCBI taxonomy): domain Eukaryota; kingdom Viridiplantae; phylum Streptophyta; class Magnoliopsida; order Asterales; family Asteraceae; genus Mikania; species Mikania micrantha. Next base: position 43,557,988 of record CM018690.1, read on the forward strand.
ACTAAAAACAATTTACATATTTCTCCTTATTAAGGGACAATTTTGAAACATGGATATATTTGTAATTTTAGTTTTACATTGGAGATATATGTAATTTTGATGTTTAATAAAATAATACATGATATTATCCCTTAGAAAAGAGGAAATTCCCAAATATATATTTGACCACAAACTTTTCCCAAATGACAAAAGAAAATTAATATAAAAAATAAGATCGTATAAAATATAGAAGATAAACTCAAAATTTTAAAAACACGTTACAACAATATATTTGAAAATTGTTAATAAGTTACATTGTTATATAGAAAATTTAAGAAAAACTAAAACAATTGAAATGCCATTAAAATATCATGTCTTTATAAAAATTATAATTACGAAAAGTGAAGGTGTATTTAAAAAAGTTCAAAAAATTGTGATAGTAAACTGACCAAAAACATATACAAAATTAGTTTTGACTCATATGTATGTCTAATTAAACGTGTAAAAAGTTAAAATATATCATAGTTAACCCGACTATAAACATAAACGAACTTTATTTTGATCAATATTTTTATCGCAATGATTATATTTTCAAAGTCGAAAAAGTTTGTGAAAAATTCGTATAGAAGACGAAACAAAAAAGACAAAAAAAACACATACAAAAAGAGAAAAAGAAAAAACTTCATCGGTTGAGGTCAAACTTTTATTAATTTCATTATTAGTGTTACATTTTACATACATACATACATGGATTGAATCATATGAAACCCGTTTTTAAAGAGAAATTCTTAAATCCTATGTAAGCCATTGATTTGGAATCTTATAAATAAATATTTGGTACACATTAACCCTAAGAACAATCAAGCAAGCAACATACGTTCTGTTGCAACGGAGTATTTTAGTGAAGCAATGCTTTTGTTATATTCAACCAAAATGCTACTTCAATTTCTATATTAAATTAAAATAATAACTACTCGGGTTAACTAAAATATGTTTTCGTTATTATTTCATTAACATTTTTAGTTTGGCTAAGCTTTAACCTAAATATGGTTTGAAATTCGAAACGCCGCAGCAACGCGCGACGGGTTAAAATTACTAGTTAAATTTAATTCACACCTGCCTGCATCAAAATTGAACTTTTACTTGTAGGAAAGAACGCATGCATATTAACCACTAAGATGCGCGCGTTTTAAGAATTTTATTTATCCAGATAAGTTGTCCTAATGGTAAAAGACTCACATTTTATTGTGGATTTCAAGGGTTCGATTCTCACTTGAGTCACTTTGATGCGCATGGATTTCAAGGGTTCACACCTGCCTTCATCAAAATTGAACTTTTACTTGTAGGAAAGAACGCATGCATATTAACCACTAAGATGCGCGCGTTTTAAGAATTTTATTTATCCAGATAAGTTGTCCTAATGGTAGAAGACTCACATTTTAATGTGGATTTCAAGGGTTCGACTCCCACTTGAGTCACTTTGATGCGCATGGATTTCAAGGGTTCACACCTGCCTTCATCAAAATTGAACTTTTACTTGTAGGAAAGAACGCATGCATATTAACCACTAAGATGCGCACGTTTTAAGAATTTTATTTATCCAGATAAGTTGTCATAATGGTAGAAGACTCGCCTTCTAATGTGGATTTCAAGGGTTCGACTCCCACTTGAGTCACTTTGATGGATACCAGGTGAGTGGAATGAGTGGAGGAATCTTGAGTTTAATCTCGGGTTTTGAACTGATGGGGGGCGTAGTTTTTACAACAAATATGTTGGTTTCTGCGCATCAGGTACAACTCTTCCGAGGGTGGTGCCCGGTAAAACTGGCTATCACTCCCTTGAGGAAGGGGTCTTCCGATGCCTACTGGCGTGATGCATATGCTGCGACGTTACGCTCGGTTGTTGATGTTCAAAAAAAAAGAATTTTATTTATTATTTATTTACTTTTAATGTTAAAATCTAAAATACTTCTTTTCCTAAATCTTTTAAATAATTTACTTATTATCTGAGTTTAAATCAGGAAATCTCATCAAAAAAGTAAGGCATTGATTAGTTTACATTACCTTTTCATTCCTGGTAATTGAATGTATGGTGAAATCACACCAAAATTACAAACACAAATAATGAAAGCAAAAGTAGCTTCAAAAAATTTTGTTTTAGTATACAAAATTGTTTAAAATTCACATATTTTAAGTATACGATAAGAGTAAAACAAATATTCTCTCACCAACAAACAATTTATCAAAAATACATCGGTGATGTTTCGCAAGAAACCTGGTCGTGGCTTCATAGGTAAATTGTAGATTACACATGGATAATTTAGCGATAGAATTTCCAAACGATTTAAAAAATTAATTACCAAATGAAAATAAAAACCTTTATTTATTTTTATTGGATTCTGTCAATAATGCGTCTATAATTATTCTGACAACAGTAAATTCTAATATATTTTTTATTTTTTGTTTAAAATTCCATCAGCTATCCGTTTGTAACTTATTCGAAAAAAATTAAAAAATAGTTTTATTTTTCTTAATTTTGATTTACGTGGGATCTATCAGTGATTTTCTGCCGATGATAATCACATTTTTAGTATGAACCTACGTTAAGATTAGGGATGGCAAAAAAATCTATGCTCGACGGGTTTACCCGAAACCCGCTATATATGGGAAAAGTATTCCCAAACCCGATGGGTATTGAGCCGGGCATGCGATTAATTTTTAAAATTTTCACGGGTATGGGACGGACATGAGATTTGTTCATATACCCGTTTACTTGACCCGATTATATATACCCGTTTACCATTCCCGTGTACCCGATGATAAATACTCATTTATATACATTTGAATTAATAGAATTTGTTTCTTTTTTTTATTTCTTTTGAAATTTAGAATTTTTTAATGAGATTTGTTTCCTTTTTATCTTTGCTTATGATGGCAACTGCAATGGTTTTTTTGAACCATTTTGTCGATAATTGCTCTTTTCTTTTTGAACCATTTTGCCTAACAATCAGTTCAAGTAGGTTGGGAAGATTGAAGGTTGTTTCTCGGATGTGCAAAGGAGTCAAAATAAGTTTGTGTATAATGGAGGACTTGACGGAGGCTTGACCGTGTCTAATATAGGTGGCACATAAGCATAATGTTAGTTAACGAGTGTGAGTAAAAGATATTTGAAATTATAATATGTAATGGATGAAAAGATGAATGGTGATGTGAGTTTTTTTTATTCGGTTAATAAAAAAATTGATTGGCAAGGTTTGGTGTTCACTCTGTGCCAACAGTCACTTGTAGCTCATCAAACACCGGTCACACACATACATAATGGGAAGAAGGACGTGAAAGGGGTGACCAAGGGGCATCATATCAGGGTCACCCTCTATTACACATAGCTTAAGGATTCTCTTTGGTGGTTTGCGAGACCAGATGAGTGTCAAAAATTTTGTGTTACGTAATCGGGTTCTTCTCACAACCAAAGAAAACAAAATGAACCAAAGGTGTGTTTGTCAAATCAAGATCGATTCAAAGGAAAACAAAATCAACATCAATACAAGAGGAATCATCAATTGGGCTTCGTGTTTCAAATTAAAGTGAAATTTATTTTTATAATTTCTATACATATAGATTTAGAAAAAAGAAGTATTGATTCCACTTAGAGGTTTATTTAATGAACTTTGAATCAAAACTTGGTTTTAGAAGAAAATCAATAGCATAATGGAAAAATCAACAACAAATTAAAAAGTAAATAAATTGTAATTCATAAAGAATTTTTTTTTTCATAATTTAAGTGTCATGTTTTGAAATTTAAAAACTATACAAATGAAGGGGGAAATTTGAAATTAGTGATTTAGGTTTATAGCTTAATATTAGGGGGCATAAAGGCCACCCAAACATGAGATGAGATATCAGTTAAGCAAATCAATTAAGAAAACTAGTTGTTAATAATTTTTTTTAAAATGTTGGTATGTTAGATTGTAATGCAATCAATATATACCAATAGACCATAGAACAAAAGTGACTAAGACTAAAGAAGATTTAGTAGATGATACGTACTTACGTAGTACAAAAATCTTATTAGATTTTTTTTGAACGACATTTGATCTCAACGTGTGAACCACTGATTTCCAGGCCACGTCACCAAGGTCTAGTTACCATGACCTCCGTTGAGACCTCACCACCACCCCAGGAGGAAACCGCACCGGAAAACCCCCTGACCTCCCAAGGACCCCTATTTCGTCTTGGGAGGAATTTGAACCCGTGACCTCCCACAGGGAAGCCAAAGAGGTAACCATTAGGCAAGAAGCCCTTGGTTAAAAATCTTATTAGATGCTTAAGGTATTTATTACATACAAGAGTCAATGTCATTTAATTGGATTATTTATTATTTAGTAGATTTATGTAAGATCCAAAGATGCATCATCTGAAAGTTAGTTGTTAAATAAATGACACATTATATCAAAGGAACAAAGGAGTTTGGTATAAACTTATAGGAAGCATGGACACTGCAACATTAGTGTTGATAATGATAGTAGGTATGGGATTAATATAGAAGAAATGAATGAAATTACATGTTTGACATTCTACTTTGGAAATTTATCTATAACTTGAAGTACTAAGAAACAACAATAACATTATCATCATGTAAGTATGAGTTTATGGCATCAATAACACGGCAGGCTTTATGAATCAATAAACTTTAATTCACGAAACATATGTACATTAATACATATACAACACAATCATTCAAAGTTCTTGTTTGATTACTGTTAATTTGATTGATTATTCGAACGACTGGAACAACAATGAAAGACTCTGAACATGTTCTTGATCGAATCTTCTTTTAGCCAACTTAAACCTTTATATGACTTGTTTACTAGACTTCTATTTATCATGTATCTCATGAATTCTCTCTCATATTTTTCACACAACATATTGTATGGTCACATCTAATGCTTTTGATAAAGAACAAAAACTTATCAAGGGTGAGTGGGTGGGGAGGGATCAGAATATGATTTTGTGACTTTTAGGGGACAAGAGAAGGAGATTCCCTTTCTCCATCATATTATTGCAATTATTTTTAACTTTGTACTTTCAGATTAAACACAAACACATTCCTACAGCATTTATAAAAGAGAGAATATAAACAAGGAATAACAAATTGCAAACCTTTTTTATACAAACTATTTTTATGTTGTCCTCCAAGTTATAAAGATTGTACATGTCAGAATGCAACATGTCAACAACGATCATCAAAAGTTATCGATTAGTGCTTGATCTTGAACATACTTCTTAAAAATGATAATATGCAAATATTGTGTTGAGCTTTAATTGGTTTGTTGTAAACAAATCAAGCAAAGACGAACAGGTCCTTGTTCGTGTTCTTTCGTTTAACATTTATTATGTTCTTCAACAGTTAACGAACAATAAACAAGCAAAAATTATTATTGTTCGTGTTTGTTCATCAAGAAATTGAGCTTGTTTACGAACGTAAACAAACATATATTACATGCAAAATAAAAATAAAAATTGTCACTTCCAAACATTAGAGTAAACAAACATATATTATATGCAAAATAAAAATAAAAATTGTCAATTCCAAACATTAGACATAACCATGTTATTTAAATATAAAGTTAAACATCTGTTATAAAAATAAAAAAAATGTAATCATCTTAAAAGAAAACAAAAGTTTGAAATATATTTGTAATTGAAATTCCTATAAACTAATATGTTTTAAAGATCTAAGTTTTAATTTACTATGTTTTTGACAAGATACAAATTCCTAATGATTAGATATCTAGTTTAATGTTATGATAGTAAATTAATTTTTTTTATATAAAACATAATTAATGAATAAACATGATAAATGAATGCAAACGAACATAAACAAACGCATTACCAAACATTCATGAACATAACCGAATAAACATAACATCTATTCATATTTGTTCATTTAAGTAAACAAACTAAATTTATTCTTGTTCTTGTTCATGTTCCTTCATTTATTTATTAAATAAACGAACATAAAATTGAGGAAACATAATTTTTACGTATTGCCTTTGTCATAGCAAGAACACCATCTGCCCGTATTACACCCCATGGGTCTGGTATTACATGACCCACTGGACTTTAAAAAGGTATTACATGACCCCCTGCATGATTATAATTAAAAAAAGGCAAATTGTTTTTTTTTTCTCTTTTTCACCTGGACTTTAGCTACCAAGTTTATTGTATGAGCACATAGAAACCAAAATACATTTTATTGGCAGTTTAGCAACCTAGTTACATGTTATGTCGCCTTTGGTTACCAACTGCCCTTCAACTTGTAGCAATTTCATTTTTTGTTTGAAACGATTACAGATGTGGATATTATTATCTATCATTGAGTATGCATGTATATTTCTCACAGGGCTGGTTTAATAGGCCAAGTAACCTAAGCAAGGTTTAGGACTCTCAATTTTTTTTAAATTTTTATATGTAGTTGAGTTATTTTGGCATGTGAGCTTTTTTATTAGGTTTTGGACTCATGATAGCAAAGACAAGACCCCCAAAATTATGTGTGAAAAAATGAGCGAGTTGGGTTGGGTACTTGGGTAACAGGTGAGAATAGGTGCGGGTCAAGATAAGTTTTAAGAAAAATCAGTTTGCGTATAAATGGGTCGCTGGTTAAAAACATTAATTTAGCTTAAGTTAAATTAGTTGTAATAAAACAAATATTTTATTTATATATTTTTAATGATTTTATTATTAAATATATTATTAATGATTCTTACTTGCTTAAATTCATTATATTCACATACATTTTAAGTTACCTATCTTGATCCGTATTGTTTTAAGTGTTACACATATCAACTATTTTATGTTATAATATTACCCATTTCAACTCAAAATACAATATTTATTACCCAAATCTACATATTTTTCTTACTATGAGTCAAAATTGTCATGTATATCCAAAATGGTTGATCCGATCATAGTTTCTCATGTTAAGTTGGTAACTGATGTGAGACTACCAACTATTTCCAAATATATTTTTTAAAACTTGCATATAAGTTTACAACAACTTTGTCAAATAATCAATTTATTTGGTATGATATGTTGGTTAGCTGTTCAAAAAAAAAAAAAAAAAAAACTAGTGCCACATCATCAACTTACCGGTAATTTAAAAAAGGTGGCTGGTAAAATCACCGCCTCCTTTTTATAAAATATCATGTAAGGGCCAGGGGCTCATTTTTTGGGGGCCTTATTTTAAAACAAGTTTTAAGTGATTATGATACGATTTTTGGCTTAATTTTTTGAGCCTTATTACTACATATTCAATCAGCAGAGGGAAAAGAATGAACACCAAAAGAAAGCCATTACACAAACAAGTGACGTAGGAACAAGCGGTAAGGATAATGAAGCTATGAAGGGTTGCCTAAATTGGCAAGCAAACAAAGGAATCAAAGGAACGAAGGGTGAGAATGTTAGTTCTCGAAGGAATGCAGGATGTAAGCTTTAATTCTGCTTAAGGCTCCTAAATCTGTTGAGACGACTCTAAATTTGATTTTTATTTTGCATATATTTTAAAGTTGGTTGACAAAAAGTCCATTTCAAGTTTGTGCAGTTTGCCCTTCGTCCCGACTTTTATTTAAGGTGATGACGACTTGAGTTAACCAGCTTACAAGCCTATCACATAAGCAAAAAGGTCAAAATGGATTAAACTTACAGCCACATAATCGTTTTTGACAGTCAACTGGGCGGGATTACCAATTTATCGTAAATCACAAAATTTAAAAGTTTGATGGTTTTATACGTACATACGTATACAATACATACATACATACATACATACATACATGTAGATTTCGTATAACCATGTAGATCTAGTGAAAACCATAGTTACCTTGATATGAGGATGATGTGGTAGATGGATTTTGATTAATATGAAAGTTCTTATGAATTTGGATGAATAAAGTAGATAGAGAATTTATGCGTAGTTTTGATGTTATAAAAATATGAGAAATGTCTATCTCTGAATTTTTACAAGAGATTGAAGAATTGGAGAATTATAATGTTTTAAAAATGACTTTTGATGTGTATTAGAAATCTACACACCAAGTGTTTGAGATAATGTTTTAACAAACTTAAATTCAAGAATGGATTGGAAATTTTGTGAAAAGTTATGGATATGATTCATAAATCTAATAGGATGTTCAATTACTAACAATTGAGTCTAATTGGATATATTGATACAATTAGAAAGTGAATTGGTGTGAACAGTGAGCCTGATCATAAGAGTCTAATATTGGTGATAATGGATCAAATGGATGAAAGTTGATAACTTATATGTTGATTTCTAGATTGAATGTGTTATATGTAATTTGATCTAAGAGGTGAAAATACAAACCAAAGACTCGGTAAGGAGAAATTTGGCATAGGTGGCACTAAGTACCAAGGTAAGTAAACTGTATATGATATGCAACCATAGGATATATGAGTGTTTCTTTGTTGTAGTGATTTGTAGGTTACTTGATTTGTTGTCTTGTTGATGTTATTTGTGAGGCCCCGATTCCCGGCGACCCCACATACGTTGGATTCGTCATAACACATAGCTCTTAAACTAAAAACTTTCATAAACATGCAGCGGAACTTAAACATCATATCAAACATAATTACATGTCAGAATTAATACATAAACGATTGCCAACACCATCGAATTCTTTATCTTGATGCCTGAGCTCCATGTCTTCTCTGACCCAAGCTTAACCTGACATACATGCTAAATCAAGTCAGCTTACGCTGGTGAGTTCTAGTTTTCACAAAAATAAATTATTTACTGTATCTAAAACATTAGCATTCACTGTTGACCAAAGTCAACAGTCTCAATCACCCTGGACATAACACATTTCATATACATAACATACATGACATCATAACATCATGCATATGGCGAAGGAACTTCGCCGTCAACTGCTGACCTGCAGTCAGACAGAATTGTACAACATAAGACTCTGTAACTATCAACCCGCAGCTGATAACTCATGCATGCATAAGATTTCTTTAACTATCAACCGAAGTTGACAGCTCATACCGGTACAAGACTTAATATAACATCATTTCGTACACATAGCCCATAACCTTATCACATAATATCGTGAACATCATTATCATACATTCCACTGTCACCATACGAACAGTGGGCTTATGCCGGCACAAGGCTCCATAACCATTGATTTGACCCGCCTAAGCGTTCTGCAGATCCATACTTACCCAGTAACGAGTACTGGAGCAATCATACTTACCCCATACGAATATGGGAGCAACGTCATACTTACTTCATACTTACCCCGTAACACATACGGGATCAACCATACTTACCCAGTAACGAGTACTGGAGCAATCATACTTACCCCATAACGCGTATATGGGAGCTACATCATACTCATCCCGTAACAAGTACGGAAACAATCATACATACCCAGTTATAGTCATGGTTGACTCTCATACCCAGTTATAGTTCTGGTTGACTCTTATTCATTCATCTTCCTATAACACGTATAGGAACATCATTCCTTCATCATTCATGACACACTAGCGTCATATGATCATTCATCGTATTCATCATAACATCATAACATTACATGCTAGTCTCTTATCATCATAACATCATCACGTTGTCCTAATATCTTAGGAATCATCATATTATGTCATGCCAGTATCATTTCATCATAGCATTCTGCCCTAGCAGCAATGGCACGTATCATATCATAACATCTCATGCTATCATCATATCATCAGATCATACATTCTGGCATTCATGAACTTTTCATACTCGTATTTTATCATCATATCATCACTTACATATTACAACAGAACCTATTCCTCATATCCCACATCATACCTTCATCCTAGCAGCCTAGGATTTCATCATAGCTTAACATCTGTAATTATCCTCATAGCGTGTTGTCATACCTCTCATCATCATGTCTTACTAATATGAACATATCATAATTAGCATATCATCATGAACAAATCATATTAACACATTAATACGCATACATTGTCATGGCATATCATTATTCATTTATCGTCATCTAAAGCACATAACATCATGAACATAACGTTAAGCATGTATGCCGGCCCAAAACATTAAACATAAAAACAGGGCGTCTAGAACTCACCTGATGTCTCACGGTAGCGAGATCACTCACAACTGGTGCTAATGATATAGTCTTGCATTAGTTTACATATAATCTGTTATATATGTTTTAACATACTGATTAAATCTTTTCTGAACGTTCAATGTCAAAGACATTGCCTTAATAACCATCAAATCGTTAATGTTGTTGATTATCCAGCTAAAACAGTCTCTATACAGTTTAATGGCTTAGGATTGATCAATCCTTGTTATTGATTGTGATTAGTTTGAAACACTTGGATTTAACCTTGCATATCAAAATTAATCAACTAATCACCTACCTTGTCATAATCAAATGGTTTAAACCACTATAACCATCGTTATAATTCCATGCAAACCGGGCATTACAACGGCTCAAAACAAGGATTTTCCCATTGACAGTTCGAGTTTCTCGTTTATAATCAATCCTAGCCATCATCTAGGCAATAATCAACAACCCTAACTATATCACTACGTTCAAAAACAAGATTTAATCAATCATAATCAATCTAGAAGGTTAAAGTGAACCGTTACCTATTCCAACGGAGTTCTGCGGGTAAAAAGACGATCAGAACTTGTAAATACGATCCCTGGTATGATCGGTGACTTCTGATGGCTTCAAATTGAAGATTAGATGATGAAAAACTCGTCTGGTGGTGTTCTTGAGCGAATATGATCGAGTATGAAATAAAATTTTAAACTCTGCGTTAATCTGATAAAGAATATCAATCCACTGCACCGCCTCACTCGTCGCGTACCGCGACGAGGGGCCAAATACAGCTTCGCGTACCGCGAAGAAATCCGGAAGATTTTAGATATTTTAGGTACATCGCGTACAGCGAAGGATCCTCAAATCTCCATCGCGTACCGCGACGAGTCCAAAAGTTCAACACTTTGAAAATTTTCTTCTTTTCGCGATTCCGAACAATCCGTAACTCCGTTTCGCGCACGGTTTTCGCCCACATTCACCATGTCTCGCATACTATCATCCTATAATAATTTTGATTGTTAATACAACGTAGATTTCAAGCACGATCAAATGTGCTTATTTCTTTGGTAACACAATTTCTTCAAACATCAACAATTACCGAAATCTCGCACGTTTATTTTTAGATTGCTAAATTTTCGGGTATTACAAATCTACCCTCCTTACAATAGGTTTCGTCCTCGAAACCTGTTACGTCTCAAACAAATGTGGGTAGAGTCGTTTCATCTCGTCTTCCAAGTTCATGCGGAAGAAAATTGTTAAATATTGAAATTGGTTTGGGTGAAATGATTTGTTAGTAAATTATTTTACTAATAATGCAAATTCTTATGTGTGCATGGAAAAGTTACCAAGAAAGGTTTGCGAATTGATATATAATGTTCATGTGATGTTATGGAATATATTTGGGGGTAAGAAAATTGTCGAAAAAGTCAAAATGATTAAAGAAAAAAATGGCTTTGCAAATCTATTTTACGACCTTAGGGAGTAGGCTATGACCTACCTTATGGCTTGAGTAAGTAAGCTACGACCAGTGGGGAGTAAGCTACATGCTTAGTAGAAAAAACTTCTAATTTACGGTCTTAAGGACGTAGGCTACGACCTACCTTACGACCTTAGGGAATAGGCTACGACAATCTGTAGAATTTGTTTTAACTCTCACAAATATTGAATTGGGAGATAAAGGGTTTGCTCACTTAGTTCTTTTGGACTAACACTTAATTAATTGGTGTTGCTTACAGGTCAAAAGTGAATTCGGCTACGAACGACGATTGGGAACGCTAACTGATTGAATCAAGATTTTATAAATGTTATATGAACGTTTGTGGAGCTGGAAAACATGTTTTAAACATTTGTTATATATTTTGCAATTGTGAACGATGCAAGTTAGATTCAATAAAGGTGCTAAGCTAAACGATGTTTTGTAAAGGTATAAAACTTGAAAAATCCGAAACCTCTTTTGTAAACTCTGATAAAGTCTTTATATTGGCATTTTGACTACTCGATCCTAGTTTTGCTCTTGTCGTCTGAACTTAAACTCCTCGTTTAAAGGAGATGAAAGTAAATGAGGCCTATTTTTATGGCCCTTCGCTACTTCACCAACTAAATTGTCCAAAAACGTTTGCCCAACTATTTAAAAAGGTTTTTGAGACTCATCGCTACTGCTGTGGATATATATACTTTTCAAAACTAGGGGCTGTATTTTTTATATGACACAAGCCTTACTACAGAGCTGTCATAACAGGTTAGACACGACACGTTAAGATACGAAACGCGAATTGGTTAGACACGAACACGACATGAATTCTTATCATGTCTGTTTTTTCAAACACGAACATGACCCGTTAAAACACGTAAACACGAAAAGACCTGTTAAGGAACCTGTTAACACTATAAATGACCTGTTAAAGAACCTGAACATGTTAAAGAACTAGGGTTAGACAATTAAAATTTTTTTGAAACTAATCGGTTACCTATATGGCCATATATTTTATTATATTATTTATTTTAAATTTTAAAAGGTCTTAACATGTCTTAATAGGTCTTAACATGTCTTAACAGGTCTTAACTGATCTTAACATGTCTTAATGGATCTTAACAGGTCTTAACGGGTCTTAGCGGGTTTTACCTGTTTAGACACGAAAAATAAACAGATCTTAACGTATCGACCTGTTTTAGACATGAAACATGTTAAAGGTAAACACGAAACATGTTAAAGTCGTGTCGTGTTAACGTGTTCGTGTCTGAAATTGTCAGCCCTAAGCCTTAGCATAACCCAATAGTACATATGGGCCAGCCTCGAATTGTGCAAAGATCACACATCTAGTAATGGAGAGTGATATGAACTTATGAAGCACAACTTTAACATGTAAGCAACGTGTTTATTGAGATGAAGATGAATTATCTTATTTATGTGAATGGTATGTATTTAGAAATATTTGGGACCAAATTGGACCACCATCTTTACACAAAAGAACCACCTCCTTCCATTGAGAACACGTCAAATCGATAGAGAATAACTATGGCTGGAGTTTCTTGTGTACCCTGCCTAAACTAGTTAGTGTTTGGTCACTTCTATTGCTTGGTTTCAAAAAGGGAATATGTCACCTAACAGTTATCAAGTTTTTCTCGTATTTCACTAAAGTCACTTAACCTTAATTATGTGTTCTAATCGTGTGTAATTTTTTAAAATTGTTTAAATTTTTTAAAGTTAATGGGGGCAAATGAAACATATATGAATCTTTATTAATAACTAGGTTAGAAACTCGTGTATTACATGAGTTGAACAAATCTAATATGCTATAAAGATTTTTTTTATGAATATTTGTATGTTTGATAACAATAACTGTTGATAAAATTATAAATGACGAATACCTAAAAATAATAAATTACAAATGATAAAAAATTAATAATTATAAAATTATATTTTAAGATGTTATATAATTGAAAATTTCTTATAAGAAGATTTATATACTTGATATTTAATTGTATAATCAAATTATTTATAATCATTAATATTTAATTTAATATAGAAGTCAATTATTATTTAATATGAGAGATATGTTGGAAAAAAATTTCTAGAGTTTATGAGGGGTTGATATGTGTCCACTCTTCCTATTATTTTATTATAATAAAGATAAGTGAATTTTTTTTCTAGTTACTATATAGTATTAAAACACATGAAAAGGAATAGTAAGACCATCCGGTATGCCATGTGGTTGGGCGTTGATGGCAAAGAAAATGGCGTGGGCGGGCTTGGGTTGGGTGGGCGTGGCCACAACAACGAGAATTTCGACCATTTGAAGAGGCAGAGAAAGAGACACGTAGTGGAGTGAGTGGTTGTGATGGGTGCCTACGTGACGCCTACGTGAAGTGGTTGGGACAAGTGGCATACCCCATGGTCTAGATGAGCCCCATTGATGCCCTATTGATTATATATATTCAAAATGTAAGTGGGCCTCATTGATTATATATATTTAAAATCATGTATATAGATTATATTATAATATATTATATAATTTAGGTGTCTGATTCATTTAGTAATGTTTTGAAAATTTAGACTTGGACCATCAGAAATTTTTTTAACTTTGAAAAGTAGTAGACAGAGATAACAATGTTAAATTTGAGAGATTTGTTTATATATTTGAGTTTTTTTTTTTAAATTTAAGATATTTGCTTAGAGATTTAAGCTTTTTTTTTAATTCAAATGATTGGTGAGACGAATTTTACGAGAAATTTTTCTATTATTTTTATAAATATTTATGAGGATTTTGTATGATTTTATGTTTTTATGAAAAAAATTGTATAAAGTTCGTGATGAGAGTTTTGATTTTATTATGCAACTTATGTTTCTGCAAATGATATATAATACATGTTCTTGAAAGTAAACTATGATAATCGCGGCAACGCGCGGTGTGAATAAACCTAGTTAACATGAAATAAGATGTAAGTGTGAAGAAAACAAATTCACTAATGAATAACAAATTTTTCAACATTATTAAATTTAAGTCAAACTAAGAAAAAATAATAATCAAGTAATTATGAATATTCATATGTTTTTATTTGCCTAGATTAACTTTTAAAAATTTAGATATATATAAAAAAAATGCATATAATTGAAACACATAGTTAAAAGTTGAGTAACCTTAAAAGGGCAAAAAGCTTTTGATAACTTTGAAGAAACTTTGCTACTATTTTACAAAATTACCTCTTTCAAAAAATCCAGAAGTCTGTCTTGGTTTCTACTTAAAACCGGTTCTCTAAAACTGTATAAAAAATGATATTTTCAGCTTTCATACAAAAATATAGTAAAATCTAGTTTGTAGATTAAGGCAGTGTTTACTTTTTAAGAGGTAAATGTCTGCAGACTATGTACTACATCTGTAGAATATCTGTAGAAGAAGGGATTAACCAAATCTCTGAGCCTGCAAGAAAAAAAGAAGAAAACTGTTTGTTTTTTAACGTCAGTTAATTGTAAAAATAAACTGGTGGTGGTGGACAGTAGTTCCCAACAGTGGTGGTGGAGGGTGCGTAGAGGTGGGCAAAAAACCTGAAACCGGAACCAGAACCGACAACCCGAAACCAGAACCGACAACCTGAACCGGAACCAGTTTTACCCAAACTGCTTCTACCCGAACTGATGGGTACAAGCGGTTTCGGATTCTCAGAGAAATTAGAATCGGAAAAAGTGGAACCGATTTCACCTTTACCCCGCAAAACCCGAACGGAACCTGCCAAAAACCGGTTGGAACATGTCAAAAACTGGAACCGAAATCGGAACCGGTTCCCAAAAAACTAGTTTGCCCACCTCTAAGGGTGGGTGGTCAGTGATGGTGGTGATGATGTGTGTTCTCTGCAGACCTTATAAGATTTTAGAAGTGGTTGGGCCAGATTTGCATAAAAAAGAGCTCATGCAGACTTTTTTAATGAATCGGTTCCGGTCAACAAAGTCAAGAACCGGTTCCGGTTTTTTATCGGTTCCAACATGTTTTTTGCCGGTTCCGGTTTTGGCTGGTTTCAGTTCGGGTTTGAACGGTTTAAGGGTGGAACCAGTTCCGGTTCCAATTTTTCTGAAAATCCGAAACTGCCCATACCCACTGGTTCGGATACGACCAGTTCCGGGTCTATTGGTAGGGGTGTTCATCGGGTCGGATAACGAGTTTTTCGGGTTTGAAATTTTTTTGGCCCATCCGAAACCCGACCCGAAAAACCGAATTCGTACATCCGAACAACCCGAAAAAACCAGGTTTTTTCGGGTTATTCGGATATCCGACCCGTAAAAACTAGTTTTTGTATATCCGAAACCCGATCCTACCCAAATTTAAAATCATGTTAGCCGACCCGAAAAACTCGAAATAGATTTTGATAAGGTTTTTTCGGGTTTAAGATATTTTGAACACCCCTATCTCTTGGCCACATTTAATGTACTATGATCTTTTTAAGCCCAATAGGCCGGATAAAAATGAATCCCTTAACGTTAGACATGTATCGGTTAGTGTGGGGACCAAATTAGGACACACTGTATTAACCAACAAAGAAAATGGCGACCACAGTAAGTTACCCAATAAAGAAAATTGGGAAGACCATATATTACCCAATAAAGAAAATTGGGACCATAGTCTTTACACAATATAAGAGCATCAACACTCATCACTCCGCTAAAATCTTTTCGTACCTAAATTTTACGTCATATCATCATTTTATTGAAAACCTTAAAACCCTACAACTGTCACCCATTGAAAAACTTTTCTCAGTTTACACGCCATCGTTAGTAAAAAAAGAAAACAAAAATAAATGTCACGTCAATATGATGACTTGCTCAATAGATGGAAAACATAAAATTAAAACAGTTATTATAGGTTGAGTTACCTAATTTAAACAAAAAAAATGTTTGAGTAATTTAATTCAAACGTCTTAAAAAGTTGTTTACATTTGTATTAAGTTTTTTCTGTAAGGATAGTAGTGACGGTGTTGTTTCTTGATAGGTGAATTACTGAATTAATGATTTAAACTTTCAGTGGCAAGTTCGTAATATATCAAAAACCAGAATCCATTTCAACGCAAGACTTATATAACCACGATTCATGGAACCACTTCTAATACTCACAACACAACTGCACAACAATACACTTGGTATTGAAAAAATGGGTTTCTTGTTTCTAATCGGTCTGATGGCTAACATCGCAACAGGTGTTGCATTTCCTCCCAACAACCAAAACTACTTACTAATGCCACATTCCGGCTACACATATCCCCACCTCAACTGCTTGAGTTGGCGCCTGGCGGTCGAGACCAACAACTTCCCAAACTGGACCCGAATCCCCGATGATATTTTTGGAATAATATGACAAAATTAACCAAACCATATGGACGAAAATGACAATAAAATGGAAATCATAATAACCAAAATGACAAAATCTAAACTATTGAAATAAAATGGCAAAAGTTACTAAACGATATGGACTAAAATGACATTTTACTTAACAAAAAATTGAAGAATATACAACACATTTAAGGAATAAATATAATACACAAACATAAACGAACGCAAACGAACATATTACTGAACGTTCATGAACAAAAATGAACGAACACGACCTCTGTTCATGTTCGTTCATTTATTAAACGAACGAACATTAAGGAACTTCCTGCCGAACAGTTCACAAACTTTTTGCTGAACGTTCGGTTTGTTTACGGCCTATCTAATATAAATAAGTAAATCAAATCAAATTTTTGATTTCTTGAAACATGTAGTAACTTGTTAGTAATTGGCCTGTCATGTGTCTTGAATATTAGGCAAAGTAGTGGCATTTCGCCGGAGGAATTGTCGGAATGGTCGGAGGAAGGAGCATCGCCGGTGATACCAGGGCCCCTTAAACTCTACCAAAACCTTATAAAACTAAGATTTAAGATCGTGTTTCTCACTGGAATGTCGGAAGTTTACAAGGAACCTCGTATCAAAAATCTAAAGGCAGCTGGTTATACTAAATGGGAGAAGCTCATCCTAAAGTCAGTATTTTTTTTTTTTTTAACATTTTTAAAAGATATAACAGAAATGAAAAGTAGGCAAAATTTTATAGTTTTCATATTTTTTTTAAACTTGCTTTTACGCTATGTTCCTGAGTTTATTAAAAGATAGAACAGAAATGAAAAGTAGGCGAAATTTTATAGTTTTCATATTTTTTTTAAACTTGCTCTTACGCTATGTTCCTGAGTTTATTAAAGAATAAAACAGAAATGAAAATGAAGGAATAGAAATGAGAGGATAAGAAATGAAAAGAATGTAATTCTTCTTTACATTTCCTTTCAAATCGTAAGAAAAAGAAACTAAAAAATTTTGCCTACTTTTTCTTTCACTTATCTCCCTTTTCCTTTTTAAATGTAACTGGGGAAAACAACATATGTTGTTTTTCTTTTCCTACTTTCGTTAAATGAAACTCAGAAACATAAACATGTTTCTTCTTTTTTTACTTAAATAAACTCGGAAACAGAGGGTTAACTTTTTGGTATTAAAAAATGAATATATTTTTTTTCTAAAAATACAGGGGAGTTGATAACCATGATAGGGCAGAGGTGTACAAATCAGGGGAAAGAAAAGCATTAGAGGAGGATGGATACAGGATCAGAGGTAACATGGGCGATCAATGGAGCGATTTAATCGGTACCAACACCGGAGATCGCAGTTTCAAGCTGCCCAATCCTTTATACTACATCCCTTAACTAATCGACTTTGTTCATCATTGAACAATAATTGGTGCTTCAAGTTTCTACTTTTTTTTATTATTATTATTATGCGTGGACAATGTACGTGTTTGTATAAATAAGACTTGATGAAATGAAGTCGAGTAAATTTAGCTTATGTAATAATAACGCATTGAAGCGCTTGTAATAAATAAGTCTTGGTTTTTACTATTACATGCCGTAAAAATGTTATTTTGTAATAAGTATGATAAATACTTGTAATTTTTTATTTTATTTTTTGGTTTACATATATATAAACAAATTGCTTTCTAACATAACACAAGTTATCTAATCATGAACTCTAGCACCACTTCATAACCCAACAGGCCAACGGTACACTTTTTATTTAAAACGTGGGTTTACTTTGGGACCATGTTATACTAAAAAAAATAATAATAAAAAAGAAGAAAAAGGAAAAAAAAAACAAAGAAAAAAAAGAAAAAAAAAATCAAGGAAAAATGTAGTTTTTTTTTTTATCAAATATTTTCAAGATAAAAATGAGAATATTAGAAATTAGAATTTGTCAAGTCATCGATGATAATTCGTTATTGAGATTCTAAGATGGCTTAACTCAAAAGTTAAAGTTGCATATTATCTTGTTTTAAAACTATAACCATCACACCTGCCACCATCTCTTACCACCATCATCTGCCCACCTCCATCTCTGTCCATCACCAAACACTAACGCTTAGTTTCCGAGTTTATTAAAGGAGAGAATAGAAAGGAAAAGAAATTAGAGGAAAGAAAAAGAAAAAAAGAGAGTTATTTCCTTCCATTTCCTTTCAAATCGGAAGGAAAGGAAAACTAAGAAATTTTGTCTACCTTTCCTTCCACTTCCCTTCCTTCCCATCTTTAAATGAAACTCGGGAACATGACATGCGTTATTTTTCTTTCTTTTCCCTCGTTAAATGAAACCCAGGAACACAAAATGTTTCTCCTTCTCTTCCATTTCCTTTCTTTTCTCTCCTTAAATGAACTCGTGAACAAAACGTAAAGTCTATCGTCCACTCCTATCATCACCACTAGGGGCGTTCAAAAAATCCGAAATCCGAAAAAAATCGATTTGAAATAAAGATTCGGATATTCGGGTTGGATATATCCGAATCCGATTAACTATTTCGGATTTCGGATATCGAATTCAAAAAATTTAGGGTTGTTCGAGTTATTCAGATATCCGAATAAACCGAAATAGAAATTGAGTTCAACGGTTTTTTTCTAAACTTTCATTTGTGATTTCGTGGCCCAATCATGAGCCCATTTTCTTTCCCAATCTTCCAGTCAACAAAAAGATATCACCGTTAAATAAAAAAAAAAAAGGTTGGGATTCGGGGGTAAAATGGCAACAACAACATTATATAATAATAATAATAAAATAATAATAATAATAATAATAATAATAATAATAATAATAATAATAATAATAATAATAATAATAATAATAATAATAATATACAATTACAAGTTACATCTAAAGTGGTAATTCAACAAAACTGTTTTTTCTTTTTCTTTTTCAATAATTACTTTTTTTCCTTATTTTCATTAGTAAAGCTAATTATACTACTAATTTAATAATGATTATTATATAATATTAATACTAATTTCATATATAATAAAATGTAATGTCGGCGGTCAATTGAAGCAATAACTAGGTTCTTTAGTTAAGTATTTAATTATTTTCTTCCAATATATATCTAAAATGCATGTGATGATTGACTTGGTTTAGGCTTTCAATGCTAGGATTGCAACCCATGCTCAAACCTTATGACAACTTTTTTTTTTTTTTTTTACCTTTATTTTCCTTGTAAAACAGAATTTTTTAAATATGTAGACATAATATTATTTTCTATTTTTTCCTTAGGTCGCAACATATAAGACATAATATTATTTTCTTTATATCTTTCGAGTCTCAACTTAAGTGTTTCTGATATATACTCAACACTTTAATGTCAAGTCACAAGCACCAAGTTTTTTTTAGGCCGCAACAAGACTTGATGTTACGTTTCGACCTCTAAAATTGGACCGCCCCAACTTATGCATTTCTTTTATGTACTTAGTCACTTTAATGAGGTTCCTAAACACGTCGCTTGGCGTCATGTTGCTTTCGACTTTTCATAGATATTTCTAATTAAATTACATTTAGGTTCTTATACCGTAACATATGTGACATAATAATGTTTTAAATCTACATTTCAATTTTCACATCACTACATGTTGGTTTAGTCGTAACACTTCGTGGCAGCGCACGAGTCAATAACAATTTGCAATGTCAGTAGACTACTTTAGTAAAGGTTGATTACATAGTTTTTATTTCTTTGTTAAGTAGTTATAGTTTTAAAAAATATTACGCCAATGTTGGTGTGGTTGAAATGGTAAGGCTTTATGCTCTTATTTGTTGTGTGTGGGTTCGAATGCCTCCCCAACAACAATCCATTCATTTTTTTCTCTTTTTTTTGGCACACCGCCGTCATCAAATTGCTCCCCTACAAACAATTCATCGTCGTCGCAAGTGATCTCTAAACTTTAAATCTTTATCCTATGCTTTCTTTGGGTGGTAGTTATAGTTTAAAAAATATTACACCAATGTTGGTGTGGTTGAAGTGGCAAGGCTTTCTGCTCTTATTTGTTGGATGTGGGTTCGAATGCCTCCCCAACAACAATCCCTTCATTTTTATCTCTTTTTTTTTTTTTGACACACCACCGTCATCAAATCGCTCCCCTTCAAACAAGTCATTGTCGTCGCAAGTGAACTCTAAACTTTTAAACTTTATCTTATGCTTTCGAGGTTATCACTTTCACCCCTTTTGTTCATAAGCTAAAAATAATAACTTTTTACGTGCTTAGTTTTAAGTAACAGTCCGTATAAATTCGTGATGATACACGTTTCGAGATTAAATTTTTCCGGAAACGAGCCTGGTCAAATACAATATGTTTTCGTACTTATTTTTATATACGTTTTATGCTGGTATACGTTTCAACGTAAATTCTTTTATAAGATAGGTTGAGTTAAATATATATTACATTTTCATTTGATGAAATAAACTGCAAGTACTTTACGTTTTTATACCGCCGCAACGCGCGGTAGGACTTTACTAGTTAGTAATAATTACTAAACTATAATTATAATAATTAATAATGATTACTATTACTATATAATGTTAACACTGATTATTATATAATAATTAAATAATAATAATAATAAATAATTAACTACCACTCAAAACTTTTGCAAACAGTTCGATTTGTTGTTTTACGATCTATTGGCAGGCGTTGCGACATGCTTTTGTTAACGTTTTGATATTTCTAATACTGTTACCGCAAAAGGATGGTAAGCTCAAAATTAATTAATAATAATAATTATAAAATAATAATTAAGTTTTTACCCTTATATTTGGTTGTCTTGTGTTCGTGTTTATTAATCCTATATTTTATAACTAATCATAATATTTTTTGTTATGGTATGATAGACACGTTTATGATGACTACACAATATGGTTTTACGCCTCAGTAACAACTATTGTAACGTATTTTAATATATGTGTTTTGGTATACGGGATCGTATATGCGTTAGAAATCGTGACAGAATTCCCGTCGCAACGCGCGGAAACCCACTAGTTCTTCAACAAAACTCTAAATTAACACTTCACGCTACACTAGGGGTGGCAATTCCTGACACGACCTGAAACACGACCCGAACACGACACGAAAATAATCAAGTTTTGGGTTGGCAAGTATAACCCGTTTAAATAAACGGGTCGTGTTCGGGTTGACCCGTTTATAAAACAGGTCGGGTTCGGGTTGACCCATTTATAAACGGGTTGACCCGTTAACCCGTTTAAGGTTTCAAAATTATTAATTTTTTATTTTTTTCTTTCCTATAACATATATTTAGTTGTTTTTCTTTTGATTATTTACCATACTTTAATTGATTAAGTAGCAAAATTTATATTTTTTCATCTAAAAAATGATTTTATTTTTTTCCCGTTAACTATACAAACTAGTTTATTTTAAATTTCATTCATATTATTTTTTTGTTAAAATATTATACTAACTATTTGTTACTAATACACAACTACTAATCACGTTATTATTGATATGTTTTGAAGCAACAACTAACTTACAATATGTAAATAAGTTTGATTTATTTATATAAACGGGTTAAACGGGTCAGGTTCGGGTTGACCTGAATTTATACCAATCCGGGTTAGGGTTGAAAACTTTGACACGAATAAATATATGGGTCAGGTTAGGGTTGCAAAATTCAACCCACCAACCCGCCAACCCGTAACCTGTTAACCCGCTAACCCGCCAACCCGACACGATTGACACCCCTAGCTACACAACCTGTTGACTGCCGCTGCACCGGCCACCAACCACTGCTCCACCGCCTGCCCGAGCACTGCCTGTACCGAGCACCGCCTCTGTCGAAACTGCCTTCACGAAGCTGCCCCAAAACCGAATACCGCATTTACATTGGTTATTTTTGGTTTCTAAATATTCCTTTTTAGTATGCATACTAAGAATCTACTTTGCAATTTCTGGTTTCTAAGAATTCGTTGGTTTATTTTTGGTTTATTTCTACATTTCAATTTTGGATTTTCGGATATACTTTGGGTTATTCGGATAGATTCGGATCGGATCGGATTTTGGATAGAGTCCCAAAATTTTCCAATCCAATTAACCCAATCCGAAAAATCAGTTATCCGATTCGATGAACACTGCAAATCACCACCCAACACTACCGCTACTCATCATCGCCACTAAAACTGCTTCCCACCACCGGTTCATCACTATCACCACTCATCTTTAACTTTATTTTATTCTTTCTTTTCATTGTTTATCAAACAAAATATAGTAATAATTCATTACATTCTACACAGTATTAAAACAAGACAATAAAATGGTAATGTCTCTTTTATTCCTTTGTTTATTCAATTTCTTTATCTATTCTATTACTCTATACCAAATAGACATATGGTTTTGATCAAGCCGTTATTTATGGTATACCTAAATAGTTTAAAACTATCACAACCTATGATTTCCAAGTGGTTTTAGAAATTAAACCGTCTTCAACACGTGTTGTATTGTGAATACTACAGAAACTATTTAACTCCTCGAATCCATATATTTATTATGTGACACATTACTTTGGATTTTAAATTGTATAATCTTTATAAATATTCAAACATGGCATTGAATTACACATAATATTTCCCAAAAAGTATTTACAAGATTTTAGTAAAAAGTCTCAAATAATATTTATAATTATTTATTATTTTGTGAGCCCAAACGCCTATTTGTCATGCATGCGTATAATGTGTGAACTCTTAATGGACAAAAGAAAATTATACTAATTTTAACATTATTTTACTTATTTTGTGGATATAACGTAAAAAAACGTTGAGATGATTAACTTCAAACGATAACTTTGAGCTGAGAACTCCTTTGAAACAACCTCTCGATCTTAACTGGGTTAGTGTTAAGATTTGTCTTCATCCTTCCTGCCAGACCATACTAAAAAGTAAGAATAACTGATCCCAATATCTTTTGTAACAAGGTTTTGAAATTGTATCAACAAGTTTAGGAAGTTATGTTTTAAGATTCTAGAAAGATGGATGATCTTATATTAAAAATACTTTCATTTATTATGTGAAATAAATAGTACTATACGTTTAGTAGTTAGTACTTTAAGATTACAAAATGGAATGAACAAATATATAAAATAAAAACTAATATAACAAACCATATCTTCAGATCGAGCTTTCATCCTACTGAATCTTCAAATTAATCGCTTAATGTAACATCTAAGCAAACAACGTCTTGTCAAAGACTTTGCCTCGCAAAATAGGCGGGTTGGATTGTTAGATAACGAGTTTGAACATGTACAGGTCAAGGTGGGTGCGAGACATGATGAGTTTAAAAAAAAATCAGTTTGGATATAAATGAATCGTTTGTAAAAAAACATGAATTTATCTCAAGTTAAATAAGTTGTAATGAAACAAATAGTTTACTTAAATACTTTTTAATGATTTTATTATTAAATAAGTTTTTACTTGCTTTAATTCATTATATTCACATAATTTTTAAGTTACTTATCATGACTCGCATTGTGTTAAGTGTTAAGGGTGTTCACGGTCCGGTTTTTACGGTTTTTAATTAAAACCATAAACCAAACCGTTAATAACGGTTTTTGAACAATGAAAACTAAAACCGAACCGATATTAACGGTTTGGTTCTGGTTTGGTTTGCGGTTTGAGCATTTTATGTTTATGTTTTTTTACTCGTTTAAAATTAAATTTGAATCGTTTCATGATTTGAGATGAATTTGTACATTGTGCGTCCAAATTTTTTTTTTTTTATCAAGTGACGTCTAAATCATCAAACTTATCAATCTATCTATTTAATATGTGTGTGTGTGTCTATATATGGATTATATAATGTGAAAATTCAATCTTATAGAGAAAACCCTTAAATCTCATTTGGGCATTATAGTTGGAATCTTGAAAATAAATATATAGTTTATATTAAAGTTGATTAAAAAATTGGGTTTCGAATAAACAAATCAATTTTAATGTGCTTTAAAGTAAACTACATGTTATATTTTCAAGATTGAAAATAGATAACCCAGATGGTATTTAAGGGTTCTCTCTTTAATATTAGGTTTCGTAAAATACATACATAGATATATATATCACACGGTCTGGTCCTGTTTTTCAACGACTGGTTTTTCGTGAAAACCGTAAACCAAACCGTTCACTACGGTTTCAAACTTTTGAAACCGGACCAAATGTTTTGGAAATAAACCGATCGTGAGACCAAACCGATGACCGGTTTGGGCGGTTTCACGGTTTGAAACCGAACCGTGAACACCCCTATTAAGCGTTACCCATCTCAACCCATTATAAGGCATAATGTTACTCATTTCAACCTAAAATACAATAATTCTTACCCAAATTTACCTTTTTTTTACTATGGGTCAAGATTGACATGTGTTTTAAAGACCACTATTAAAAACGAGTCCCTTAAAATAGATTTAGTCCTCTAAGATAAGTCGTCTATGTCTCACGTTATAATAACAGTACTATTAGGGAGGACTAGGCACCCGAAAATGAAATCCGAAATTGAAAGAAGTTTTAAAGAAAGATAAAAGAACTCAATGCATAGGAAAATCTTTAGTTAAGAAGAAAGTTAGACCTTTTTAAGAAAGATAAATAAACCTAATGTAGATGGTTTTTGAAGTGTTCATATTTATCTAGCAAATTAACAAGGCTAACTTTGTAAACTTAAAATCGAAACTGTTTGAATTTATTTAATGGCTTTTAACTATTTGACAATTATAACCCTTACATTTAGGATATCTAATTTGATGTAAGTTGATATCTTAAGGGTCTATTATGTAATTGATTTAATTGTCTTTTGCCCTATTTTCATCATTCACGTGTTTTCTTTCCTCTTGAAAGTTCTCAGCGTATTCTTCATCACAGAACATAAAGAACATAACACCATTAGAGGAATTTAATCCATCAAGTGTGATAAAATAAACTTTTAATCATAATCATCTTCATGGCTTCGTCATCTACTTCAAAGATTGAATGATCTCCTACAAGTATGTATTTATAACCCTAATTTCATGGTGTTAGATTGATTTGAGACTTGTATGATGATCATACGTGGATGAATTGATTTCACAGAAACACTTTTCAAGACTGTACTCGAAAGAAGAAACAACTCCATGTTGAACCACCTTACTTTCTTTCAAAGTTAAAACACTGACATTTGAAAGTAAATATGAAAAACAAACATTATTATTTTTGTTTTTTCACAAAAAATAATTCCTAGAGGTTTCACCTTAAACCAAATTGAGAATCGGGTCGTCAGCTACATTATTCTGCAACTGGAATGGATAATAACCATCCATTATTGGTTAATATCCATGACCACAATTGGGACCACAATCTTAAAAAAAAAAAAGTTGGGACCAAAGGGTATAAAATAGAAACCACACATTATTATGATTGATTTTCACGTGTCAATAAGTGATTGTAATTTTTTATAAAAAATAAAACTCTTTAATTTCAGTATACACTTTTTTACTATTAGAACTATAATTGAAATATAATTGAAATTAGTTCATCAATGTTGAGTCACATGTTTCTAAATACTTCATTTATCAACTTAAAGTTATTATTTACTAATTAAATTGTTTCAAAACATTGAGATAGTTGAATGGGAAATCAATATATACTTGAAGATCAAGATTCAGTTTGATTCAAGAAAGTGTAATACGGAATCAACACAAAATCTATATAAATGTTTAATTGATAAACAACATTTAAGGTTCAGGACGAAGATTGAAAGGATCTAAAATGTTTTATAAAATAATCATAAGAGATTTAGAAAATTATAATTTTTATAAAAAAAAGTCATCTCCTAAAAACATTTTATAAAACTTAGCTAATCTTTTATACTTTAAAGCAAATGCCAAGTAATATTTAAGTTGAAAATAGATTTTTGAATCAGAAGTAGTTGAATCCTTCAATTGTGGTAAAATCCCAACAACAAGACTCGTGATAAGACATAAATATACTTTAAATGGCAAAAAATAAAAATCCAGAAATATTCCTTTCATTATAAATTACAAAATTTAATTTTATCAATTTTATATTAAGTTAACAACATTTATAAAGCTTGTTGGAATTTTTAGTATAAAACTGTGTTTTTACTAACTTTTAACCAAAATATTCATTTATAATTTTTTAAATTTTAATTATTATTTGTTATTTTTATGTTCTAGTTTATAAGAGGATTACAAAGAATCAAACCGGATTCAAAACAAAACTAAAAGAAATAAAACATTACTAATTTTACTATTAAGTTGTGTACTCATGATATGAAAAAAACTGTGAAAAATGTTAAATCGCATTCTTATCCCAAATTGGTAAAAGATAAACCTTCTTTAAAAATAAAACGTTACTATCAAACCTTCTTTGAGATTTCGTTTCTATCCAAATTAAATAAAATCCGTAGGAATCTCAAGAAAACACTAAATTTGATAGAAAATTATGGAATTTATGGATCAACCAAAGTTTTTATAAAGGTTGTATAAAGGTTTATTGCAAATAAAACTTAGAAAAATAAGAATAAGAGAAAAGAGAAAAAATTTAAAGATCGTGTTTTATTTGAATTATAAAAATCCTTACGAGCTATTTAATATGTTTTTTTATGAAATCGAATAATACACATATAATAGCCTATATTTTGTAAAAATGATATTTTTTCGAAAACAAAATGTTTAAAGTAATAAACTTTTAAAAAAGAAAAATTAAAAAATTGATGAGTTATTTTATTACTCACGTAATTTTAATTCAAAAAACAATTTTTAAATTTTAAATTTTCAGCTAAATATTTATTATTTTTTAATTAAATTCGTTTTAAGACGTGATATTATCAAATGCATTATAGTCTAACAGTATCTTGGTGATGGGATAAGGCTCAGGAACCAAATGGTCCCGGGTTCGAATCTCACAATGGAGTTTTCTTAAAGTATTGAATTACTCCAGAACTGGTGTGTTGGTGATGGATATGATCGGGTGATATTACCGGTGACACAATGACCCTCCAGTAATCCGCCAGTAATTCAAAAATTAGCCGTTAAAAAAAAGAGATCTAAGTCTCGTTCCCAATACTCCGGGATTCACATAAAAACGAGAAACATGAGTTATCATGCATTTAGAAAGTTGCTAAAATTTGTATTATGTGTGTCTGTAAAGAAACTCAAATCAATAGTAATCAATCAGATACAAACAGATCTGATTAGAATCAACTACAAATGTGTGAATTCAAGATGAAATACAAGATCAAAACTATTAGATCTTTGACCAAACAGATTTGATTAGAAATAATACAACACAAAGGATACAATCTACATAATTTGTGCAGAGAACAAGATGAAGATCATAACACTGTTTTTGTATCCGTGTATACTTGAAGATGGAAGAAAACTCCTAAGAAACCCTTATCTTTTATTAACGTGAAGAGAAAGATTCATGTCATATATCATAATCTCCAATCAATTTAATATAAAGTCTTCACTAATCCACGTGTTAAGCCCATCAATTATTTAAGCACAAATAAGCAACTCAGCCCATAGCTCTAGCTTAGCAACCCAATTCCAGCTCATCAATTATCATGAAATATAAACCAGAAAATACATCAAAACAATAAACATATAAAATTATAAAATTGAATAAGAGGATAAATATATCATATTTTCAACAGTGTCCATTTTGAATTTTTCATGACAAGTCCGTGAAAGAGGACAAAAAGAAAATTTTCTCAGATTGATGATTATTGCTTTTGTTAATCTAAAATTGGAAAATATCATAAGATTCGAGTAGTGTGTAATCTTCAAAAACATGTAATTCGATCAAGAAGGTGATCGATTCCGTATACATCAAGATTGTGCGTGTATATCATTTCTTGGTCAACATGAAAGTCCTTAAGAGAAAAATAAAAAAATAAAAAAACTCGTTCATTTAATTTGTTTTAGATAAAAAAAAAAGTATTTTTAAATTAGAAGTGCACGTTTATAATTATACAATAAAATAAAATATTTTTTAATCAAGTATTTGACGTGGTAAACTCGTAATATATCCAAAAAGAGAGCCCTCTTTGAAAAAACAAGACTTATTTAACCAAACTAATTATCATGTGATCATTTCATAAGGCAACATACACTTACCTGTTCCAAACATGGGTTTCAGGTTTGTTATCCTCATGTTAACCATCGCAACCGCCGTTGCATCTCCGATCAACAACCAAATCCACTTGCTAATGCCCCATACCGGATCCGCCGGGCACAAACATTCGAACCTCAACTGCTTGAGCTGGCGGCTAGCCGTCGAGACCAACAACCTCAAGGACTGGACCCAAGTTCCCAAATCATGTGTAGACTATGTTGGCCATTACATGCTAGGAAAACAATACCGCGACGACTGTGAATACATCTTCGCCGAAGCCTACGAGTATGCCAAAGGCCTTAACCTCACCGGAGACGGCAAAGACGTTTGGGTTCTTGACATCGATGAAACCACACTCTCTAATGTCCCATATTACGCTCGTGAAGACATTGCTTTCGGGTTATAAATTATTTAATTATTGGTTTTATTTAACTATTTATTTATTTTAAATCGTGGTATAACTAATTAATATATGAGTTTATATATGTTGAATATTATGTAGGTACTATCTATATAATTCGACGTCGTTTGACGAATGGGTGGTGACAGCAGCGGCTCCGGCTGTACCAGGGTCTGTTAAACTCTACAAACAACTTATAAAGTTAGAATTCAAGATCGTGTTTCTGACCGGAACGAGGCAACCTTTCTTGGAACCTCGAATCAAAAATCTAAAGGAAGTTGGTTTTACTCAGTGGGAGAAGCTCATCCTAAAGTATTCATTTCTTTAAACTCGTTATTTAAAGCTTTTTTGCATGATTTATTGAAAATATATACATATATTTTAATATATATATATATATATATATATATAGGGTAAGGATCATATGTTAATTCACCTTATTTGCGGAAACCCGATTAACTCTGATAAGATCAACTCAAATCTTTGGTTTTTTCATTATCTTTCTTATAAATGTACAAGACTATCTTATTTTATATATTTGTGCAAATTCATCAACATTTGGATTTAAAGCAAGCGTAAGTTTGTGTTAAACTATAAATATTTATTTTCTGTTGTGACCACGTACTTGCACTGACGTAAGAGCCCAAATAGTGATGAATTTTCACAAGTATTTTATATGTATAATAATAAAAATAATGAAAAACCCAAAGATTAGTGTTGATTTTGTCAGAGTTAATCGAGTTTACGCAATTAATATGGGTTGTTATTATAGGTTTATAAATTGCATATTTGAAACATGTGCAGGGGTGAGAGTGATCATGAGAGTGCAGTGGTGTACAAATCAAGCAAAAGAAAAGAGCTAGAGGAGGCGGGATACAGGATTAGAGGTAATATGGGTGATCAATGGAGCGATTTGATCGGTACCAACACCGGCGATCGAACCTTCAAACTGCCGGATCCAATGTACTACATTGCTTAATTTGTTGATCGAATCGGCTTCTTCGATCGATGCTTCGAGTCGTTTCTTAGTACTTGGCATGAGTACGTTCGTTTGTATGAATAAGGCTTGTTAATGTCAGTTTGTATGAAGCACTTGTTATCTATTATGAAGAAATAATTGTTTTTATGGATCCATACGAAATCAATATTCCTATAGTGCATACTCGTGCAAAATATGTAGATAGGAAAAGAAAACAATAGATTATTAGCAAACCGAATATCATAATATTTTTTTTTCTTTGTTTATAAACCATTACGTTATAATTACATTCTAATACTACGTGTTATATTCGTATGCATGGGAATTTCAAAACGTAATATTTAACAGAGAATTATGTAATAGAGAGAGTTATTTGTTAAAAAAAAGTAAGAACAAATATAAGTTTGAAATATGATATGATACAAAAGGCAATAAATGATAATTAAAATATAGCATCTTAAGTAAGAAGCAATATAAGTTCAAAATACTAGGGGTGTTCATTTTCGGATATCCGATACTGATTTTCACTATCCGAATCCGAATCCGAAATTTCGGATATCCGAAGTCAGAAAAAAAAATTAAAAATATATATTTCGGATATCCAAATATCCGAAAATTATCCGGATATCCGAAAAATATCCAAAATATCCGAAAAATATTCGGATATCCGAAAAAATATCCGAAATAAAAAACTATTTCGGATATCGGATATCCGAACTATCCGAAAATTTTCAAAATAGGTATCCGAATCTGAAATTTCGGATATCCAAACTTCCGGATATCCGATTTTTTCGGATATTTCGGATTCGGATTTTCGGATATTTCGGATTCGGATACGGATTTTTTTGAACACCCCTACAAAATACGGCCATTTAAAAAAGGCAATAAATGATAATTAAAGTATAACATTTTACTTTTTGTACCGAATTCTTCTTTTGTTATGTGTTTTTTAGTCATGATTTTTTCTTTACTAGATTTTTTTTGTATTTGATTTTTATTTTTTTATTGGATTTTAGTTTTTTGTACTATATTTTTTTATTTTTGGTATTGAATTTTTTGTTTTTTGTATTGCTTTTGTACTAAATTTCTGTTTTTATTGTTTTTAATATATTAAATGTCAAACTTATATTAATTATTGCTTTCTTTGTTTTTTACCTACTCACACTTCACGACAATCATTAACCATGTAAAAAGCATGTGATAATTTATGGAACTTAGAAAGATATTGAAGAATTACAAATGTTTTTTAACATGTCATGATCAATATCATATATAATCAGCTCATGCATATAAAAATTACAAATTTTTAAAATTTAGAACCATATACATAATTTATGAAACGTATGTGTTTCGGGTAAAAATTAATAAGTATAATTTTTGATAAAACCGAATTAGTTAAGTGGGTTTTGTGTTTTACAATCTGAAATATCAATTATCTGCACTTTACAATAAAAATATCTCTGAAGATCCCTAAGGATATTCGAAAATATGAAATAAAAAAGTAGTCAAATACACGAGATTTAGTCAAGAAAAAACCCTTAATCCCTTAGGATTATCGGCATAAAAACCTCGAGAGATGACAATTGTCACTCTGCCTTATTTATTAATATGAATTTCAAAGTAATAAAAAAATTATAATGAACAATCATTATAGTCATTGCGGTTATTTCGGATTATTCCTTTTATGGACGACTTGTTCAAATTTCGTGGCATTGAGTTCTCGCGATTTCCGTAGTCCATGTTCTCTTGTTTGGAATGTTTGTTGACTTCTTCCATGATATAGCTTGGTAAGTTGTTAACCCGTTAACCTACAATCTCGACATTAAATTAGGAATAAATAGAGATATAAGTCAGAGATAAATATATCTCTAAATATTCCTAATCCTGAAGTAATCCGGGTAATTTTTGGTGCACCCAACGTGGGACTAGCCAACTTGGTAGAGGTTTTGCCTCTTAGAATTGGAGCTTATGGATTCTAACTCATGCAATGGTGTAATTAGTTTGAAATATATTACGAGGAGATAAATTTTGTCGTTCAAAAAAAAATATTTGGTGCACAACAATATATACCAAGAGTAAAATATTACTAAATACAGGAACTATATTGGTAATTATTTACTCTAATTAAAATGACGTTCACGTGTAAAATCTTTAGACCACTCCCATTCACAACCAACCAACCAAAACTATTTCATAAAATATTAATTTCTCTCTCTTTTATATATACAACCAACCAAACTTAATTTTTTCACTCTCATTCACAACCAACCCAACCTAATAAAATTAACCAATCACAAAAATACATTTGGCTTTCTAAATTAGAAAAAGTTGAAAAAAATGGTGGCGACCAAGGTTGGTCTACCGACCTAATCGTGGGTTTGGTTGCCAAATTATAATTTTTCTTTTTTTTTTATTTGTAAATTGCCGACCGACCAAAGTAAGGGATCATGGATGGGGACAGTCTTATAGAAAGATCTTGTTGCTAATTATAATTTTGTTTGAATCTAAAATCCTTTGAATTTATTGACATTGACATTGACATTGACATTGACGGATTTTTTTTTAGTTTCTGTATAGACATAACCTTACTTCTAATAATACATTATTTTTTAACGTGAAACTTGAATTTTCAATCATACAAGTAGAGTTGGCAATTTTTACCTATGTCAAAGGAAATGGGTTGGTTTGGGTAAACAATTGTAGTATAATGGGTTGAAATGGGTAACATCATAATATTGAATGGGTTGAGATGGGTAGCACCTAAACACAATGCGGGTCAAGACGGGTAACTAAAAAAGTATGTAAATGCAATGGATTTAAACATTTAAGAATAGTTAATAACATATTTGATGTGAAAATCACTAATAATTATCCAAATGGACTATTTGTTTGCTTATAACACATCTTAAGTTAAACTAAATTGATGTTTTTTAATAACAACCCATTTAGACCCGAACTCATTTTGCTTAAAACTCGTTCTGACCCGCACCCATCCTGACCCGAATCCATTCTGACCCGTTACCCAACCCAACCCGCCCATTTTGCCAGGCATACATACAAGAAATTATAAGATTACATGTACACCCAGATACTAATATATAGAAATTTATAATATAAGCCAGCTAGATATTTTGTAAATAGGAATAAATGATTGTTCATTTAGCGAGTTAACAAATTAAAAAGCAAGAATTTAATATAAGATTCGTGTGGTGACATAACTATTGGACTTGTAGGTTTTTTTTGTAAGATATGTTCAAATTTCATGTTTATTCTTCAATTTCCTAAAATGTGGTTTTGCTATTCATTTATATGTATAAGTGATGGTTATTCTTGTCCTGAATAAGCTTGTTCTCAATAGTGTGTATAGGATTGAGCTGAGATAAGATCGCATTTAAACATGAAAACCCGACGTCCATGACCAAATTAAACAAAATCTTTGTTTTTTTATCATTTTTATTATACATGTATAAGAATATGCTATTTTGTAAGTTTGAAAAAAATTATCACCGTTTAGGATCTTACGTCAGTGTAAGTTGTGTTGCAGAAAGTAAATATTTGCATTGTAACGCAAACTTACTCTGCTTTAAATATTAAATGGTTATGAATTTACTTAAACGAGTAAAATAACATAATCTTATACATGTATAATAAATATAACAAAAAACCCAAATGATTTGGCTTGATCTTTGCCACGATTGGCTGGTTTCCACAATGTATGTGCACACACGCGTGTTTTTACAATTGAGAACAAGTTTTGTTTCATATTTTATGTTTACACACATACATATAAGTTAAGTCAATCCCCTCATCATCCTCATTCTTCTACAACTAGCCTCATCACCTTCCCAACATCATTAGGTAATGCTAACCACTTGAAAAGAAGAGTGGTGGTGGAAAAGGATATTCAAAGTGTTATGACCATCACCAAAAAAATGCTAATGTTTTTTTCAATGGACGCTCACAACCCAACCTTCTAATTGTATATATATACATTTTCGGTGGCCTTGCAAATTCGATATACATATATAATTGTTTGTTGCTTAATAAAACAAAAGTATGTTTAGCTCAGTTGTTTCCAAAAATCCTTTTAAAGCTTTGCATATTAACGGCGCAGGTTCTAATCCAAGCGGCGACCTTTTTTTCTCTTTTGTATTTATTTTGGATTTTTTGTATTTATTTTGTTTTTTTTGAACCCACACCCTCTGTTTGTTTCTCCGTTTAAGTTTTTTTTTTTTTTAAATGTCGGTTTTCCTATAACGTGATTCTTTCAAGTCTTTAATCTACCGTCTCAATTTAAAGGGGTCATACGAACGGACATATCAATATGCGTGGATAATACATTTTCATGTATATATATATATATTTATTTGTTTTCAAATATGTATTAAAATGATGTCTTAGTTCAATGGTAAAACTCTTGTTATTTAATTATCAGGTCACATGTTCTACCCATCTTCCCTCCTCATTTTACTTTTCTTTAATATATAACTTGATTACTATTTTCTTAAAATTGATGTTGACGAAGTTGGTAAGAAAACTCTTGTATGTTCAATTCCTACAATGACATTTTTTTAGTTCATTTTACACATTTACTCTAAGTCGTAACATATGAGACATATAATTATTAGCATGCAACACACAAGACAAAATATTGCCTCTTGTATACGTTTCGATCTCTAAAACCTGACCTCTCCAATCTACATTTTTGTTTAAAGTATTTAGTTACTTTAACATCACCGATGCAATATGCGTAATGAAGTTCGTAAACATGTTAGATCATGTAATATGGCATTTGATTTTACCTAAATATTTCCAACTAAATTATTTTTTAGGTTTTTTTACTGCAATGTACGTGACATAAAAATGTTTTATATTTATGTTTCGGACATCATACGACAACAGGCGGGTTTTAATCGCACCACTGTGCGGCATCACATGAGTAACTTTTGTATTTTTTTTAAATATGTCTAATCATGTCTTACCATGTATCCGTTTTACCAGCTAGAATTATTAGATATAGAAATAAGTTTTTGAACATTAATTTAGATCTATTTTATGAGTGTGAAACCAAAATATCCTTATATTTTTTATATTAAATTCCTTTTTAAAAATTCTTATATTTCAACATAATTAATATAATGATATTCTCTTACATTTCAATCTCAGTTTCAGATCAATTGTGGCTTCATATTTTTTGTAATCGTGCTGCCAATATATTATGCATAAGTTTTAGCCGTATTACTACGCATCTTCATAGTCGATTTTCACATGAGTTTTTATCGTACTAGCCCGTCGCAATGCGGCGGGCCACTTTGCTAGTTATACATCAAAACTCTAATTTTTATAGGGGATGGATGTACTATATGCATAATATATATTATTAGGCCATATATATTTATTATTCCGTAAGCGTCATGCATGTACCATATAAACAACTAAAATCATCACCCACTTTTCACATGCAAATGTATTATCATCAACGATTTCGTAACCGGACCGGCCGGTTGAACCAGGAACCGTCATAGTGAATGGCCCAAAATGACTAGATAAACCATTGTTACAATAACCGGATGGTTTCGTGTTTAACCACGGTTGAACCGGAAATTCGTATCTTCAATTCCCTCTTCTTACTCCTTTATAGAGAGGTGCGGAAGCTTCTAACTTATCATCTCACCGATGTGGGATACTCTGTTTCCACAATGTGTATAATGAAGAGAGTTTCTTTATTTAAAGAGGGGTGATGATCAACTGTTTTGGTATACCACCGATGTGGGATATGGGACAACAAAGAGAACAAATGAAATTAATATCATGCCTTGTTGACTCACCCAGCAATGTATTTTTTCAAGTTTTTGAAGAATGATGTGAAATTATTTTGAAGAATGAAATGTTAATTGAAGATATTTCAAATTTTTAACTAAAATCTAAACAATAAGACATTAAAATCAAATCTTATATTTTTTTAACATAATTATGTTTGTTTAAACTAGTTTATAATTTTATATTTTTTTTGTAATTTTTTATATATTTATTATGGCATCCAGTTCTCGAATCCGGTCCAACCGGTCCGACTGGTCAGACCAGCAACCAGTAAGACGTCCGGTTCAACATCCGGTCCGGTTATGAAAACATTGATTATCATCACTCCCTCATCACATACCCTATCACCCTTAACGCCTACTCTTGATCACCTTGTGACCACACTAACGCTCATCCCCCATAATGCCCCTATGTAGTGGTTTCGGGCATCATGAGGGCGTGACCGAGGCCCTTCACACCCGGGTCACCTCTCACTACACATAGCCTTTGAATATATGTTCTTTCGTAAATCGACATAGATGATTATTGGTTTAACAAATTAGAGAGTAAGGTTAATATAACTTTAGCGTGGTTATATAATTACAGAGTTAGGTACTTAGATGGTCTTTGGGGCATGTTTATATTTCATATTTGGTCGTTAACTTTTACACAATGGATAAGTTTATTTGGTACTATATAATATTCGTTCATAATCAAGCTTATGATTATACTGCTCAAAACAAATATGTCAAAACACTTGCTATTTGTATGGACCTAAGTCTTAACCGACTATTGTAGTTATGTTTCAATTGTAATATGACCGTTGGAATTCGAATATTCATTGTCGTTTGCGGTGAAAACTTGTGGTCGTGAATTTGAGTTTTAAAGCTTGTCCCGTTAATTACAAATTTGCCTTTGGCATATAATTTAGAAAATTCCTTCTTAAAAAATGTCCCTTCTACTTTATAATCTCTAATTAAAACATCATTTTAGTATTCACACCTTTTAACCAGTACACAGTTTATCGATTACTAATCTCGTTTTTATCAGTGTGATCGGTAATTACCCAACAAATGCTTATAAAATTTTCAGAGAGTTTCAGGTAGAGGTGGGCATCGAAACCGGTTTCGAACCCGAACCTGGGGTTCAACCAGGAACTGGACCCGGTTCCAACCCGGTCTACCCCCAACCCGGTAGAACCCACCGGTTCCTAACCGGGCTCAAATTTGAATTTCTTAGCCGGTTCCAAACCGGGTTCAACCCGAACCGGTTCCAACCCGTTCACCCAAACCGGTTTCAACCCGGTTTTGACCGTTTGGACCAAAAAATCGATTTCAAGCCGTTGAACTAGCCGTTTGGACCATTTTTAGCCGTTTTTTGATGTTTTATGGTCCAAAACTTAGTATAAATTGTTGGGGCTTGGTTTAGTTTGATTCCACACTTGAAAACGAACATTCTAAGCCAAAAACGCTCTCGTTTCGTATACCCCAACTGCCTTTACTTTCTTTGTTTCGCGATGCATTTTTATTACACTCGTATTTTAAACAAGTATAACCTTGTTAATGCAATGGCTCATTCTACATCTTTCTATCGGTCAAGATTCTAACGCTGAAGTTACAGTTGTCCGTGTTTTTAAGTTATGTATGTCTTTTTTTTAATAATTAAAAGAGAAATAAATGTTAAATATGTTATTTTTATTTTTATGTTATGTATGTAATTTATTGTAAAATTATTAGAAATAATAATGAAATTTTTTAATATCATTACTTTTTTATTCATGTTCTTAAATCAAGTACTTTTTTTATTATTTATGTATGTCTTTTTTTTAAATAATTGAAATATAAATAAATGTATTAAAAGTTATTTTTATTTTTAAATTATGTATGTAATTTATTGTAAATTATTAGAAATAATAATGAATTTTTTTAATATTATTTTCTTTTTATTTATGTTCTTAAGAATTTTTTTATTTATGTATGCAGATTTATTAAAAAATTAAAAATTAAAAATTAAAACGAACCCGGTTTGAACCCGGTAGGTGTACCCGGTTCTGGACCCGACCCTACCCTACCCGGTTCTACCGTTTTAGATCTACAAATGTGAAACCGGTTCCAAACCAGTTCGGGTTCACCTCAAAACCGGTTTCATCGAACCCGGTCCAAATTTGAACCCGGTTTGCCCATCTCTAGTTTCAGGTAATTAGTTTATTTCTTATACGAGCATGAATGAGTTATATTGTCATATTTATGGTATAATTAAGTATCATTTAATCATGATGAACTGATACACAAGTAAATGTCACACACACACATATACATGGACGAAACTTACTCTTTTTTCCGTCCGTAATGTTAATTTTTCGACCGAAAGATTATTTTTTGTTTGAAGTATTGATTTGTCTTCCATTGCTTCAAAAAATTACATGTATTTCTCCTTATCTTTTAAAACGTTCAAGTTCCATTATTGTACATATGTACACATGCATATCAACATATATATAAATGTATATGTATATGTATAAGTATATATTAGTGATACATTTTTAAACAATTAGAAATAATCCCTATATTTTTTAAGCTATGAATCGTGCATATAATATACACTTATCAATAGTTTTTTTTGAACGACATTTGATCTCAACGTGTGAACCACCGATTTTTAAGCCACGTCACCAAGGTCTAATTACTTTGACCTATGTTGAGACCCCACAACCACCACAAGAGGAAACCGCACCGGAAAACCCCACAACCTCTTAAGGACTCATATTTCGCCTAGGGAGAGATTTGAACCCATAGCCTTTTATTTGAAAAGCCAAAAGGTACTGATAGGATAAAACCCTTTGGTACTTATCAATAGATGATCCTTGTAATCAACTATACACTTATATCAATTGATGATCCTTGCAAAAGGGAAACACATTTTTAATGTGAAATGATTATAGTGGTAAATTCGTAAAATGTTCAAAAAGAGAGGCCTATTTAACAATTCATGACTTATTTAACAATGAGATTTGTGGTTAGCTTCATATCATGCAACATAGTACAATACACTTAATTAATTGCTATGAAAAGCATGGCTCTCTCGTATCTTATCCTTATGGTGACCATTGTAACCGCCGTTGCATCTCCGATCGACAACCAAATCCACTTAATAATGCCACATTCCGGCTCAGCCGGGCTCAAACATTCCGACGACATTAACTGCTTGAGCTGGCGGCTAGCCATCGAAACCGACAACCTCCAAGGATGGACACAAATTCCCCGATCATGTGTAGACTATGTCGGTAATTACATGCTCGGAAAACAGTACCGCGACGACTGTGAATATGTCGCGGCCGAAGCCTATGAGTATGCCAAAGGCCTTAACCTCACCGGAGACGGCAAAGACGTGTGGGTTTTTGACATCGATGAAACCACACTCTCTAATCTCCCTTATTACGCTAGTGACGAAGTTGCTTTTGGGTAACATATAACCTGTTTTTTTTTTCTTTTTTCTAATGTCACAATTTTTTTAATCACGTGACTACTTATCAGTTTGTGTTGAATATTTAGGATGCTACCATATAATTCGACGTCGTTTGATGAATGGGTGGCAAAAGCAGTGGCTCCGGCTGTACCAGGGTCCGTTAAACTCTACGAACAACTTATAGAGTTAGGATTCAAGATCGTGTTTCTTACCGGAACGAAGGAACCTTTCAGGACTCCTCGTATCAAAAATCTGAAGGCAGTTGGTTATACTGAATGGGAGAAGCTCATCCTAAAGTCAGTAACTGATTCTTGCAATTTATAATTAAATAATTAGTCTTATAATAAATATAATTATCTAATGATAGCTAAAGATTGGCCCTAGGCGGAGGAAATCGGCATAGTCAGTTTTTTTTACTTTTTATCATGGTTGTAAAAATCTCCGACTAGGCCGATTAATCGTCAGTACTCTAAGGCCGACTAGGCCTGACTATCCGATTAGGCCGATTAGTTGGCAAATTAATCCCGAATAATCCCGATTAATCCCTAGTCCCCACTCCACTGACCGACTAGCGACTAGCGATTTCTACAACATTGCTTTTTAGGGTAAAATGGGTCAGATCTATGATTTTTTGTGACATTTTTCAAGCCTAAATCCTTAATATGTTTCTGTAACATTGAATCTAACATCTGAAATATCGAATCTAGCCACTGAACGTTGAAATCCATTTTTAAACTTTAAACTTAGCTTTGATCTTCTTTGTTGTTCGAGTTTTCGATCTTCTTTGTTAGTGTTTATGATTGAAATTTGAAATACTTGACTTAGTATGTTTAAGTTTATTTTATAAATTATTTGAAGTATTATATTTAATTATTGATATTAATGTGTGTATATAATATATATATATATATACACATTTGTAAAATTACATATAAAAATTACAATCTGCCTAGTGACGATTAATCTCGATTAATCCTTAGGCGGTACATCACCGTCTGATTGGCGCCTAGTACGTTGTACAACGCCGTTAAAGATTGTTAATTTATTTGTTTACATTGTTTGAAAAATATGTGTAGGGGTGAGAATGAACATGGTAGTGCAGTGGTGTACAAATCAGGCAAAAGAAAAGAGCTAGAGGAGGCCGGATACAGGATTAGAGGTAATATGGGTGATCAATGGAGCGACTTGATCGGTAGCAACCCCGGAGATCGTGTCTTCAAACTGCCGGATCCAATGTACTACATTGCCTAATTACTTGATCAATCGACTTGTTCCATCGGTGCTTCAAGTTTCTTAGTTGTTGGCATGAGTTACTTCTTTTGTATAAATAAGATCGACTTGTTCAAAGTCGGTTTAATGTTTCTGGATAATTGAAGTACCTATTAGCTAGTATGAAATGATTGTTTTCTTTTTTAATTTATCTTTTTTATAAATTAAATCATGATATTATGTAATGCATGTATGTATGTTTTTTCTTCTGAACGGTACGGTTAATTTTTGGATCATTGACGTATCACCAAAGTATTATCGTGTCACTATCAGTATCATACGATCATATCCCCACCAAGTCACTAGTTTAAAAAGAACTCAATACTTTGAGAAAATCCCTTGTGAGATTTAAACGCAAAAGCATTTGGTTCTTGAGTCTTATCTCATGACCAAGAAACCGCTAGGCGCTGTAATACCTTTGGTAATGTGTGTGTATGTATGTATAGAATATTACAAAATTGTTTTTTTGTGATAAGATCGATTTTGCACTAATCATCCTCTACTTTGAAAACATTACCTTAACTATTTTTCAACCACCATTAAAACCATCAAATCACACCAACCACCATTAGATAAAGTAATAAAAATGAAAAACAGATTATGAACGGAATCAAATCATAAGAAAAACATGTTCAGTTCAATGCTCTACAATGTGAGTAATAGCGGTCAGAATATTTTTTATAAGGGCAAAAATAGGAATGTAAAAGGGTCGGGTTAAAACAAACATATCAAAGGTATTTAAAAAACAATTGTTTAAATAATCATTTTCAATGTTACATAACAAGTTATATAGTATTCATATAATATATATGAAAAACATAGTTATCATCAAATAAGCAATTCACTTTTAATTGTGTTATTTTGTAACCAGGTTTGTGGCCTTATTGTTAAAAATATGTTATCTTTCAATTTTATAATCTTTATTTTTTATATTATTATATTTGTTTTTGTTGATTGTTTATTTGTTTGTATGTTAGGTTTAAATGATTAATTGCCATCGGCGGGCTCATTAGAGTGAGGCTAAAGGCTGGTGGGCTTAAGATTTAGTCAGTGAAAGCCATATAACGTATATGAAAAGCAGATGTTAGAATATATAGATGCTAGATTATTAGCCCGTGTATTACACGGATTGATTATAAAATATTAATAATTGGTAAAAAAATTTAAAAATTATGCAATATTTTGTTATAAATTAATTAAATTGCATATTAATGAGTATTTAAACTAATAAAAAAATAATTAAAATTTTCAATAACTAAAAAAATAAAATGTGACATACTTGTTTTGGAAGAATAACAATTCTTAAACTAATTGATGTTAAAAATTCATTTACTTTTCTATCAAAAACTAATTGTTACAAATCAAGAAGATAATGCATAATTTATATAATATTAAAGTTAGATGACTTAATTTTAAAATATCATTAAACATAAATAACTAAAGTTTAATTTTCCTAACATTTTTATAAGTTTTGGTTTAAAATAATTATTTTTTTAAGCATTTCGCTTTAAGAAACATTATTTGTTTATAAAAATTCCATTATCTGAAAACTATGATTTATAGTTTATTTTATTTTTAAAAATTGTTTCTTATTAAACTTTTATTTTCTAAAAATACTAACTTAAAATATATTTCTTACTTTTAAAAAATTTCATATTTTATAAACTTTTTTAAGTATGCTTTATAATAAAAATATTTGATTTTTAATTTATTAAAAACTATTTTCTTGCATGAAAAAAGACAAATAATATTATTACTCATTAATATTATAACTAGGTTTACTCCCCCCGCGCGTTGCGGGCGGGTTAGCACAGTACACTCTCGATAATTGGTATTATATATCATTTGCAGAAACATATGTTACATAGGAAAATCAAATCTTTCTTTACGAACCAAATCCTAACCTTCAAAAAAGTGGTGTAGAGGATAAAGTGGAGGAGAGACAACCTAGAGATTTCAAGTTCAATCCCTACTTAGAGCAATTTTCTTTGTAGGTCACCGATCCGGTTGCTTACGGTTGTACTCTACATGTTCCTCTTGGTTAGTCGGGTATTGAGGGGGGTCGAGGGTTTCTCATGGTTATAAAAAAAACCTAAATCCTAAACCAAAAGAAACTTAAATCTCTAAGTAAATCTCTCAAATTTTAATAAAACTCAAATCTGTAAGCAAATATCTCAAATTTAATACACTTATTCATTCATATTACTATTCATTTTACTATACATTATATATATACATATATATATATATATTTATACTATTTAATATTATATTAAATTTACTATTCAATATAATATACATATATTTACTATTCCTTTCATGCATTTTAATATATATAATAATTATTCAATAGGAGAGATTGCAATTAGTTAATAAAAATAGAGAATTGAATAACTTAATAGAAATATGACAAGTGACAATAAAAACAAAAGAATTTGACAAATGTCAAAAATTATTTTTGTTTATTAGAATAAAAAGATTGTTGTTGCAAGCTCTTAGTTCATTCTTCTTGTCAATCAAGTCAAAGAATTCAAATCACAATTAGTTCTATCAAGAATGGAGTCTTTAATTCTTCAGAGTTTTTCATTGTTTTGATCTTGAATTATCGTTTTGTTTACTTGTTAGATCTTGTGATTTATTTTGAATCACCGTGTTTTGTGATTCTTCTCTTGTATTTGTTTCTTAGTTTTTATTATGCCTGGCAAAATGGACGGGTTGGGTAACATGTTAGAATGGGTTCGGGTCAGGATGAGTAAGGGTCAGAACGAGTTTTAAGCAAAACTAGTACGGGTTTAAATGGATTGTTCTTAAAAAACATCAATTTAGTTTAACTTAAGATATGCTATAAGTAAACAAATAATCCATTTGTATAATTTTTAGTGATTTTCTCATCAAATATGTTATTAATCATTATCAAATGTTTAAATCCATTGCATTTACATAGTTTTTTGGTTACCCATCTTGACCCGCATTGTGTTTAAGTGCTACCCGTCTCAACCCATTCAATATTATGATGTTACCTATTTCAACCCATTATACTACAATTGTTTACCCAAACCAACCCATTTCCTTTGATATGGGTAAAAATTGCCACCTTTAGTTTTTATTGTTGATATATGAGTTTACACTCGATATTGAGTTGGATTTGTTGTCCGATGTTCATCTATATTTTTGACACTTATAATCAGACTTGTGCTTCCCTAAGCCTTACATCCGCTGTTGAACGTGCATCGTTGCAAGAAACACAAAACAACAATCCAAACAAAGAGGAACATCAAGTATGGTCAAGAGAAACA
Source organism: Mikania micrantha (assembly GCA_009363875.1). Taxonomy (NCBI): domain Eukaryota; kingdom Viridiplantae; phylum Streptophyta; class Magnoliopsida; order Asterales; family Asteraceae; genus Mikania; species Mikania micrantha. The sequence continues at coordinate 43,602,287 of CM018690.1, forward strand.
AATGAAGGAGAAAACATAGCTTCTGTTACTCGGCAATCGTCAGCATCAATATATGGTCAAGAGAGATATAAGAAAAAGGATAAATGGTTATTCTTTTTTGATATTTTAATAATTATAACTCTAGAAATTAATAGTGCACCTGCTGGGTTGGTTAATGGCTATGACATATATAATTTCTTGAAGTAAAACATACAAGAAGAATGTAAACAACTCTACTTTATAATATTTTTCGACTCATCTGCTTGAGGATCTCAAACAATAATACTTTAACGATATGTGTTGGCTAGTATTTAGTTAGTCATGGTCATAAATCTAGGGTGTTGTTATTCTTACACTCCTATACACATGAGCAGACTTACATTTGTTCAAACGGTCACGGGAACCCACTAAATCTCAACTCGTTAATAGATTGTATGTCGTGAAATTTCTTTTGACCTCATATAATTTTTCTGAGTGACCCAATAAGTACAAATGAATACGAATTATAATATTAAAATTCAAGTTGGTTGAATTTTTCTTGAGAGATTGTGGGTTTATTTCATATAAAATAGGTTCAGAGTTCAAATCTTAGGGGAGTCTTTTGTTTAAATTCCAAACTATGATTAAGTTTAATTACAAAACTAACCCATCAATTATGTAATCATATGATATTATTTTATCTGACCCGACCGGTCCTGCCTCGTGACCCAAACACAATCTTAAAATTATAACATCGAGTTAGTAAAAATAAAAAGATCATGAAGAATTAATGACCCCATAGGAAAAAATATCTTGGATTCGTCACTGCCTATACAGCCACCGTACGGCTCGCACAAGCATGTACAGGCCGTATAGAACACCCAATACGGCCAATACATCGGGCATACATGCCTTTACGGCCATACATGGTAGCAGGGATCAAACTACGAGGGATTTTCTGGGTGTCAATATGGGTCATATAGCCATATAGGTCTGTAGAGAGGCCGTATAGCTCATTTTTAAACAGCCCGTATATGACTATATGGCTTGTACAGAAATTTTCAAGAAAATAGACATGGTACGTCAACTGCATCTTAATTTCCACGCTGTTTAATTTAATAAGATGAGATTTGTCATGCATTTGCTGAGCCAACGGCATGAAATTGGAGTCATCAGTAACACATAAGTTTTCTATTAGATTTTAGAGGGTAGAGAGTGTTGATTAACAGTGTAAAAGTGGGTGTTAAAATTTACAAATGTTGTTGAATTGAATTTAATTATTTGAGAAACTAGAAAATATGTTATCAGGTTATGAGTGGTTTTCTGAGGCTTCACTTGATCCGTATGATATGAAGCCTTATTTAACAATGGGAAAAACGTGTTATTTGCGTGGTCCCGGCCTTAATATCTCAAATCTCTCCTCATACTATATGTCCACACAAATCTTTTGCTCGGGTCCATTTATCTACTTATTATATAGACGTGGGCAAAAAAACGGACCCGGAACCGAAACTGACAACCCGAACCGAACCGGTCATACCCAAACCGGTGGGTACGAACGGGTACGGTTTTTCAGACAAATTAGAACCGGAACCGGAAAACCGGAACTGGTTCCACCTGAACCCGGCCAAAACCAGAACCGGTCAAAAACCGGTTGGAACCGGTTAAAACCCGGAACTGGAACCGGAACCGGAACCGGAACCGGGTATTGACTTTGTTGACTAGAACCGGAACCGAAACCGATTGGAACCAGAACCCGTTCCGGTTCCAAAAAAATTCGATTTGTGCACCTCTACTTATTATAATAAAAGAAATTAAATTTAATGATCATGTTAATACATGTTTAAATTTCTTTTGAATATTAACACGTCATAAACACATTAATCCTCTTTTAAAAATGAACAAATGTCACTACCATATTAAGGAGTTGCTTGTTTACATCTGAACAGTACTATTACCAGACAACCTCTGAACTGATCAGATGTTATGGTGTTTGGTTTAACTAAAAACAACTTTGAACAGGTCAACAATCCTTTGAATGATTCACTAAAAAACCAAGTCTGAATGAGAGAATGGTATTCTCCAAATTTCATCACCCCCTTCTCCTCGAAACATGCAGTCGCCCTTCTCTTCCTCCAAACACCCAGTCGCCCCTTTTCCTCCTCCAAACACATAGTGACCGTCGACCTAGGGCTTATATCCGAATCATGTCTAGGTGCGTCCACACGTCCTCCTCATCTCCAGCCGTCGTTCATCTCCGACTCATCTCCGGCCGGCGCCACCGTTGGTTGGTTGGGGATGGCACCGCCGTTCATCCTCCATTGGTTGGGTCGCTGCTCATCCCGGCCGGCACCACCGCTAGATGCTATGTGTTTTCTTGAGATGCGTTTTCTTGCGAGATGCTATGTGTTTTCCCAAGTTGCTAGATGTTGCATTTTTTTGTTTTAGATTATTATTTGCAACTTTAAAATTATTTGCAGCAATTTATTAGATGCAAATTTATTTGATATGCAATTTATTTAAAACATACTTAGTTAATTTTGTATCTATTTTAATTATATAACTAAAATTTATAAACTATTCATTTTTCACACAATTCAGTAAATTGTGTTTAATTATATTGTATAATGTTTAATCATTTTGAATGAATAGAAAAATATGAATGTAATGTGTGTTAATGCCTCAGTTAAACATGCGTAGTTAAGATGTGAATTCAAGTTTAAAACATATCAATGTTATTGTTTTGATTAAACAAACTAGGTTAGTATCCTGTGGATTACACGGGTTGAATAAAAATGAATAAGTATTCAATAATATAAGTTTAAAATTGTAAATTATTTTTTTATTTAAAATATGATCAGCATTACATAGTAAATAAAATAATAATGCTGTATTTTAAAAAATTACTTTTTCAAAGTTTTGTTTTTAAACATTTTTATTTTAAAAAGTTTTTTTTAAAATATATCATTTTCTACGAAATTATAGAATGTTATCTATTATTACACATGTTGATAAAGAAAAAAATAGTTAATAATAATGACTAATAAATTATAAAAATATTTTATGAGTTATAAATTATTGGAAAATTTTCATATTTTATAATAATTTGATTTTTTAAACGTGTGATTTTAATATTAAAATATTTTTTTTATTACATTAAGAAATTCTTTTTTAATGATAAAAGGTATATTTAATATAATTAGTATTTTATACTATTATGCAATGTTGTAAAAATCGGCCTAGGCGGCCGCGTAGGCGGCACCTAGGCGCTAGGCGCCCATCTACTGTCTAATTTTTGGCCTAGGCGGTGCCTAGGCGCTAGGCGGTGCTAGGCGGGGTCTAGGCGCCCCCTAGGCGGCCCAATCAGATTTTTATTTTTTTTCATTTTTTTGACTTTTTTTAACTTTTTTATGGAAAAAATGGACAAATTTCATGATTATTTAGACATTTCTCAACCAAAAATCTTTAATATGTCTCTAAAACATCGAATCCAGGCAGTTAACATCGAAATTTATCTCTAAACTTTGAACCCAGTGTTTAAGTTTGCACTTTAAAATACTTTTTTTAGTATATTTAAGTATATTTTCTAAAATTATTTGAAGTATTATATTAAATTATTGATATTGATGTGTGTATATAATATATATTTGTAAAATTACATATAAAAATTCCAATCCGCCTAGCACCGATTAATCCCGATTAATCCATAGGCGGTACCTCGCCGCCCGACTAGCGCCTAGCGACTTTTACAACCATGCTATTATGTAATATATTTTTTTTAATATTAAGAATTTTTTTATTAAAAAAGGTATAAAGAATATATTATTAGTATTTATTAAAGTTGTGTATTTATTAGGAGAGAGAAGCAGGAAAATTAGTGTGAGGATGCTCTAGAATAATGACAGGTGTCCCCCAATTATTTTGATTTATTAAGTATAATAGATGCGTTGTCGCCGAATTCTAGGTTAAACATATGGGTTGTGAGGCTTGAACGAGTGACAGGTTAGGAGCAAAAGAAAGATCATGGGATTGGCATGTTTAGTCCTTGCATTTTCTAGCTTTAACTAGGGCTGTAAACGAACCGAACACGAACAAGAAATTCCGTTCGTTTAGTTAAATGAATGAACATGAACAGAGGTCGTGTTCGTTCATTTGTGTTCGTGAACGTTCGGTAACATGTTCGTTTACGTTCGTTTATGTTCGGTTAAGTTCATCTGTTATATTTATTCATTAAATGTGTTGTTAATTTTTAATTTTTAGTTTAATACCATAATACTTAAAATTATTTTTAGTCTAATACTATAATATCTTAATTTGTATATTTATAAATGATTATTTTCATTGCTTGAGATTAAAAATTTTAATTTTTATTGTTTAAATGATATGTGTTCGTTAGCGTTCGTGAACCGTTCGTTAACAAGCTAAATCCTTAATGAACGAACACGAACAATAATTTTCGTTCGGTAAGCGTTTGTGAACCGTTCGTAAACAAGTTAAAAGTTCAACTAACGAATACGAACAATGGCTCGTTCGTGTTCGTTCGGTTCGTTTACAGCCCTAGCTTTAACCCTTACCTCTTAAATATTCTTTAACTAGAAATTAACTTACTTATTTATCAATTTAGTCCCTTTATTTATAGGGTTATTGGATTTAAATACTCCCAATTTTAACCTGTTGGCCGGCAATACTCCCAACTAAGGAAATGTTTAGTGTCACCCCCAACTTTCAACATATTTTCCCGTGGCACTCCCCGGTTAACGAAATTCTAACAGTGTTAACTTTTTGATGACGTGGCACTGATTTTTTCACCTCAACTGCTGATTTGTTTTTTTCCTCTTTGTCTGTTCTTTCTTTTCCACATCACCCGTTTAAACATTAATATCATCCCCTTCACCACCCACACTTCTAAAACTCATTCCACGGCAGCACCACCACCACCTCCAAAACTCCAAAAATCAACAAACCCGCAATTAGAACAACAAAAAACCCCAAAAAGATCCATCAAACAAAAAACCCCAAATCAATTTTCCCCTAAAATCTGATTTACCCTTTGATTTTAGATACTCTTACTATGAAATTAACCCCTCCGTTGAACCAACTGGATACCGGGAAACACCCAAGTTCTCTACTTTTGGGCCGGGTCGACTTGATCGGGAATGGACCGGCACGACGGCTCCGTTGCAGAAGGCGGTGGATATGTCCGGTGTTGAAGAACAAAGGAATGCGATTCTTGGGGAATCGTTATCGGAGGAGGAAGTATCGGAGCTTGTTGAACGGTATCGGCATAGTGATTGCTCTTACCAGAAACCTAACCTGTGCACTAACCCTTTTCTAAAAATGCCGCCGACTGAGCATCTTCTCATCGTCACCATCGTAAGCGCCGGTGAGTTCGGAAAACTGTTCACACTCCTTGATGCCTCCATCTGAGACATGAAATGGTTGCTGAATGTTTTCGAAACCAGTGGTGATTCTAGGATGTCGCACCCCGAGAAACCCCGTCCCTTTCCGGGGCGCGAGCGTCGGCAGATTGTCAGGATCGCAGTCTCCGGTCACACAACATGCGAGACCTATATGTCTGGTTATGTACGTACATCCAAAAATTTGGATAAAACAGTTTAGTAATATCAGAGTTGCGGAAGTAAAGTATCAGTTATCCAAAACAGATTTAAAATTCATGATCAGCGGAAGCATTCGTAAAACGGTTTTCAAAACAAAACATAAGATTTCAGTTTGCGTAAACGTTAAAAGGTGTTTAATATTACATAACATGTCAAATAGATATATGTTCTCAAAATATACTAAGACATTTAAGCAGATGCATGCGACTCCAGCCTAGCATCCTAATCCTTGTGAGCGTGTCTTAGTTACCTGAGAAAACATGCGAGTAAAAGGGTCAACACAAAGGTTGGTGAGAGCACAGGTTTATCATAAGCAGTAAACATCCAATGTTTAAAGTAAGAGTTGTTATTTATGTATCATTACAATGCAGTATCGATTGATAGCTAGTCAATACAGTTATATTATATGCGGGGTCGTACCGAAGCTGACAGTTGTGCCTCCCGCCATGTCCATCACAAGACCATGGCAAAGTGTTGGTCAATATTGCACCCATTCCGACCTCAAGTCGGGTTGGCCTCCCAGGCGCGATGGGTGGGGCTTGTCAGGCCCAAATAGTACTATTCAAGATTACCACGCTAGGCGCTACGCGCTACTAACGGTCCGTGGAGTATCGCGAGGACTTTTAGTTGTGATGTGGTCCACACATATACATATAGTGATAAAGCATGTCCATACATAAATTGAATAAGTTGTTTTCCAAAAACAGTTTATCATGCAATGTTTTCTCCCCCAAAGGTAGAAAAAGTAAAAAGGGGCCGTGAACTCACCTGATTAGCAGTTCCGGTGTGTTTGTGTGTTCGCGTCTGCGAATGCTAGCAATCCTGCTAGTAGGCACCTATAACCATATAGATGTGAGTATGTGTTTGTGTGTTCGCGTCTGCGAATGCTAGCAATCCTGCTAGTAGGCACCTATAACCATATAGGGCACATATGTGTTTTGTGGTGTGTTGTATCCCATACAACTCCAAGTGTCGGTGTGCCCAACCGAGTGTTTGCATTGTCATAATCAAATGGTTTAAACCATTATAACCATTATTATGATCCCATGCAAACCGGGCATTACAACGGCTTAAAACAAGGATTTACCCGTTAACAGTTTGAGTTTGTCATTCAAAATCAATCCTAGCCATCATCTAGGCAATAATCAACAATCCTAACTATATCATTACGTTCAAAACTAAGATTTAATCATTCATAATCAAACCAGAAGGTTTAAAATGAACCATTACCTAATCTGGAGAAGTTCTGCGGATAGAAAGATGATCAGAACTTGTTTTAACGCTTCTGGATGCGATCTAAACGTCCCGGAGGCTTCGAAACAGAGATTAGATGAATTGGATGAAGATTTTTCGTGGATAGTGGTTGCTGGCGTCGAGAGGAAGGAATAAAATGAGATAAGAATGAAATTTGAGATTTTTAAGCAAGTTGGCCGACAAAATCACCCCAGGCGCATCGCCTGACGTGTCACCTCCACATCAGGCGTACCGCGCGGACAAAGGCATCCAGATATTTTCGGTGGGGACCCGCGCGCATCGCCTAGGTTGATCACACGACCTGAGGCGTACCGCCTCAGGGTAATTTCACCCGTTTTTCGACGGAAACTTCGTTTCGCGATTCCGGGCAATCCGTAACTCCGTTTCGCGCACCGTTTTCGCCCACGTTCATCATTTTTCGCATACTATCATCCCGTATTAATTTCGGTTGTCAACTCCACGTGGATTCTAAGCACGATCAACTGTGCTCAATTAACATTCGATTGTTTGTTCACAAACTTCGTGAGACTCGTGTGTGTTTCGATAATTTCTCGAATTATCGGTGATCGTTTGTGTTTGTGTTTTACGAAGTGTTTGCACGCTTGATTAATCCAAATCAACGTGTAATGCACAATTCAGTAATTCCCCGAATTATTGTTTTGTGTTAGTGTTGTGTTTGCCACACTTGGTTTCCAAAACCAATGTGCAATGGACGATTCGATAATTCCACGAACTATCGTTTCGCAGTAGTTTGTGTTCAACTCATCTAATTAAACATAATTAAATGAAATGCAACAAGTATGAATGTGAAATGTAAAGAGTGTAAGAGTTGCAATTTACCTGAAATTGCCGGGTGTCACATCATCCCCTTGTTGAAAGAAATTTCGTCCCGAAATTTGGTTGTTGTTGGTAGTGTTTGAGAAGCAAAAGTGTTTATAAAACAAAAATTTTCTGGTTGTCACATCATCCCCTTGTTGAAAGGAATTTCGTCCCGAAATTTATTCGTTGTTGTCGGCGTTCGACGCTGTTTGTTTGAAGAGATGGGGATATTTGCGCATCATCTGATCTTCACGCTCCCACGTGAATTCAGGTCCGCGTTTCGAGTTCCATCGGACTTTAACAATTGGAATCTTACTCTGTTTGAGTTGTTTAACCTCACGGTCCATGATTTCTACCGGCTCTTCCACGAACCGTAGTTGTTCATCCACCTGGATCTCATCCAGTGGAACTACAAGTGTTTCATCAGATAGACACTTTTTCAAGTTTGAGACGTGAAACACGTTGTGAACTCCGTCGAGTTCGGCTGGTAAGTTGAGTTGGTATGCCACCGGACCAATCCTCTTCAGGATCTCGAAAGGTCCAATATACCGTGGGTTTAGTTTGCCTCGTTTACCAAAACGAATGACGCCTTTCCAGGGTGAGACTTTCAAAAGGACTTTGTCTCCTACCTGAAATTCCAGAGGTTTTCGGCATTTGTCGGCATAGCTCTTTTGACGATCACGAGCTGCTGCCATACGGTTTCTGATTTGCACGATTTTCTCGGTTGTTTCATGCACAAGTTCCGGACCAGTGAGTTGACTGTCGCCCACTTCCGCCCAACAGATGGGTGATCGGCATTTCCTGCCATAGAGTGCTTCAAAAGGCGCTGCCTTGATGCTGGTGTGGTAACTGTTGTTGTAAGAAAACTCCACCAACGGTAGGTGAGTTTCCCAGCTGTTACCGAAGTCTACTACGCACGCTCGTAGCATATCTTCAAGAGTTTGTATTGTGCGTTCACTTTGGCCATCAGTTTGTGGGTGGTATGCTGTACTCATATCCAACCGCGTGCCAAGTGACTTTTGCAATGATTTCCAGAAATTAGAAGTGAATCTGGCGTCCCAATCTGAAATGATGGAAATCGGCACTCCATGTCGCAAGACCACTTCCTTGACATAGATTCTGGCTAGTTTTTCCATCATGTCATTTTCCTTGATCGCGAGGAAATGTGCTGATTTAGTCAATCGATCAACAATTACCCAGATAGTGTCACATCCACTAGGAGTACGGGGTAATTTGGTGATGAAATCCATGGATATTTGTTCCCATTTCTACATAGGGATCTCAGGTTGTGTGAGTAATCCAGATGGTTTCTGGTACTCGATCTTGACTTTGGCACAAGTCAAGCATTTGCCTACGTAGGTGGCGATGTCTGCTTTCATGTGTGGCCACCAGTAGAGTATATTCAGATCATGATACATCTTATCAGATCCTGGGTGAATGGAATATCGTGATTTGTGAGCCTCATCCATCACAAGGTCTCGTAAGTTCCCGTAATGTGGAACCCATACACGTTCCATGAAATATTGTAAGCCATCGGCTTTTTCGGTAAGTTGTTGCTCCATTCCCCTTAGTGATTCAGCTGTTAGATTTTCTGCTTTAAGTGCCTCCACCTGGGCACTGCGTATTTGTTCAGGAAGATTGGGAATAATGGTGAGTTGTAAAGCTCGTACCCTCTTGGGTTTCGATGTGTTTTTCCGACTCAGGGCATCGGCCACCACATTGGCTTTCCCCAGGTGATACTTGATAGCGCACTCATAGTCATTTAGGAGTTCGAGCCAGCGACGCTGCCGCATGTTTAGTTCCTTCTGCTCGAATATGTGTTGGAGACTCTTGTGATCAGTGTATATCGTACACTTTGTACCGTACAGGTAATGTCTCCAGATCTTGAGTGCAAATACCACGGCTCCGAGTTCCAAGTCGTGGGTGGTGTAGTTCTTCTCGTGGACTTTCAGTTGTCGAGAAGCATATGCGATCACCTTCTCTCGCTGCATCAGCACACAGCCGAGTCCTTGTATCGAGGCATCACAATATACTACAAAGTCATCCGTTCCATCGGGAAGGGATAGGATAGGTGCACTACAGAGCTTCTGCTTGAGAAGTTGGAATGCAGCTTCTTGTTTGTCATACCAGAGATACTTCTTGTCCTTTTGGGTTAAGGCTGTAAGGGGTTGAGCTATCTTTGAAAATCCTTCAATAAATCGTTGATAATAGCCGGCCAATCCTAGGAATTGTCGCACCTCAGTTGGGGTCTTTGGTGCTTCCCAGTTTTTGATCGCCTCTATCTTAGATTTATCCACATGAATCCCTTGTTCATTAACAACATGTCCCAAGAATTGGACTTCTCGAACCCAGAAGTCGCACTTTGAGAGTTTAGCGTACAGCTTCTCTTTCCGTAGCAGTTCAAGAGCCAAATGAAGATGCTCTTTGTGTTCCTCCTGGGTTTTCGAGTAAATGAGGATATCATCAATAAAAACAATGATGAACTTGTCGAGGTATGGTTTGCACACTCTATTCATGAGATCCATGAATACTGCGGGTGCGTTTGTCAGCCCAAACGGCATAACCAGAAACTCATAATGGCCATACCGAGTGCGAAAAGCAGTCTTGGGTATATCTTCCTCCTGAACCCTCAACTGATGGTATCCAGATCGCAGATCGATCTTAGAATAATAACTCGATCCTTGTAGTTGATCAAACAAATCGTCAATGCGAGGTAAGGGGTAACGGTTCTTGATTGTTACTTTGTTTAGCTCACGGTAGTCAATGCACATACGAAACGTGCCATCTTTCTTCTTTACAAACAAGACCGGAGCTCCCCAGGGTGAGAAGCTTGGTCTAATGAAACCTTTGTCCAACAGCTCTTGCAGTTGATTGGACAGTTCCTGCATCTCTGAAGGTGCAAGTCGATATGGTTCTCGTGCAATAGGCGCTGCTCCCGGCACAAGATCTATGTGGAACTCCACTTGTCGAGGTGGTGGTAGTCCTGGTAGATCCTCAGGGAATACATCGGGATAGTTGCATACGACCGGAATATTTTCGATTCTCTTCTCCTCTTCAGTGTTGTCGGTGATAAGTGCCAGAATGGCTGTGTATCCCTTTCGTAAGCATTTATGAGCTTTCATGCACGAGATGATGTTCAGAGGAATGTCACTCCTTTCACCCTTGATATTTAGAGTTTTTCCGCCAGGGAGAGGTATGCGCACAACCTTGTCGTGGCAAATGATTTCAGCCTGGTTTTCAGACAACCAATCCATGCCCACTACGACATCAAAACTGCCTAGTGTAACCGGCATGAGGTCAATCTTAAATTTATGGCCTGCTAGCTCTAATGTACATTCTTTCAGAATATGCTCAGTCACAATTAATTTACCATCAGCTAGCTCTACTGTGTATTCAATATCTAAGGGTGTCGGGGTAATGGCAAGTATCTCACTACAATCCTTAGATATAAAACTTTTCTCAGCCCCAGTATCAAACAACACAGATGCATAATTATCGTTTAAGAGATACGTACCAGTTGCAAGGTTGGGATCTTTTCTGGCCTCCTTTGCCCCGATCACGAAGGCTCGTCCCTTCGGACCGTTGTTGTTCCCGTTATTGTTGTTATTTTTCAGCTGTGGGCAGTCCCTCTTGAAGTGCCCTGGTTTCCCACATTCGAAGCAGCCCTTCGGTGCTTCAAATTGTTGTTGCTGTTGTGGCTGTGGGGTCTTTACAAGTAGTTCACCCCTGCAGTCTTTGGCAAGGTGTCCACCTTTGCCACACCGTTGACATCGGATAGAGCCACACTGCCCCAAAACATGGTGTAAGTTGCATTTGTTGCACTTGGGGTGTTTGCCTGCATAGGTTCCGGGGTTTTGGTTGGTTGGGATGGGTGGTGCGTATGCCTGAGACGAACCAAGCTTACGTTGTTGTGGTGGTGGTTGGAGAGTGGAAGTCTTGCTCAGGGTGTCATCCCATTTGCGTTTACCCTTGTCATTGGTTGTGGTTACAGTACCACGAGGTGGTAAGAGTCCCTGTGCAACTGCCGAGTCAGTGAGCTTTTGGGTTAATCGCACGGCTTGTTGCATGGTGATGGGGTCAGCAGAGAGTACCATTCCTTGGATTTGAGGTGGCAATCCATCAATATACTTCTCTATATGTTTGAAAGGTGGGGTTGCCATTTCCGGGCACAGGTGTGCCAGCTCATACGATCGAGCGGTGTAAGCCTCGACCTCGGAACCAATCATCTTATGATTCCAGAATTCCGTTTCCAGTTTCTGCACTTCACCGCGAGGACAGTATTCGCGGTTCAGCATCCTCTTAAAGTCATCCCAAGGTAGGGCGTTGGCTGCATCAAGCCCTAAGTTTTGCACATTAGTATTCCACCATGTGAGGGCAGCTCCCTCAAATGTCCCTGCAGCGAATTTGACCCTGTCATCATTCCTGCAGTTACTCATGGCAAAGGCTGATTCTGCCTTTTCAATCCAACGCAATAACCCAACGGCTCCCTCAGTGCCGCTGAATGAATGAGGTTTGCAGTCCAGAAACATCTTGAACGTGCAGAGAGGAGGATTAGGATTTGCTCCTGTGATATGCAGAGAATAAAGTTGAATTAAGTATCGGGCAAACGTGTTGAATTGGAAACGAGTGATTGTGATGCAAGATGAATATGAACCGATTCATCACCTTGGTTCAGTGGATTTTGATTGCGGACAGCTTCCCGTGCAGCAAGTACCTCCTCGACTCGCTCGTTAATTAGTGCGTTCAACTCAGCTTGCGTCAGGTTGATGTTTCCACGTCCACCCGCATTCCTGCGTCCTCCACGTCTTCCAGCCATGATCTTCATAGCAAGAATAAGTGTTAGTGTTTGTCCAATGACTAATATAGTGAGTGCGGTAGATACAGTTAAAAACATGTAGAGCTATCGACTCTCCCCGTCATGGGTAGTCACATGCGGTGATGAACGTAATGCATACCAGATGTGACATGTGTGCAAGTATCACAATACTAGGCACTAAGTGTAGTGTGGAGACTAGTGGTTATAGACTAAGTTCACTAAATGCAAACCTAATTCGCAATAACCGGAGGCTCTGATACCAATCTGTCGCACCCCGAGAAACCCCGTCCCTTTCCGGGGCGCGAGCGTCGGCAGATTGTCAGGATCGCAGTCTCCGGTCACACAACATGCGAGACCTATATGTCTGGTTATGTACGTACATCCAAGAATTTGGATAAAACAGTTTAGTAATATCAGAGTTGCGGAAGTAAAGTATCAGTTATCCAAAACAGATTTAAAATTCATGATCAGCGGAAGCATTCGTAAAACGGTTTTCAAAACAAAACATAAGATTTCAGTTTGCGTAAACGTTAAAAGGTGTTTAATATTACATAACATGTCAAATAGATATATGTTCTCAAAATATACTAAGACATTTAAGCAGATGCATGCGACTCCAGCCTAGCATCCTAATCCTTGTGAGCGTGTCTTAGTTACCTGAGAAAACATGCGAGTAAAAGGGTCAACACAAAGGTTGGTGAGAGCACAGGTTTATCATAAGCAGTAAACATCCAATGTTTAAAGTAAGAGTTGTTATTTATGTATCATTACAATGCAGTATCGATTGATAGCTAGTCAATACAGTGATATTATATGCGGGGTCGTACCGAAGCTGACAGTTGTGCCTCCCGCCATGTCCATCACAAGACCATGGCAAAGTGTTGGTCAATATTGCACCCATTCCGACCTCAAGTCGGGTTGGCCTCCCAGGCGCGATGTGTCACACCCCGGGCCGGCGGAAACGGATCGGGTTTTCCCGTCGGGCGGAAGGTTCCCGGGGCGCGATATCTTTGAGTGATAATCAAATGATCAGATTGTTATATAGCACATGATAAATAAATGAGAAATGCTGACACATCCATGATATAGAATTACAAGATTAAATTACACAGTATCGTTCATAATTTAATCAAGTAAATCTACCAAAAAGAATCAAGGTAACTATATCTTGTATATGTACAAGATATACAAAAGATGATTCATTATTCATGTCACCAAAATGTATGCAACACAAAATAAAGCTAGGTCTTCTAAAAGTCCACTAGCTTAATCCTTGCATGTATGTATCTACACCTGTTCGTCACCTGAGAAACATGTATTTAAACAAAGTCAACGCTAGGTTGGTGAGTTCATAAGTAAGTAAGTTGAAAACCTTGATTCATTCACATGCACAATCATAATGTTCATATTGTTACTTGTATGTTATTTGTACACTTGTCCACCCAATGGCTTCTCAATAGTTATATCTACAAGTGATATGTCGTCCTAGTAGGGATGCTTATATATAGGGCATATGTAAGGGAACTAAGCCCTAGCCAACATCCCACCACATCACTACTAGAACTCCACACCACTTGCGACACAACTATTGATTTCCATTCCCAATCCAATGTCCATGACATTCTTGAATCGCCTGTGATAACTTGTATAGAATAATTTAATGAAATAATTGCAGTTATCGAACCGAAGTTTAGATAACCATTATATGTTAAGGATATTAGATTTATCAAATCTGTTCCTTGTATTATTCTATACAAGTTATCACAGGCTTTTCAAGAATGTCATGGACATTGGATTGGGAATGGAAATCCATAGTTGTGTCGCAAGTGGTGTGGAGTTCTAGTAGTGATGTGGTGGGATGTTGGCTAGGGCTTAGTTCCCTTACATATGCCCTATATATAAGCATCCCTACTAGGACGACATATCACTTGTAGATATAACTATTGAGAAGCCATTGGGTGGACAAGTGTACAAATAACATACAAGTAACAATATGAACATTATGATTGTGCATGTGAATGAATCAAGGTTTTCAACTTACTTACTTATGAACTCACCAACCTAGCGTTGACTTTGTTTAAATACATGTTTCTCAGGTGACGAACAGGTGTAGATACATACATGCAAGGATTAAGCTAGTGGACTTTTAGAAGACCTAGCTTTATTTTGTGTTGCATACATTTTGGTGACATGAATAATGAATCATCTTTTGTATATCTTGTACATATACAAGATATAGTTACCTTGATTCTTTTTGGTAGATTTACTTGATTAAATTATGAACGATACTGTGTAATTTAATCTTGTAATTCTATATCATGGATGTGTCAGCATTTCTCATTTATTTATCATGTGCTATATAACAATCTGATCATTTGATTATCACTCAAAGATATCGCGCCCCGGGAACCTTCCGCCCGACGGGAAAACCCGATCCGTTTCCGCCGGCCCGGGGTGTGACAGATTGGTATCAGAGCCATGGTTATAGAGAAATATAGGTCATATTACTTAAACGGTTTGACCTAGACTATAATCTAGGGACCCTCATGTAGAGAACACAGGACATAGGATTCAATTTGCATATGTCTTCTGCTTCTGATCACTGCACTAACCGATTTCTTTTCGGTTATGATCAGAATGCCGCCGCGAAGACAACCACCTCTATTACCGCTGACTCAAGGTTCAGCTCCGCACTCTTCGACACCGACACCGCCAGACTCTCCTCCACATTCACCACCACCTCCACCTCCACCTCCTCCTCCTCCGCACTCTCCACCACCAGGCTCAAGCAATGTTCAGATGATAGATCCTGCTACTATCGCCTTGGCAACACTGCTGAGTACTCAACTGACAAGTCAGCTGAAAGATGTCATCCCAGAGATGATAAACAGGATTCAAGGCCACGGCAACATTTCTGGCCATTCTACAGGAGAGGCTAGTGGAAACACTGGTCATACTTCTGACTACTCCTACAAGTCTTTTGTAGGATGCAAACCCCCAAGTTTCACAGGAGTCGAAGGAGCTGTTGGACTGATCCAATGGCTAGAAAAGATGGAGAACACTCTGGACATTAGCAACTGTCCAGAACACCATAAAGTTCGCTATGCAGCTGGTTCATTCAGCAAGCGAGCACTGACATGGTGGAATGCTCAGATTCGAGCAAAGGGAAGAGATGAGGCAATGGCGATGCCATGGACGGAATTTAAGCTTCTTATGAGAAACGAATTCTGTCCGAAACACGAACTACAACTGCTGGAGACGGAACTCTCGAACCATGTAATGAAGGGAGCTGATCATATGACTTTCACCACTCGCTATCATGAGTTGGTAGCGTTGGTGCCAGAAATGGTACCAACATTGGAAAAGTTGATTGACCGTTATGTGGCGGGATTACCTTCTTGCATCCAAAGTATCGTGTTGGCTGCTTATCCTGCTACTTTGGAGGCTGCTATCTCCCTCTCAGCTAAACTTACCAAGGTGATGGTAAGGTCTGGAGTTTTAAAGGATGGGGCTGAAACAGCCAAAGCTGGAACTTCCAAGAAGTCGGATAAACGTCCGGCTAAGAAACAAAAAGTGGCAAGGAACTTTGCTGCCACTACTCAGGCCCCAATACTTAATCAGCCACCACCACTGCAAGTCAGAAAGCCCTACACTGGCACTGCACCTTTGTGCAACACTTGTCAGTATCATCACGCGCCAAACTCTCAGTGCATGCAATGCACAAACTGTGGAAAGTTTGGCCATTGGGCAAATCGCTGCAGGAGCACAGGCGCTCCAAACAGAAACAACAACGCAGCTACTACTGCTACTGCTGCAAATACTAGGTCTTGCTACAACTGTGGTGAACCAGGACATTTCTCTCGAGATTGTCCCAAGAGGAACCAACAAAGGGCTCAAGCACCAAGAGGACGAGCCTTTCAGATCGGAGCTGCTGCTGCTCGTCAAGACCCGAATGTGGTCACGGGTACATTTCTCTTATCTGACTTCTATGCATCTATATTATTTGACACTGGTGCGGATCAGAGTTTCATCTCATCCGACTTTGCATGCCATCTTAATTATGTTAAGGAACTGTTAGACTCCCCTTATACTATTGAGATAGCAAATGGCAAACAGATTACAGTAGACACCATATTTAGGAATTGCCCACTAACACTTGACGATCACACATTTTTCATCGACTTGATACCGATGGAGCTGGGCAGTTTCGACATCATTATTGGAATGGATTGGCTATCTCTTAACAGAGTCGAGTTCATCTGTTCCGATAAACTATTACGCATTCCTGTGGAGAACAATGAGGTCTTGGAGATTCGGGAGACCAAGCGAAACGCAGTGTCAAGATAATATCGTGCATGAAGGCTCGCAAGTACTTACAAAAACAATGCGTTGCATTTCTAGCTCACGTGATTCAGAAAGACAAGAAGGCGATCAAGATTCAAGATGTACCAATTGTGAGGGACTTTGCAGACGTGTTTCCGGATGACTTACCGGGACTGCCACCTGAGCGAACAGTGCAGTTCCGAATCGATCTGATTCCGGGAGCGACTCCTGTAGCTAAGTCTCCTTACAGACTCGCACCATCGGAGATGCAAGAGTTGTCCAACCAATTGCAAGAACTACTCGATAAAGGATTCATCCGACCGAGCTTTTCCCCGTGGGGAGCTCCGGTTCTTTTTGTCAAAAAGAAGGATGGAACTTTCAGGATGTGCATTGATTATCGAGAACTCAACAAACTCACCATCAAGAATCGGTACCCGTTACCGAGGATTGATGATATGTTTGATCAGTTACAGGGAGCACAGTACTTTTCAAAGATAGACCTGAGATCAGGTTATCATCAGCTCCGGATTCAAGAAGAAGACATACCAAAGACGGCTTTTCGTACCCGATATGGTCATTACGAGTTCATGGTGATGCCATTCGGATTGACGAACGCACCGGCTGTGTTCATGGACTTAATGAACCGGGTGTGCAAACCGTATTTAGATCAGTTTGTTATCGTCTTCATTGATGATATACTGATTTATTCAAAGAACGAGAAGGAACACGAACAACACCTCAAGACAGTTTTGGAGCTTCTGAAAGAAGAACAACTCTATGCCAAATTCTCCAAGTGTGAATTTTGGTTAAGGGAAGTTCAGTTCTTGGGTCACGTGATTAACAGTGATGGTATTCACGTGGATCCTGCCAAGATCGAAGCAATCAAGAACTGGGACGTGCCTACAACACCAACCGAGATCAGATCATTCTTGGGATTGGCAGGTTATTACAGGAGATTCATTTCAAATTTTTCTAAAATAGCCTTGCCTCTCACCAAGCTCACACAGAAGACTGAACCTTTTGTGTGGACTCAGAAACAAGAGGAGGCATTCCAGACACTGAAACAAAGATTGTGCAATGCTCCAATCTTAACACTCCCAGAAGGCAATGATGACTTTGTAGTTTATTGTGATGCTTCCCATCAGGGACTCGGATGTGTTTTGATGCAACGAGACAAAGTCATTGCTTATGCCTCACGACAGCTGAAGATACACGAGAAGAATTACACAACGCACGATCTCGAACTGGGAGCTGTTGTCTTTGCATTAAAGATTTGGAGACACTACCTGTATGGTACCAAATGCACTATTTTCACAGATCACAAAAGCCTACAACACATATTTGATCAGAAGGAGCTTAACATGAGACAAAGACGTTGGGTTGAGCTCCTGAACGATTATGATTGTGTGATCAAATACCATCCGGGCAAAGCAAATGTTGTTGCAGATGCTTTGAGCCGGAAGGAAAGAGTCAAACCTTTACGCGTTCGCGCAATGGGAATGACTGTGCAAACAAGTTTGAGAGATCATATTCTACAAGCACAACAAGAGACAGTGGCAAGAGACAATCTGAAACGCGAGCTCGATTGTGGAGCCGAGAAACATTTCAAGACGAAACAAGATGGAGTTATCTATTATTTGGATCGTGTCTGGATTCCAGCAGTAGATGAACTTCGAACACTTATACTTGACGAGGCACACAAGACACGTTATTCAGTTCATCCTGGTGCCGATAAGATGTACCAAGATCTTAGGTCATTTTATTGGTGGCCGGGTATGAAGAAAGATGTTGCCACTTATGTTGGCAAATGTCTCACATGTGCTAAAGTCAAAGCCGAACACCAGAAACCTTCGGGTTTGCTGGAACAACCAGAGATACCACAATGGAAGTGGGAACAAATAGCTATGGATTTCATTACCAAGCTACCCCGCACTTCCAGCGGACACGATTCGATTTGGGTCATCATTGATAGATTGACCAAGTCCGCACATTTCTTGCCAATCAGAGAGACATACAAGATGGAGAAACTAGCGAGACTATACATCGATGAAATAATAGTAAGGCACGGGGTGCCTTTGTCTATTATTTCAGACCGGGACAGTCGATTTACTTCGCGGTTCTGGCAATCATTGCAACAATCCTTAGGGACAAGTGTTAACTTGAGCACCGCTTATCATCCACAAACGGATGGACAAAGCGAGCGCACCATTCAGACCCTAGAGGATATGTTGAGAACATGCATCCTAGACTTCGGTGGAAGTTGGGACACACACTTACCACTTATTGAGTTCTCCTACAACAATAGCTACCACAGCAGCATCGGATGTGCTCCTTTTGAAGCACTCTATGGTAGAAAATGTCGATCTCCAATTTGTTGGACCGAAGTGGGAGACAACAGAATCACTGGGCCTGAGCTTATTCAGGAAACCACTGATAAGATAGCCCAGATACAACAACGATTACAAGCAACACGTAGCCGCCAAAAGAGTTACGCAGACAAACGGCGCAAGCCTTTGGAATTCGATGTGGGTGACCGAGTCATGTTGAAAGTGTCCCCATGGAAAGGCGTAGTTCGTTTTGGGGCTAAGGGCAAGCTAGCACCTAGGTATGTCGGACCGTTTGATATTACTCAACGCATAGGTCCTGTGGCATACAGACTCAGACTCCCTGATAGACTCAGTGGAGTACACGATGTGTTTCATGTATCTAATCTCAAGAGGTGCTTAGCAGACGAGTCATTGATCATACCATTAGAGGAAATACAAATTGATGAACAACTACACTTTATTGAAGAACCTGTAGAGATTATGGAACGTGAAGTTAAGAAACTGAAACGTAGCCGTATCCCTATTGTAAAGGTTCGATGGAACTCCAAGCGTGGACCAGAATTTACTTGGGAGCGCGAGGACAACATGAAAGCAAAGTATCCCCACCTGTTCGAGAAATAAAGCCCGACCTTTATGCTCAAATTTCGGGACGAAATTTCTTTAACAAGGGGAGACTGTGACAACTAGTACCTGACCGGCCGGCAAGTCCGTACGGTGCGTGTACTTTCTACAGTAACTATGTGTATTTACATATTTGTAAACAGTGCTTGTATTAACAGGATTCTAAATACAAGAACAGTTGTACGTATTTTCGTATAAACTTAAATACATTAAGTACAACGTACATTTGAAACATTAGTTGTGTTTATTAAGTGAAAACTTAAAGACAATTAACACAACAAATCATGAGAAACAACGGTGATTCAAACGATATTCAGAAACAAATCGGTTGCGATCTGATGTCCATAGATGACAGGAATCAGATGGCCGACATTTCAATGTGAAAACAAGGTGAAAACAGGATGTTTAGTTGAGTCCGACAGCGAGGAAACACAATTTAAACATAAACTGCAGTGTCGTTTCAGAATAACGAACTGACAGTGTGTTTGCGTGGGTGACGATTCACACAAACATATCTGTGAGTTTAACGTTCTGAAATGATGACTGGAAAGTAGAAAACAAAAGTCGGAAAGCAAAACCATCGTCGTGTTCGTTCGAATGACGATTCGAACGAATACGCGCGATAGTGACGCGATTCGACGAAACGAAAACGAATTACGACGCGAAACGAATTTAATTTTAATTAAATAAATTAATAAACATTTTTACAATTTTGAAACTCATCAAATTAATTAAATTAACATTTTATTTATTTATAATAAATTACGCGTAAAAATCCGGTTACGTGACGAAAACGCGAACCGAGCAACCGAAACGGACCCGAACACCACATAGGGTATAAAAACCCTAAATGAATTCATTTTATTCATTTCATCATCCCCAATCTCTCTCCTCACCAAATTTCCGGCCACCATTATTCCACCACCACAAACCACCTTCAAATGCTCATATCTCCTTCATTCCTCCATGGATTTGAGTGATTTTCGAACCCACGCGAAGCCCTTGAAGTCCTCTACACGAAAGTACAGCAGATCGGAAGAAATCCCCACTGAAATCGAAGGTATAACTCTGTGAACATCCACGAAATCAGGGTTTTCTTCCTTGTTTTGGGCTTTTGTTCGATCCAGTTAACACAACCGGCTAACCAGCTTCCCATTTGAACCACACACATAGTCGGTCGATCCTTTCATCCTTGTAGTCACACTCTCGAAACACCATCGACATGGGGGCAGTTCCACGACACCACCAGCCTTGATGGGAGTTGCAGGTTCGTAACCCACCACTGTCAACGAACCCTTCGAAGCTGTGGACGAACCCTTCATCACCACGACGAACCATTTCATCCAGCCATCTGTACAACGAACCCTCAAGGTCCCACGAACCCTTTTCAGTTTACACGAACCCTACTGCATGCCGGCGAACCAGTGACAAGCCACGAGCCTGCTTCCCAAACCCAGGCGAACCATGTGGTGCCACAACCGAACCATTGCACATTAGCCGAACCCTTTAGGGTTTCCCGAACCCCTGCATGTTGACGAACCCTAGTTGCATGACTATCTCACGAACCCTATGATCTGAAACACATTAGCCGAACCCTCTCTGGAAGCCACGAACCCATGTACTGCCGTAGGAAACTTGCAACAGAACTAGGTTACCAGACATGATACTCGTATAAAACCATTCAGCCCACACATGCCTTCTGGGCCCAACACCCTTAATTGGCCCACGTTGATTTTTTTTTAGCCCAATACAATATCTTGGTCCACCTATGCAAATGGCCCATGCAATTCTTGGTCAAAATCTTAATCGCCCAACACCTTAGCACCAACAGAAAGTAACCAGCTTAATAGCCTATCAATTCAGGCCCAACATCATCTATAGTGGCCCAACAGTGGCCCAACACTCTATTAACTTGTGGCCCAATTTTATTACAAGAGCCCATATACATATACCTGGCCCAAGAACAACATTCGGCCCAAGAATATGTTATTCGATCTACATAAAGGCAGAAAATCAACATTTTGTTTAATCAATGACATAAGGGTAGCATGGATTGAACAATTGTGACAAAGCCATATTACAACACATTAATAATACTGAACATGTAACTTAAAAGTTAAACTTTATACTTAAAACATTTTGATATACTAATAGTCAACTATGACATGCATCAAGGAACACATATGCTAAGTTAAAACAAGTAGGTTAATTGTTATTGAGTTGAATAACAATCAAATTGGGCCGAATGAAGATCAAGACCGACGGGTGTTAGCCAATGTTGGGGCTAACGTTTACACACACACAAATCACTTAGGAATTATACTTATAAGTCGCAATCATATGAAAACAATACAGGATCGTGAAATCAACATCAAAGAACAAACAAGAGCGCGTGTCTTCTTTCTTTTAAGCTAAGTCAACCCTACACAACAAGGTGAGTTCATATGCCCCTTTTCTTTAATCTTAACTGATTTTAAACTCTCGGGGCTGAGAAACATGCTTAACTTTTATTTATTTAAAAGTTTTATGTTTAACATATTGGTTATACTTTGATTAATTGATATTAAATTGCTTATTATCATATATCATTGTATGCATGCTTGTAGGATTACATGATGACAGGGAAAATAAGATGATTATGATATTATAATATCATAACTCATCAATACAATAGAATAACATAGTTGTATGATTATCTCTTACAACACTTAGTTATTCTTACAAGAATTAACATAGAAACAATTACAAGGATCAAGATGACAAGAACAAGACATAAGAATGATATGAAGATAACACATCTTCATTACATCATTCGATACAAGAATTAAGTAAGTGTAATAAGACTAGTTCTTATAACACTTAGCTTTACAACTCAACACATATTACAAGAGAACAAGGAACAAAGAATGATAATCATGATGATGTAACTTCATGATAACAACATCATTCACTCAAACGATTAACATAATGTAATAAGACAAGTTCTTATTTAACTTTGTTAATAACACGAAGAACATATGACATTGAGAACGCTAACACGTATGAATACAATTACAAGTACAATTAGTTGCTATTGACCTGTTGTATTATATCACTTCAATCATGTGCCAAATTGTACAAGTTGATCATGTAAGCCCCTTTAATTCGCTGACCAGTTAGTTTGACGTGACTAAACCGACGATAGCATAGTGGTACCATAGGTTTGACAAACCTCTAGCTTGTAGGGCTAGTATGTTGATCGTATTGATTCTTTGGCCGGTAACGTATGACCGGTGACAGGGCGACCTCAAGTCAGGTTCTGGTAAGCGACACATGGTGATATTAATCTGCAGTGATAAGTAATTAATCCATCGTTTCTTGTTGACTAGTAGACTAAGTAATGTATATTCTTATGTCGTATTACTAGCAACTGCTTCGATGAGGACACTGGTATACAAGGTGATAGAGGTAAATCGGATGCATTGAAATCTGATTACGTGAGGATTTCAATGGATTCCTTTTAGGCTCTATACACTATAGTTCAAGAACAGATTACAATTGGTTAACTAACACTCTTAACATTTAAAAGTGTAACAACAGTTAACCCCTCAAATATAGAATAATACAAGGAACAGATTTGATAAATCTAATATCCTTAACATATAATGGTTATCTAAACTTCGGTTCGATAACTGCAATTATTTCATTAAATTATTCTATACAAGTTATCACAGGCGATTCAAGAATGTCATGGACATTGGATTGGGAATGGAAATCAATAGTTGTGTCGCAAGTGGTGTGGAGTTCTAGTAGTGATGTGGTGGGATGTTGGCTAGGGCTTAGTTCCCTTACATATGTATATATAAGCATCCCTACTAGGACGACATATCACTTGTAGATATAACTATTGAGAAGCCATTGGGTGGACAAGTGTACAAATAACATACAAGTAACAATATGAACATTATGATTGTGCATGTGAATGAATCAAGGTTTTCAACTTACTTACTTATGAACTCACCAACCTAGCGTTGACTTTGTTTAAATACATGTTTCTCAGGTGACGAACAGGTGTAGATACATACATGCAAGGATTAAGCTAGTGGACTTTTAGAAGACCTAGCTTTATTTTGTGTTGCATACATTTTGGTGACATGAATAATGAATCATCTTTTGTATATCTTGTACATATACAAGATATAGTTACCTTGATTCTTTTTGGTAGATTTACTTGATTAAATTATGAACGATACTGTGTAATTTAATCTTGTAATTCTATATCATGGATGTGTCAGCATTTCTCATTTATTTATCATGTGCTATATAACAATCTGATCATTTGATTTTCACTCAAAGATATCGTTCCGCCCGCCGGGAAAACCCGAACACGATGGGTGGGGCTTGTCAGGCCCAAATAGTACTATTCAAGATTACCACGCTAGGAGCTACGCGCTACTAACGGTCCGTGGAGTATCGCGAGGACTTTTAGTTGTGATGTGGTCCACACATATACATATAGTGATAAAGCATGTCCATACATAAATTGAATAAGTTGTTTTCCAAAAACAGTTTATCATGCAATGTTTTCTCCCCCAAAGGTAGAAAAAGTAAAAAGGGGCCGTGAACTCACCTGATTAGCAGTTCCGGTGTGTTTGTGTGTTCGCGTCTGCGAATGCTAGCAATCCTGCTAGTAGGCACCTATAACCATATAGATGTGAGTATGTGTTTGTGTGTTCGCGTCTGCGAATGCTAGAAATCCTGCTAGTAGGCACCTATAACCATATAGGGCACATATGTGTTTTGTGGTGTGTTGTATCCCATACAACTCCAAGTGTCGGTGTGCCCAACCGAGTGTTTGCATTGTCATAATCAAATGGTTTAAACCATTATAACCATTATTATGATCCCATGCAAACCGGGCATTACAACGGCTTAAAACAAGGATTTACCCGTTAACAGTTTGAGTTTGTCATTCAAAATCAATCCTAGCCATCATCTAGGCAATAATCAACAATCCTAACTATATCATTACGTTCAAAACTAAGATTTAATCATTCATAATCAAACCAGAAGGTTTAAAATGAACCATTACCTAATCTGGAGAAGTTCTGCGGATAGAAAGATGATCAGAACTTGTTTTAACGCTTCTGGATGCGATCTAAACGTCCCGGAGGCTTCGAAACAGAGATTAGATGAATTGGATGAAGATTTTTCGTGGATAGTGGTTGCTGGCGTCGAGAGGAAGGAATAAAATGAGATAAGAATGAAATTTGAGATTTTTAAGCAAGTTGGCCGACAAAATCACCCCAGGCGCATCGCCTGACGTGTCACCTCCACATCAGGCGTACCGCGCGGACAAAGGCATCCAGATATTTTCGGTGGGGACCCGCGCGCATCGCCTAGGTTGATCACACGACCTGAGGCGTACAGCCTCAGGGTAATTTCACCCGTTTTTCGACGGAAACTTCGTTTCGCGATTCCGGGCAATCCGTAACTCCGTTTCGCGCACCGTTTTCGCCCACGTTCATCATTTTTCGCATACTATCATCCCGTATTAATTTCGGTTGTCAACTCCACGTGGATTCTAAGCACGATCAACTGTGCTCAATTAACATTCGATTGTTTGTTCACAAACTTCGTGAGACTCGTGTGTGTTTCGATAATTTCTCGAATTATCGGTGATCGTTTGTGTTTGTGTTTTACGAAGTGTTTGCACGCTTGATTAATCCAAATCAACGTGTAATGCACAATTCAGTAATTCCCGAATTATTGTTTTGTGTTAGTGTTGTGTTTGCCACACTTGGTTTCCAAAACCAATGTGCAATGGACGATTCGATAATTCCACGAACTATCGTTTCGCAGTAGTTTGTGTTCAACTCATCTAATTAAACATAATTAAATGAAATGCAACAAGTATGAATGTGAAATGTAAAGAGTGTAAGAGTTGCAATTTACCTGAAATTGCCGGGTGTCACATAGGATGAGGTTGCTGAAGTGGTTGCTGAATGTTCATCGGAAGCCCAAATTGGGAATTAGGGCATGAATACGTTCTTTTATGGAGAATGAGGGAACTGACGTATTTTAAAAAAAAAGATGAAAAAAATACAAATCAGCTGCTAACATGGATAAACAGATGCCACGTCATCAAAAAAGTTAACGTCGTTTGTATTCCGTTAAACGGGGAGTGCCACCAGAAACTATGTTGAAAGTTGGGAGTGACACTAAACATTTCCTCAGTTGAAAGTATTGTCGGCCAACAGGTTAAAGTTAGGAGCATTAAAATCCAATAACCCTTATTTATAACCTATCATTTTAAGTTAAAAACTTTTGAAGATTTTGTTTATAAATCCTTTTATTTATTTACAACTTAATTAACATTTTAATCTTTATACTAATTTGCTTACTTTATTAAACATACTAAATTTGTTTATTAAAACCAACTTTATAATACATATATATATGGGCTGGAATTTTTAATAACCCACTAAATGTGTACCAACCCAAATAACTTTGGCAAGATGAAGTCAAATCTTGGATTTTTGTTTTGAACATCATTGTAACACATTTAGAACACTATGTTCTTTTATAAGTTTGTGTAAATTCATCACCGTTTAAAAGATAACATCGTTGTAAGTTTTGGGCAAAAAAACACTTACAGTACTGTAAGTCAAAAACTTACAACGATGTTATCTCTTAAACGGTGATTGTCACACCCCCAAATTTCAACTAACAGAATTATACCGTTTAGGGCGTGACAAACCAGGATCTCAGTCATTAGACACAACGAAAAACCTCTATATGATTTTCAAACATAAATTTGGTCTAAACTGTAATATCAAAGTTTTAACGTTTACGGAAGCGTTTAAAAACCAGTAACAAAACATAACGGTTTGTAAAATGTAAATTACAATTTCAAAGTCTTAAATAATCAAATTCAAAACACTTGAATTAAAATGTATGTATGAGACTCCACATCCTAGTCCCTACTCGTCCTTAATGGTGCTTTAGTGTCCTGAGAAAACATGCAAATAAAGTCAACACAAAGGTTGGTGCATACATAGGTTTGAATATGTAATCACAATGTTTGAACAACTGTTTGACATAAAATGTTTGCAGATAACATAATCACACATGCATAGTCATGATAGCTAATCATTTGTATTATTTACATAAGCGGTCGACACCGAAGCTGACTGTTAGAATGTAATTTGCCTTTCCACTATTGTCTAGCACAAACAATAGTAATGTTTGAATTGGCTAGTTAAACACTTGCGTAGACCTACAATCTACCAAGTGAGGTTTGTCAAACCCAATAGATCTATCTTCAACTACCACGCTTTGCACTACGGC
Source organism: Mikania micrantha (assembly GCA_009363875.1). Lineage (NCBI taxonomy): Eukaryota > Viridiplantae > Streptophyta > Magnoliopsida > Asterales > Asteraceae > Mikania > Mikania micrantha. Next base: position 43,629,352 of record CM018690.1, read on the forward strand.
AAACTAAACGGTTCGATATGTAAGGACTTGTAATGTTATGTTCGCACTTATCATAAATAGCTAACTCATGCAAGTGATATGTATCTAAAAGTGTTTGTTTGCACATGTTTTCTCCCCCAAAACAGTAAAAATAAAAGGGGGTCGTGTACGCACCTGTGAATGTGAGTAGAATGATCGAGTGTTTGTGAAATTGCGTAGACAATCTTCTACATATAATCTGTGTCATTACAATAACGTCGCGTTATTCGAAATGTCCAATCATGTTTGTGATCACATACGTGTCAACACACGTATATTAGATTGTGTGAAATGTACATAAGAAAGTATGCACGGTTTTAAGTTCGTTTGTTTAAATCGTTCAACTATATACGATTTCGTTAAACACGCTTAATTATACGTGATTATGATTCCATGTCAAAATATAGATTTTGTTATTTTATTTTGTTCGAAATTCGATTATAGTTCCAACGAAAATGGAACGGATTGAATCGAAGTCAAAATGAGAAACTTATGATTAAAACCTTCAAAATAAATTTAAAATCAAAAACTTACAAAGGTAGGGTTTGAACTCATTGTAACATCACTGTATTTCAGGGTGTCTGTACACGTACGACTGTACTGTTACGACCTGATATGATAATTATTAATGATAATAAATTATTGGATGATATTATTGATGATTGGTATACATATTGAGAACATGTTATTATATGCATAAACCACGGGAAGTTTAGTTGAAACACAACTAAACAGAACCAGAGAGTTTATTGCAGTTATATTTCGGATAATATGAATTGTGGTTTTGGAATGGAAGGAATTAGGAAGTGTGTTATGGTTTGGTTGCTAAACATAGTCAAGGACACATGGTCATGGTTTATCGAAATAGTGGTGGGACGGTGTTGGGGAGGTTGCGATCTACCCCTGCATATGCCCTATACATATGCATATTTCGGTCTATCATGGATGTGTCAGTAATATGGTTTAGTGGGCTTTGGATTGGGATTTATAATATTAAAGTTAATAAAATAATGGAAGAATAATTGGAATTGATTAAGCGATGGTGAGGTTACGATTATTAATTAAACACGAATGTTATCTCAGAAACATTAACTTAATAATGTATTCGCGTGGATGACGATTCGCACGAATATAATTATTAAGAATAATGTTCTGAAACGATATTCCATAAATTGTAAATCGAATCGAAATACGATACGAGCGTTGGATTCGCAAAGGTGACGATCTTTACGAATACGTACGTAAGTAACGCGTTTCGACGAGATAACGAAATAATATTTAACGATATTAGATTAATAAATGAAAAATAAAAATATTTATTAGGAATCACAACCTAAAACGAAACCGAACAAATTGTACTAAACTAAATAATTAATTTAACTAAAATAAACGGAGACATTATTTTTAAACGATTTCACTTAATATCATTTTAATTAAACCAAAACCCATTTATTTAAATGTTGTATATTCTAAATGTGTTTTACGAGTAAAACCGAGCGTATGATTATTTTATCACGAAATAAACGAGAACGAGCGCTTGGGGACGAGACGGGGTATATGAAAGAAGATTTTCTTTCTTCTTCTTCATTTCCACCATTTCATTCTCTCTCTAAACCTTCCAACCCGTCACCACACTCTCTCTCTAAACCTTCCAACCCGTCACCACACTCTCTCTCTACCTTCTCTCTAGTGTTTCTAGCTCGTTTCTTGACGGAATTGTGAGATCTAGGTGCCAAAACGACCACGTGATCGAGGGGAATAAGTAGATACGAAGAAACTTTACACTTGGCCGAAAAATCGCAGGTAAATCTTGAGCTTCTTTTTGTTTCACTTTAACCACACCCGGTTTGTATCTACACTCTTTAAACGAATCCTATGCATGAAAAACCTTAAAACGAATCAGTGGGAAACAAGTTGGGATAGTTTGGGAAGCTGCAACAGGTTATGTTATGAGGATGGTGATGAGAAGCAGCTAAAGATGCACAGGGTTCGTAGGTTTCTAGAGCCGAACCTATGTTGGATCTTGGCCGAACCTTTCAGCCGCCACCCACAATACTCACAAACCTATCCATGCAGAAACCCTAACGGCCGATCCTCTCTAAGTCGACTGAACCTTTCTAATGCCACGAACCCTAGGCCGAACCCTTCCCTAGCTGGTTAAGTTCTGATGGCCGAACCTAGTGGGAGGCGAACCTAGTAGGAGGCGAACCTAGTGAGAGGCGAACCTAAGTGTATTATCAGCGAACCGAAGGCCACGAACCTAGGGTACATGCAATGAACCTTAGGCCTCTAAGCTTCAACAATGGCAACGAACCTTACCCTCCATTTGCTTTGGTCATCCAGCCTGTGACAATCCGGTATTTTCGAATTAACCTCGTTAACTGAAAGTAACGAAATCACAAATATGAGGCCCAAAGGTAGGCCCAATTGTGCTTTATGAGGCCCAAATGGATAGAAGGTAGGCCAATTATACTTTATGAGGCCCAAATGGATGGAAGGTAGGCCCAATTGTATTTTATGAGGCCGAAAAGGATTAACCTAGCCAATAATAGTTCAATTGACCCGATTAGTGACAATTCGGTATTCCGGATTACCTCCGTTAACTTTAGAATTAACCGAAATGTTATGTAATCGAACAAAAACGAATTTCAAGGGTTATTATGGTGCAAAACAAGTTTTAAACATTACAATTACAATGATTTAGTTGTAATTAAGTTGAAATGCAAAGATTTTGACTTTAAAAGTCAAAATTCGGTTTGAATATCAATTGAAATTCGAATTTCACACTTCTTTCAAGTAAAACCCGAAATTAATAACTCTTAATCATCCTATTGATGATTACTAATGAGTAGAAACCGTTATGAGTCCACTAGAATGTCGAATTTAACTCAATGGTTATTGAAAAGTCGAAACCGTCGACTATGGTATTAGAACTTGTATAATCCGACTTCAACATCACAAATTGAGTATCCCAGAGCATCAATCGGCACTGTCAGAAAGATTAGCACAAGACAATTTGATCGCAGAAGCTTCGAGTTGAAGGATTGAATTTCGTAGAGGCCGAACCTAGGGCTAGAAGTTGATCTTGTTCAATTGATCATCAAAACAAGTAAGTTCTCATTCCTACACTTTCTAACATGGCCGATTAAGGATAAACACGAGTTAATTTCAGTTCCTAGTATCAGTTTAATGGGATTTGAATTCTAGGGTTTATGTGGGGGAGTGATTTGGGGGTTTCGATTCAAATGAGATTTGTAATCAAATTAAATGTTGCTGTTAGTTTCAGAATAGTCCGAATAAGAAGAAACATATGTTGATTTGGAATCATAGCATCGAATTGTATGAAGTCGACCAATTAGGGTTCTTAGAGGAACCGATTTGGGGGATTCTTGCTTGAACAGTTTATTAATCGAATTCAAGCACAGGGTTAGTTTCAGAAGATGACGATTAAGAGAAAATACTTATCAATTTGGTGATTTAACAATGAGTGGTATGGATTCAATAGTTAGGGTTCTAAGCTTAAAAGATTTTGGGGAAAATGATATCAAACGAGCTTGATTATCAAATTAATCAGTATGGCCGTGCTCGGAATTATATTTCTAATAAAAACCCCATGAATTCGGAACATGTAGATTATCAATTCGATTGATTTGAAATAGGAGTTGATAAACTTGGGTTCGAACATGTTCACAACCGATTGAATAGGTTATAGTGAATAATAGTCCAAATTAGAATCACCCATATAGTTGTTTGAATGATTAGAACAAAACCCCTAAGGTTTAAAGATCGAATACTGATGAATCGTGGATCAATTGAGCATTGGTTGCTTCGGCTATAGCAATACATAGGGCAACCCGATCGGTTTTAGTTAAAGCAAGTGGATCAGAACATGGTTAATGAAATGTGAAGCAGTTGAGATGGTAGGTGATGTGTGCGGTGGATGGGGGGGTCGCGGGTTCGAACCCGGCCCCAACAATTTTTGGATTTTAACATTGCTTTTGGATATTTTAATCATAACTTCTTTGTTTGAGCTCCGATTTAACTCGTTCAAATTTCGTTGGAACCGTAACGGAATCCCGAACACATTTGAATAATAAAATTTATATTTTAACCCGAAAACGTAATCGAGTATAATTATACTTATTTAAATAAAATCATAATCGATTATATGATTTTATTTAAACGACTTTAGAATCACGCGTACTTACGTATGCCCGTTTCTAACGAGTCTAACATACGTGTGTTGACACGTATGTGATTCCAAGCACAAAACGACATTCCGAATAACACTAGGTTATTGTTAAAACACAGGTTCTTCGTAGGAGGACTTTCTACACGAGTTTACGTGTTTGATCATTCTGCAACAATCAAAGGTGCGTACACGGCCCCTTTCATCATACATATACATTGATGGTTCGGAGGATGAGGAGCCGGTAGTTCCAGCACCACCATCATCAACAGCACCACCTATCCCATCTCCTCCACCATCTGAGAGAGATGATTCAGACCCGGAGGAGGATCCGGATGAGGACCCGGATGAGGATCCGGAGGAGGAACCAGCTGAGGGTACTCAGGAGATTCCTGCTGAGGGATCTTCTACTCATCCACCACCTGCATTGGATGTTCCTGAGCCTAAGAGGCAACAGACTGATTCAGAGGAGATTGCCCAACTACGTCAGGACTTGTACTGGGCAAATGATAGGATTGAGTACAATGTTCGGGAACTCTGGGATGCGAATGAAAGACACGATAACCTTTACAACTTGGTTAATGGGATGAGAAATGAGATCATCCAGTTGACTGATCTTCTCCAAGATTCTGAGAACCGAGCTGAGATTCTGGAAGGCAGACTTGTAGCCTTGGAAGACTTGGTGGCCTCGGAGAATGAAGAAGAGGATGAAGAGGAGGAAGGGGAGGAACCAGCACCAGCTGTTGATTCTGATCCTGAATCCACTATTGAGGATGCTTGATTTTCTTTATTTTGTTTAAACTTATTAGGGGCGGGTTGTGTCCCTACATTAGATGTTTGGAAAAACTTATGTTTTGATTTTGAAAGTATTGTACTCAAATCAGATTATTATCTATTGAAAACTATTACTTATTGCCAACATTTGTGTTGATTTCTACATTGCATGTTGTTGTTTGTTGTATTGTTTACACGTTTCACATTGGATTTGATAACACTCTAACACTTCTTTTAACTAGGAAGACAATGGCTGGTGAGAACGTACAGATGACAGTTGCTGAGCTCAATGAGCTGATCAATAACAGGGTCGCGGAGGCAATCGCGAACTACGTTCAGACACACACTACAGGGCCACAGGGTCCAGCAAGGGGATTGGTGAATCCACCGGTGTGCACGTTCAAGATGTTCTTGGACTGCAAACCTCATAATTTCAAGGGATCGGAAGGAGCCATTGGACTCCTACGATGGATTGAAAAAGCTGAATCAGTTTTTGAGATGTGTAACTGTCCTGAGGAGAATAAGGTTAAGTATGCCACTGGAACCTTGGAAGGTCCGGCATTAACCTGGTGGAACTCCAATGTTCAGACTTTGGGCTTGGGTGAGGCCAATGCCTTAACCTGGAATGGTTTCAAGACCTTGCTACAGGAGGAGTACTGTCCTCGCAGTGAAATGCAGAAACTGGAGGAGGAGTATTGGCACCTTAAGATGGAGGGGTCCAACATCGAGGAGTACACGACTCGGTCCCATGAACTAGCCAGACTTCTACCTCACATGGCTACTCCAGCCAGCAAGTGGATAGAGAGGTACATCGGGGGATTGGTGCCTCAGATCCAGGGATCGGTCACTTCTGCAAATCCTACAACGATTCAGCAAGCTGTTCGTTTAGCGCACCAACTTACTGATCAGGCAGTGTTACAGGGAACTCTGCCTAAACGAACATCAGCTACTAAGGTGGGAGACCACAAGAGGAAGTGGGAGAGCAGCAACACCAAGAATTTCTATCAACAGTCGTTTCAACAGAACCGAAAGCAGGATTCAAACAAGTCTTATCACAACTCGAATGGTGGTCAGCAATCATCATCATCAGGGGGTTATATTGGTAAACATCCAAAGTGCAACAGGTGTGGATTTCATCATGCAGGAAATCAGTGTGATAAAGTTAAGTGCCAACGGTGTGGTAAAGTTGGACATGTAGCTAAGGATTGCCGTGGAGAGCTACAGAACAATTCCAACAATCAGAATAACAACCAGAACAACGCACAGAAGGGTTGTTTTGAGTGTGGTAAGATGGGACACATTAAAAAGGATTGCCCACAACTCAAGAAAGGCGGGGATAACAATACAAATGGCAACGGCAACGGTAACGGCAATGGCACCAATAACAACAACAACAACAACAACAACAACAATGGTGCTAGGGGTAGGGCGTTTGTGATTGGAGGACGTCAAGCACGGGAGGATCCCAACATTGTTACGGGTACGTTCCTCTTAAATAATCACTATGCCTCTATGCTATTTGACACTGGTGCAGACCGGAGTTTTGTATCTAGTTCACTTGCTAAGTTGCTAAATGTTAGTCCCACTGCCTTAGAAAATCCATACACTGTAGAATTAGCTGATGGTAAGTTAATTGTAGTTGAACAAATCCTTAAGGGATGTATACTTGATTTGATGGGTCAGACATTGGAAATTGACCTTATGCCTATCACTTTAGGCAGCTTTGATGTAGTCATTGGCATGGACTGGTTGTCCAAAAACCAGGCTGAAATAGTGTGCCATGAAAAGATCGTTCGTATACCTCTTCCACATGAAGAAACATTGTATGTACAAGGCGAAAAGAGCAGTACGCCACTGCGTCTCATATCTTGTATGAAAGAACACAAATGTCTGCGGAAAGGTCATACAGCAGTTATAGCACTTATAACTGAGAAGCCGGTAGCTGTGAAGAACATTGAAGACATTCCAGTAGTTTGTGAATTTCCGGAGGTATTTCCAGAAGACTTGCCGGGATTACCGCCTATCAGACAGGTGGAATTCCGAATCGACCTTACACCAGATGCAGCACCGATAGCTAGGGCACCTTATCGACTTGCACCGTCAGAGATGCAAGAGTTATCTACGCAACTGCAAGAGTTGTTGGATAAGGGTTTCATACGACCTAGTTTTTCACCGTGGGGAGCTCCAGTTTTGTTTGTCAAGAAAAAGGACGGGACTTTCCGTATGTGTATCGATTACCGGGAACTTAACAAGGTTACTATCAAAAACCGGTATCCGTTACCCAGAATTGACGATCTGTTCGATCAGTTGCAAGGTTCGAGTTACTACTCAAAGATTGATCTCAGATCGGGTTATCATCAACTAAGGGTTCAAGAAGAAGATATTCCAAAGACAGCATTCAGGACGCGCTATGGCCATTACGAATTTTTGGTCATGCCATTTGGGTTGACAAACGCTCCAGCTGTATTCATGGATCTCATGAATCGTGTTTGTAAACCTTACCTTGATAAGTTTGTCATTGTTTTCATTGATGACATTCTCATCTATTCTCAAACTGAGGAGGAACACGCTGAACATCTTCGATTGTTGTTAGAATTACTGAAACAAGAGCAACTGTACGCTAAGTTCTCGAAATGTGATTTTTGGATGCGAGAAGTTCAATTCCTAGGTCATATAGTCAATGAAAAGGGTATACATGTTGATCTAGCGAAGATTGAAGCGATTAAGAATTGGGAAGCACCAAAGACTCCTACCGAGGTACGACAATTCCTTGGTTTGGCGGGTTATTACCGACGATTCATTGAGGGATTCTCAAAGATCGCTCAACCACTTACAGCTCTTACGCATAAGGGAACGAAGTATAACTGGACGGATAAACAGGAAGCTGCATTCCAGTTATTGAAACAGAAACTCTGCAGTGCACCGATTCTGTCCTTACCGGAAGGGACGGAAGACTTTGTGGTGTATTGTGATGCATCTGCACAGGGTTGGGATGTGTGTTGATGCAACGTGATAAAGTAATTGCTTATGCTTCAAGGCAATTGAGACCACACGAAAAGAATTACACTACTCATGACTTGGAGTTAGGAGCAGTGGTTTTTGCTTTGAAGATTTGGAGGCATTACTTGTATGGAACTAAGTGTACTATTTACACTGATCATAAGAGTTTGCAACATATCTTTGATCAGAAGGAGCTTAATATGAGACAACGACGATGGGTTGAGTTGTTGAATGACTACGAATGCGCGATTAAGTATCACCCGGGAAAAGCTAATGTGGTAGCTGATGCTTTAAGCAGAAAAGACACTTCAACAAGACGGGTTCGCGCACTTATGATGACGATACATACTGACTTACCTGACAAGGTACGCAGTGCTCAACTCGAGGCCTTGAAAAAGGAAAACTTGGTACAGGAATCCTTACGAGGAATGGAAGAACAATTGGATATTAAACCTGATGGAATTCGTTATTTCACTAATCGACTGTGGATACCTTTGTATGGAGGTTTAAGGGAACTCGTGATGGATGAAGCGCACAAGTCCAGATATTCAGTCCATCCGGGGTCAAACAAGATGTATCATGATTTAAAGGCACTGTATTGGTGGCTTCACATGAAAGCTGACATTGCTAGATACGTTAGCAAATGTTTGACTTGTTCAAAAGTCAAAGTGGAATACCAGAAACCATCTGGTTTGTTGCAACAACCAGAAATACCCATGTGGAAATGAGAACAGATTTCGATGGACTTCATTACTAAGTTACCCCGTACACCGAGTGGTTGTGATACGATATGGGTAATTGTCGATCGATTAACGAAATCTGCACATTTCCTAGCAATCAAGGAAACCGATAAGATGGAGAAACTGACTCGTATTTACATCAAGAAAGTGGTAGCACGGCATGGCGTGCCAATCTCTATTATATCAGATCGGGATGCTCGATTTACTTCCAACTTTTGGAAATCACTTCATAAGTCATTGGGAACTCGTTTGGATATGAGTACCGCATATCATCCACAGACCGACGGTCAAAGTGAACGTACGATTCAAACGCTCGAGGATATGTTACGAGCTTGTGTCATTGATTTTGGTGATAGCTGGGAAAATCACTTACCGTTAGTGCAATTCTCTTACAACAATAGTTATCATACAAGTATTCAGGCAGCACCGTTTGAAGCTTTGTATGGTCGCAAACGTCGTTCACCAGTTTGCTGGGCTGAAATTGGTGACAGTCAAATAACAGGTCCTGAATTAGTACACGAAACGACAGAGAAGATAGTTCAAATCCGGAACCGTATGGCAGCGGCTCGGGATCGACAAAAGAGTTACGCTGACAAACGTCGTAAACCATTGGAATTTCAAGTAGGAGACCGAGTTCTTCTAAAGGTGTCACCTTGGAAAGGTGTGATACGATTCGGCAAGCGCGGGAAGCTTAGTCGACGTTACGTAGGACCTTTTGAGATCCTGAAAAGGATTGGTCCGGTTGCGTATCAACTCAAACTACCGGATGAACTCAGTGGAGTTCATGATGTCTTTCATGTTTCAAACTTAAAGAAATGTCTTTCTGATGAGACATTGATTGTACCATTGGAAGAAATACAAGTAGATGAACAGTTACGATTCATTGAAGAACCAGCAGAAATCATGGACCGAGAGGTCAAACAACTTAAGCAAAGCAAGATTCCGATAGTCAAAGTTCGGTGGAATTCAAGACGTGGTCCTGAATTCACATGGGAACGAGAAGATCAAATGATGAAGAAATATTCTCATCTGTTCAAAACAACAACTACAAACACTGAAAGCGCACGTTAAATTTCGGGACGAAATTTCCTTCAACAAGGGGATGACTTGATGTTTCACACATCAACACTTCATACTTTCACACATCAACACTTCATACTTCAAACTGTAAGCACAAACACTTTTATTCAATTGATTTTGTTACAAACATTTGTGCTACATTACATTTTATGTGCTACATTTCATATGTTACGTGTTATGGTAGTACATACATGATTAGTTACACACATTTTACTATGTACAAGGTTGCATAGTACAAACAGTTATAGTCGCTCACTATGGGTGAGGTTACACAACACAGTATGATCAAACACAAACAGTCACAGTTAGGTGAACTAACTAGTGTACACGCAAACAGTCACATTGAACGATCACACTTAGTTGTGATGTTGCAAGCATTAGATTTTGTGTGTGAGTACACACAAGCACACGGAATGATCAAACCACACTAACACGTACAATTTAAACTCGTAAGTAGTTTCCTAACTACTCCTAACATTTACTAATTTTCGGACGAAAATTCTTTCAACAAGGAGATGATGTGACAATCCAGTATTTTCGAATTAACCTCGTTAACTGAAAGTAACGAAATCACAAATATGAGGCCCAAAGGTAGGCCCAATTGTGCTTTATGAGGCCCAAATGGATAGAAGGTAGGCCCAATTATACTTTATGAGGCCCAAATGGATGGAAGGTAGGCCCAATTGTATTTTATGAGGCCCAAAAGGATTAACCTAGCCAATAATAGTTCAATTGACCCGATTAGTGACAATTCGGTATTCCGGATTAACTCCGTTAACTTTAGAATTAACCGAAATGTTATGTAATCGAACAAAAACGAATTTCAAGGGTTATTATGGTGCAAAACAAGTTTTAAACATTACAATTACAATGATTTAGTTGTAATTAAGTTGAAATGCAAAGATTTTGACTTTAAAAGTCAAAATTCGGTTTGAATATCAATTGAAATTCGAATTTCACACTTCTTTCAAGTAAAACCTGAAATTAATTACTCTTAATCATCCTATTGATGATTACTAATGAGTAGAAACCGTTATGAGTCCACTAGAATGTCGAATTTAACTCAATGGTTATTGAAAAGTCGAAACCATCGACTATGGTATTAGAACTTGTATAATCCGACTTCAACATCATAAATTGAGTATCCCAGAGCATCAATCGGCACTGTCAGAAAGATTAGTATCGCAGTCGACCAATTAGAAGGATCTTGTTCTTAGAGGAACCGAGTTTGGGGGATTCTTTCATGCGATTGAACAGTTGCTGTTAGTTAATAGTCGAATTCAAGCATCAATTGTATGAAGTTAGTTCTCAGAAACAGATGAATTCAAGATTTAAGAAGAAATTACTTATCAATTTGGTGATTTAACAATAAGTGGTATGGATTCAATAGTTAGGGTTCTAAGCTTAAAAGATTTTGGGGAAAATGATATCAAACGAGCTTGATTATCAAATTAATCAGTATGGTCGTGCTCGGAATTATATTTCTAATAAAAACCCCATGAATTCGGAACATGTAGATTATCAATTCGATTGATTTGAAATAGGAGTTGATAAACTTGGGTTCGAACATGTTCACAACCGATTGAATAGGTTATAGTGAATAATAGTCCAAATTAGAATCACCCATATAGTTGTTTGAATGATTAGAACAAAACCCCTAAGGTTTAAAGATCGAATACTGATGAATCGTGGATCAATTGAGCATTGGTTGCTTCGGCTATAGCAATACATAGGGCAACCCGATCGGTTTTAGTTAAAGCAAGTGGATCAGAACATGGTTAATGAAATGTGAAGCAGTTGAGATGGTAGGTGATGTGTGCGGTGGATGGGGGGGTCGCGGGTTCGAACCCGGCCCCAACAATTTTTGGATTTTAACATTGCTTTTGGATATTTTAATCATAACTTCTTTGTTTGAGCTCCGATTTAACTCGTTCAAATTTCGTTGGAACCGTAACGGAATCCCGAACACATTTGAATAATAAAATTTATATTTTAACCCGAAAACGTAATCGAGTATAATTATACTTATTTAAATAAAATCATAATCGATTATATGATTTTATTTAAACGACTTTAGAATCACGCGTACTTACGTATGCCCGTTTCTAACGAGTCTAACATACGTGTGTTGACACGTATGTGATTCCAAGCACAAAACGACATTCCGAATAACACTAGGTTATTGTTAAAACACAGGTTCTTCGTAGGAGGACTTTCTACACGAGTTTACGTGTTTGATCATTCCGCAACAATCAAAGGTGCGTACATGGCCCCTTTCTTATTTTAAACTGTTTTGGGGGAGAAAACATGTGCAACAAACATTTTGGATACATAACACTTGCATGAGTTAACTGTTTACATTATGTGACAACATAGCATTTACAAGTCCTTACACTTCGAACCGTTTAGTTTGCCGTAGCGCAAAGCGTGGTAGTTGGAAATAGATCTATTAGGTTTGACAAACCTCACTTGGTATATGGGATCTACGCAAGTGTTTGACTGACCAAACACTCATTACTATTGTTTGTGCTAGACAATAGTGGCAAGGCAAAACATGCGATAGCATGCAACAGTCAGCTTCGGTGTCGACCGCTTATGTAAATAGTACAAATGACTAGCTATCATGACTATGCATGTGTGATTATGTTATCTGCAAACATTATATTCAAACTGTTGTTTTAAACATTGTGAATGCTTAAACCTGTGTTATGCACCAACCTTTGTGTTGACTTGATTTACATGTTTTCTCAGGACGCTAAGGTACACAAGAAAGCAGGCATGGACTAGGAGATTGAGTCGCATGCATGTCTTTACATTATAGTTATTTGGATTTGTACATTTGAAAACTTTGCATTGTAATTTACATTTTACAACTGTTATTGTTTTAAAACGCTTCCGCAAACTTTGAAAATTTTGATGTTACAGTTTTAGACCAAAGTATGTTTTGAAATTCATATAGAGGTCTTCGTTATGTCTAATGATCTGAGATCCTGGTTTGTCACGTTCCCAAACGGTATGATTCCGTTAGTTGAAAATTGGGGGTGTGACACAGCCGAACCTAGGTTTAAACTTCTGAGTTAGCTGCGAACCTAAGGTTCTTTGCAACCTAGCCGAACCTTGGCCACCCAAAGTCTTTATTTGGGCCGAACTTTAGCTGGGCCGGCTTATATCACGAACCCGGATGTTAACCGAACATGGATGGGAGCGGTTGAGTCAAGCTTAGTATAATCAAGAGAATTAGGTACAAAAATGCATGTAACTACAAATAAACAAAAGGGCATGACATTATGGAAACCCATGCATGAATGGATTTTATTAAGTTGCCACCTTTTCTTGATAATATAAGTGAATATAGAATTTTATATAATAAGAATATTATATGGAAATAACTTAAAAATAATGATCTTGAACATAAATTGGATGATAATGACTTAAAATATGGTGGTCACCTTAATTAAACATGCATGAAGTTATATATATACGGATATGAGTATGACTAGGGCTAATACCTTAAGTATACATATCTAAGGAATTACATACAAGATGTTACAAGTAGTCATCATCGTTAATTAATAAAAAAACTTGTGAGACTAAAATATAATTCAACGATGATTAATCATAAAATACTAAGTATTTCATTTTAACTTGGAAATAAATGAACTAAGTTAATGAAATATTTAATGATTTAAACGTAAACACCAATGGATGTTTAATCAAAATAGAACGCATATACTTATGAACACAAACATACGTTAAATACAGGTTATTGAGTTGTGTTGGATTTCACATACGTGAGCGCGCATACTACAAAATACTGATTCTAAGAACTCAGGTGAGTTCTCATAACCTCCCTTTTAAACTATTTTGTTTTTAAACTCGGAGGTGAAACATGTATACCAATTTAAATATTACTTTGATTACACATGGATAACACTTGTTTATTGTTGTGATATTCGTATTATCGGATTATCATAATTCCATGGGTCGTTGTGTTGACTTCGGTCATCTACAATGATTGCATGTATTGTCACTATTCCGTGAGTCGTTACTGATGACTTCGGTTATCTGAAACGATTTCATGTATTGTCACGTGGATTGCCACAACTATGTGTGTCGTTGTCATTGACTTTGGTCATTTACAATGATACATGTATTGTCACTTATACTAATTGAGAATATTGATGTTTTAGATTGGTTGATTGAATATGTGATTGATTATCTATGAATTATTGATATATGTGATTATGTGTTTGGTTTATGTGTTTGGATTATGTGTTTAGTTGTTGTGTTGGATTATCTCGCAGGTGCTCATGTGGACTTTCTCAGAAAACTATAAACTTTTATAACCACTTGTAAAACATTTTTAAATATAAAAACTTATGATTACTCACCAACTACTTCGTAGTTGACACTTGATTTTTACATGTTTCATGGAACGAAGAAAAGTAAGTAGGGCAGGATAGCTCTACATTCTTTTGGGACATCATCACGTAGGATCTTGGACTTAGCTAAATAACTGAAATTCTGAAGACTAGAATTTAGTTAGATAGCTAAATCTTTTGTGTATTTGATGTAACTAATTCATGATGAACATGATTTTTGTGAAATTAATTTGGTTGATTAATTGATATGTGATGGTTTAAATTAGATGCCCACGAGCTTATGAACAATCTACACATCCCTCGTGGCATCCCCACGTTTCCGCCATCGGTCGGGGTGTTATAGATTGGTATCAGAGCCTGGGTTATAGGGAATTAGGTTATTAGACATGGTTGACCTAGTCTATAACCGTAGGATACCCTAGTATGAATTATTTCATACACTAGTTAGTATATTCAGGATTTCATGCTTATGTGTTTATTACATGTTAACTGAACTCCTACTATATATCTGATCTGCATATGATACTTACTGATTTATTTGTTTACTTGTGCCCTAACGACTCGATAAGGACATACTCGTGATGTATTGTAAATGTGATGGGACGGTGGTTTGGGCGGTTGCGACCTACCCTTATCATATACCCTATACAAATACCATTTACAGTACATCGGGTGGATGTCAGTATTGAGGAATAAGGGAACTACCCAATTGGGAAATTAATTGCTTAGGAAATTAATTGCTTATGAATTTATTTACTATAGGAATTAATTGTTTGATCTAGGATCACCAGACAAGGACACATTCGTGGTATACTACAAAGGTGGTGGGACCGTGTTGGGGAGGTTGCGACCTATCCTTGCATATGCCCTATACATATACCATTTGTAGTATATTGGGGGTCTGTCAGTGTCAGGAACTTAGGATATTATTAGGAAGTGTTGTAAGGTTGATGTTGATGGAATGTTGGTTAAGGTTGGTTTGGATGGACATTTTGGATGATCATATTTAATGAACACATAAACTCATTTATGAACACACTATTGGACACGTGGGGTGTATAGGATCAACGAATGATACGAACACTTAGTGATCGACGGAAGATTTGGAAGATGCTATAGACACTTGGTGAACATATGGACGCATAGTGATGATACTAACACTTGGTGATAGTATGAGCAAATGATGAGAAGAAATTATAGGGAGGATATGAACACTTAGTGACGATAAGAGCACTCAGTGATGATATGAACCCTTATTAATAATTATGGACATTGGGTTTTAGTATGGATTTTAGTGAACTTAGACATTAGGGGAAACTTTAATGTCAGGTGAACTTAGACATTAGGTGAACTTAGAAATAGGCAAGCCTACATGTCAGGTGAACTTAGACATTAAGCGAACCTAGTTGTCCAAGGTAACTAGAGACCACTTCACTCAAAATTATCCTACCTAGGATAAGGTTTGTGAAGTGAGACAATGGGAAGATACATCATACACCCTAAATTCTAACAAGGGCATAATCGTGGTGCAATGCAACGGTGGTGGGACGGCGTATGAGGCGACTGCGGTCAAATCTATGTATGCCCTATATATAAGCTTGTTGCACTGCATCGGGAGGTTGTCAGTGTTGGTATAGGGTGGAATATGTTTGAAACTTAGGACTAGTTAATTTATATTAGATATGACCAACTAGGATGTGTTAGTGTAATATTAGAAAATTACTACATTGTTATGAGTTTAATGACAGATAGGAGACAAATATAGTTCCTATATGTAATCCTAACTGTTGAAATGAACTCATTTGACATAGTTTGTATGACTTACGTTGTAAACGGTAGTAACATGTTTCTAATCATCTCAGAAACATGCTGCCACGCCGTCACAACGGAGATGATACGAACTCTGAAGATGCTAACGGTAATGCCAACTCCGGCATGCAAGAGTTAGCAAACCTCATTACTGGATTGGTGAATCAATTGACTCAAGCCAATCAAACTCTTAATCAGAACAGAGGTGGACGTTCAAGCCCTTCAACTCCTGTAACCCACTGAAGTTTACGGGTTCTGAGACAGCCACTGGTCTGCTGCAGTGGTTCGAGAGCATGGAGAATACCTTCATCAACAGCGATTGCCCCGAGAATCTGAAAGTTCGTTATGCCACTAGTGTTTTCCAAAAGAGAGCACTAACTTGGTGGAATGGGGAAAAACGAACTAGGGGAGTTGATGCTGCCCTAGCACTAACATGGACGGAGGTCAAGAACTTGATGACCACTGAATTTTGTCCTCACAGTGAGATGAGGAAGCTTGAGACTGAGTTCCGGGAACTCAAACAGGATAGCGGGGAGAATGTGATTTATAATACTCGCTTCCACGAGTATAGTCTGCTAGTACCTCATCTATTGGCACCGCTGGAGAGAGCAATTGAGAAGTACATAGGCGGGCTGCCTATGCAGATCCAAGACACTGTCTACGGAAGCAACCCCAAAACACTTGAGGCTGCAATCCGTTTATCTGCAACGCTAACTGACAATCATGTAAAGGCTGGAACACTCACCCGAAAGGGATCTAAGAAGACTAACACAAAAGCAGCCGGAAAGGAGACTTCAACTCAAGTCAAAACTGAACAAGGCAGCTCTTCAAAAAGCAGCAACAACAAGAGGAAGACTAGGAACTTTGTATTTACTACTCCTGTTGCAAAATCTGCACAGCAATCATCGAACAACAGAACTGCCAGGAATTTTATTGGGAACACTCCCCAATGTAATACCTGCCGATATCATCACGCACCTAACTTGCCTTGTCGCGTCTGCAACAACTGTGGCAAGTATGATCATTTTACAAACGTCTGTCGGAGTGCTCCGCAAGCTCAACCAGTTCAAGCTGCACCCGTTCGTCATGTACCTGTACAGGCAAGAGCCTGTTACGAGTGTGGCGAAGTGGGTCACTTCAGAAACCAGTGCCCGAGACTGACAGGAAACAATCAAAGGGTGGCTCGTGGCAAAGCGTTTC
This sequence comes from Mikania micrantha, assembly GCA_009363875.1. Lineage (NCBI taxonomy): Eukaryota > Viridiplantae > Streptophyta > Magnoliopsida > Asterales > Asteraceae > Mikania > Mikania micrantha. Next base: position 43,646,544 of record CM018690.1, read on the forward strand.
AACTGAATGCTCCAGCTGCCCAAGCCAACCAAGATGTGGTCAACGGTACATTTCTGATCAACAACGTGCCGATAGGAGTTTCGTTTCATATGATTTTGAATGCATGCTTGGCAGAACACGTACACATTTAGATAAACCGTTTAACGTGGAGGTGGCTGACGGAAACACTATTGATATTGACACTGTTATTATTGGATGTACTGTGAACTTAAATGATCACGTTTTCCCAATTGATCTGATACCTATGCATCTTGATAGCTTTGATGTTATCGTAGGCATGGATTGGTTAGCCACCCACAAAGCGGAGATTGTTTGTCATGAAAAATACATTCGTATTCCCTTACCTTCGGGTGAAACTTTAAGAGTTTTCGGGGAAACTTCTAGTAAAGGTCTTAAGCTAATGTCCTGCACTAAAGCACACAAGTACCTTAGGAAGAAGTGTATAGCATTCTTAGCACACATTGTGGAGAAGAAAGAGAAAGGAAAGAGCATTGAAGACGTTCCTGTAATCAGAGATTTTCCTGACGTATTTCCAGACGACTTGCCGGGTCTTCCACCAGAACGTCAAGTAGAATTTCGAATTGACTTAGTACCTGGTGCTAACCCAGTCGCCAAAGCTCCGTACAGACTTGCGCCTTCGAAGTTACAAGAATTGGCGAGCCAGCTACAAGAACTGACTGATAAGGGATTCATTCGCCCGAGCCATTCACCACGGGGTGCACTGGTTCTGTTTGTCAAGAAGAAGGACGGGTCATTCCGAATGTGCATCGACTACCGCGAGTTGAATAAGCTGACCATTAAGAATCGATATCCTTTGCCGCACATTGATGATCTTTTCGATCAACTTCAAGGCTCGGCATGGTCTTCGAAGATCGATCTTAGATCTGGGTATCATCAGCTTCGTGTACATGATGATGATATTCCCAAGACGGCTTTCAGAACAAGATATGGCCATTACGAATTTCTGGTAATGCCCTTCGGCCTTACCAATGCACCGGCGGTTTTCATGGACCTCATGAACCGTGTTTGCAGGCCCTACTTGGATAAGTTTGTGATTGTATTCATTGATGATATTCTGATATACTCAAAGAGCAAAGAAGAACACGAGCAACATCTTAAGTTGATCTTGGAGATTCTAAGAAAAGAACGACTGTACGCCAAATTCTCTAAGTGTGAATTCTGGCTTAAAGAAGTTCAATTCTTGGGACACATAGTCAATGAAAAAGTTGTTCACGTGGATCTTGCGAAGATTGATGCGGTGAAGAATTTGAGTACACCAACAACACCAATGGAGATTCGATCGTTTCTCGGACTTGCCGGTTACTATCGGCGGTTTATTTCGAATTTCTCCAGAATTGCTGTCCCTCTTACTTCTTTGACTCAAAAGAATAAACCTTATGAGTGGGGACCGAAGCGAAGAAGAGGCATTTCAGACTTTGAAGCAGAAACTCTGTGATGTTCCTGTCTTGACACTGCCAGATGGAAATGATGATTTTGTGGTTTACTGTGATGCATCCAACCTAGGACTCGGTTGTGTCGTCATGCAACGTGGAAGGGTTGTGGCATATGCATCAAGATAGCTAAAAATTCACGAAAAGAACTACACTACACACGACTTGGAACTTGGTACAGTCGTGTTTGCTTTGAAGATATGGAGACATTATCTTTATGGCACTAAGTGTGTAGTTTTTACAGACCACAAGAGTTTGCAACACATTCCGAATCAAAAAGAACTTAACATGAGACAACGGAGATGGGTTGAACTATTGAACGATTATGACTGTGAAATTCGCTACCATCCTGGTAAAGCGAATGTAGTAGCAGATGCGCTTAGTCGCAAAAGTCAAGTTCAGAGCCATAGTGTCCGAGTGCACACTAATCTCCATAATGATGTTCTCACAGCCCAACAACACTCATTAGCTCAGGATAACTTGAAAAATGAGATGTATTGCGGGGCTGATATATTATTGGAAACTAAGGATGATGGTTTTTGATGTATTACTTGAATCGGTTGTGGATACCGAACCGGGATGATCTTAGGATGGTGATTATGGATGAAGCTCACAAGACTCGTTACTCAATTCATCCAGGTGCTGATAAGATGTATCAAGACCTTAGAGCCTTGTACTGGTGGCCAGGAATGAAGAAGGATATTGCTGAGTATATGTCCAAGTGCTTTAACTGTGCTAAAGTCAAGGCAGAACACCAGCGACCTTCGGGATTGCTAATACAACCAGAAATAACCATGTGGAAGTGGGAGAATATCTCTATGGATTTTATTACCAAACTCCCACGAACCGCAAGCAGTAAGGATAGCATTTCGGTGATAGTTGATCGATTAACCAAGTCGGCTCATTTCTTACCGATACGCGAGACGTATCCTGTGCGGAAGTTAGCTCGTATCTATGTTGATGAGATCGTTAGCTGACATGGAATTCCCTTAAGCATAATATCGGACCGTGATGCTCGTTTCACGGCACGATTTTGGGAATCACTTCATGAAGCTTTTGGAACAAGATTGGATCTTAGCACCGCTTATCATCCTCAAACGGATGGACAGACGGAGCGAACGATTCAGACATTGGAAGACATGTTGAGAGCTTGTGTCATCGATTTCGGTGGCAATTGGGATAGCCATCTACCATTAGTCGAGTTCTCGTATAACAACAGTTATCATGCGAGCATTGGTATGGCGCCGTTTGAAGCTCTTTATGGCAGGAAATGTCGGTCACCTATTTGTTGGACCGAGGTTGGCGATTCACAGATTACTGGTCCCGAGATTATTCAAGAAACGACTGACAAGATCTGCCAGATCCGGGACAATCTGTTAGCTGCACGTAGTCGACAGAAAAGCTACGCGGACAGACGACGAAAACCTTTGGAGTTTGAAGTTAACGATATGGTATTACTTAAAATATCGCCCTGGAAAGGAGTGGTGCGATTCGGGAAGAAGGGTAAGCTTGCTCCACGTTATGTTGGCCCTTTTAAGATCCTCGAACGGATCGGGAAGGTTGCCTATAAGTTGGAACTTCCTCCTGAACTTAGCAACGTACACCCGACGTTTCACGTGTCCAATTTGAGAAAGTGCTTAGCTGATCAAGATCTTCAGGTACCACTCGATGACATTCGCATCGATGATACCATGCACTTTGTTGAAAATCCAGTGGAGATAGTGGATCGTGAGGTTAAAAAGCTCAAACGCAGTAGAATTTCAATTGTCAAAGTACGTTGGGAGTCGAAGCGTGGTCCAGAATTCACCTGGGAACGGGAAGATAAGATGAAGCTTAAGTACCCACATTTGTTCACTACGGTCACTCCAAGTTGAATTTCAGGACGAAATTCCCTTAACTAGGGGAGACTGTAACATCACTGTATTTCAGGCTGTCCGTACACGTACGACTGTACTGTTACGACCTGATATGATAATTAATAATGATAATAAATTATTGGATGATATTATTGATGATTGGTATACATATTGAGAACATGTTATTATATGCATAAACCATGGGAAGTTTAGTTGAGACACAACTAAACAGAACCAGAGAGTTTATTGCAGTTATATTTCGGATAATATGAATTGTGGTTTTGGAATGGAAGGAATTAGGAAGTGTGTTATGGTTTGGTTGCAAAACATAGTCAAGGACACATGGTCATGGTTTATCAAAATAGTGGTGGGACGGTGTTGGGGAGGTTGCGATCTACCCCTGCATATGCCCTATACATATGCATATTTCGGTTTATCATGGATGTGTCAGCGATATGGTTTAGTGGGCTTTGGATTGGGATTTATAATATTAAAGTTAATAAAATAATGGAAGAATAATTGGAATTGATTAAGCGATGGTGAGGTTACGATTATTAATTAAACACGAATGTTATCTCAGAAACATTAACTTAATAATGTATTCGCGTGGGTGACGATTCACACGAATATAATTATTAAGAATAATGTTCTGAAACGATATTCCATAAATTGTAAATCGAATCGAAATACGATACGAGCGTTGGATTCGCAAAGGTGACGATCTTTACGAATACGTACGTAAGTAACGCGTTTCGACGAGATAACGAAATAATATTTAACGATATTAGATTAATAAATGAAAAATAAAAAAATTTATTATGAATCACAACCTAAAACAAAACCGAACAAATTGTACTAAACTAAATAATTAATTTAACTAAAATAAACGGAGACATTATTTTTAAACGATTTCACTTAATATCATTTTAATTAAACCAAAACCCATTTATTTAAATGTTGTATATTCTAAATGTGTTTTACGAGTAAAACCGAGCGTATGATTATTTTATCACGAAATAAATGAGACCGAGCGCGTGGGGACGAGACGGGTATATGAAAGAAGATTTTCTTTCTTCTTCTTCATTTCCACCATTTCATTCTCTCTCTAAACCTTCCAACCCGTCACCACTCTCTCTCTCTACCTTCTCTCTAGTGTTTCTAGCTCGTTTTTTTGACGGAATCATGAGATCTAGGTGCCAAAACGACCACGTGATCGAGGGGAACAAGTAGATACGAAGAAACTTTACACTTGGCCGACAAATCGCAGGTAAATCTTGAGCTTCTTTTTGTTTCTCACTTTAACCACACCCGGTTTGTATCTATACTCTTTAAACGAATCCTATGCATGAAAAACCTTAAAACGAATCAGTGGGATACAAGTTGGGATAGTTTGAGAAGCTGCAACAGGTTATGTTATGAGGATGGTGATAAGAAGCAGCTAAAGATGCACAGGGTTCGTAGGTTGCTAGAGCCGAACCTATGTTGGATCTTGGCCGAACCTTTCAGCCGCCACCCACAATACTCACAAACCTATCCATGTAGAAACCCTAATGGCCGATCCTCTCTAAGTCGACCGAACCTTTCTAATGCCTCGAACCCTTGGCCGAACCCTTCCCTAGCTGGTTAAGTTCTCATGGCCGAACCTAGTGGTAGGCGAACCTAGTAGGAGGCGAACCTAGTGAGAGCCGAACCTAGTGAGAGCCGAACCTAGGTGTATTATCAGCGAAACGAAGGCCACGAACCTAGGGTACATGCAACGAACCTTAGGCCTCTAAGCTTCAACAATGGCAACGAACCTTACCCTCCATTTGCTTTGGTCATCCAGCCGAACCTAGGTTTAAACTTCTGAGTTAGCAGCGAACCTAAGGTTCTTTGCAACCTAGCCGAACCTTGGCCAGCCAAAGTCTTTATTTGGGCCGAACTTTAGCTGGGCCGGCTTATATCACGAACCCGGATGTTAACCGAACATGGATGGGAGCGGTTGAGTCAAGCTTAGTATAATCAAGAGAATTAGGTACAAAAATGCATGTAACTACAAATAAACAAAAGGGCATGACATTATGGAAACCCATGCATGCATGGATTTAATTAAATTGCCACCTTTTCTTGATAATATAAGTGAATATAGAATTTTATATAATAAGAATATTATATGGGAATAACTTAAAAATAATGATCTTGAACATAAATTGGATGATAATGACTTAAAATATGGTGGTCACCTTAATTAAACATGCATGAAGTTATATATATACAGATATGAGTATGACTAGGGCTAATGCCTTAAGTATACATATCTAAGGAATTACATACAAGATGTTACAAGTAGTCATCATCGTTAATTAATAAAAAAAACTTGTGAGACTAAAATATAATTCAACGATGATTAATCATAAAATACTAAGTATTTCATTTTAACTTGGAAATAAATGAACTAAGTTAATGAAATATTTAATGATTTAAACGTAAACACCAATGGATGTTTAATCAAAATAGAACGCATATACTTATGAACACAAACATACGTTAAATACAGGTTATTGAGTTGTGTTGGATTTCACATACGTGAGCGCGCATACTACAAAATACTGATTCTAAGAACTCAGGTGAGTTCTCATAACCTCCCTTTTAAACTATTTTGTTTTTAAACTCGGAGGTGAAACATGTATACCAATTTAAATATTACTTTGATTACACATGGATAACACTTGTTTATTGTTGTGATATTCGTATTATCGGATTATCATGATTCCATGGGTCGTTGTGTTGACTTCGGTCATCTACAATGATTGCATGTATTGTCACTATTCCATGGGTCGTTGTGTTGACTTCGGTCATCTACAATGATTGCATGTATTGTCACTATTCCGTGGGTCGTTGTTGTTGACTTCGGTCATCTACAATGATTGCATGTATTGTCACTATTCCATGAGTCGTTACTGATGACTTCGGTTATCTGAAACGATTGCATGTATTGTCACGTGGATTGCCACAACTCCGTGTGTCGTTGTCATTGACTTTGGTTATTTACAATGATACGTGTATTGTCACTTATACTAATTGAGAATATTGATGTTTTAGATTGGTTGATTGAATATGTGATTGATTATCTATGAATTATTGATATATGTGATTATGTGTTTGGTTTATGTGTTTGGATTATGTGTTTGGTTGTTGTGTTGGATTATCTCGTAGGTGCTCATGTGGACTTTCTCAGAAAACTATAAACTTTTATAACCACTTGTAAAACATTTTTAAATATAAAAACTTATGATTACTCACCAACTACTTCGTAGTTGACACTTGATTTTTACATGTTTCATGGAACGAAGAAAAGTAAGTAGGGCAGGATAGCTCTACATTCTTTTGGGACATCATCACGTAGGATCTTGGACTTAGCTAAATAACTGAAATTCTGAAGACTAGAATTTAGTTAGATAGCTAAATCTTTTGTGTATTTGATGTAACTAATTCATGATGAACATGATTATTGTGAAATTAATTTGGTTGATTAATTGATATGTGATGGTTTAAATTAGATGCCCACGAGCTTATGAACAATCTACACATCCCTCGTGGCATCCCGACGTTTCCGCCATCGGTCGGGGTGTTATACTCATGACCTCCCAAACCAAACAATCACACTCAACCAACTAACTTAACTCTGATTTTGTGTTATAGTTTGATTTCAAATGATTTTAAACAAACAAACAAGTCGGGTTCCCTTTTGTTCCCATAACCGAACCAACTAACATCCAATTGGACCCCAATTCGAACTCGATCACACCTAAAACCAAGGTTGTAAAAATCGGCCAAGGCGGCCGCCTAGGCGTCCTGCTTCCTTGTAATTTTTTCCCTAGGCGGTGCCTAGGCACTAGGCGGGGCCTAGTCGGCCTAGGCGGCCTATTTTTTTTTTTTGGTTTTTTTGGTTTTTTTGGCTTTTTTCGAGTAAAAAGGACCCAGATAAATGATTATTCGAGACATTTCTCAACCCCAAATACGTAATATGTCTCTAAAACATCAAATTTAACATCTGAAACATTGAACCCTGCCACTAAACATCGTAATCCATCTTTAAACTCTGAATTTTGTGTCTAAGTTTGTAATTTGAAGTACTTGGCTTATTATGTTTAAGTTTATTTTTTAATATATTTGAAGTATTATATTATATTATTGATATTAATGTGTGTATATAATAAATATTTGTAAAATTACATATAAAAATTCCAATCCGCCTAGCGCCGATTAATCCCGATTAATACCTAGGCGGTACCTCGCCGCCCGACTAGCGCCTAGCGACTTCTACAACCATGCCTAAAACCATAGGGCTATAGTTCCAGATATCCAAAGGAGTTCACATGTGTTTCTAATTGCTTTATTTCATCGGATTCTTAGGGTTTTATAACCCCAAATCGAATTTAAACCCAAAACCATGTTCTTTTGTTCAATCTTTCAAATTCGTTAATGTTATTCAACAAAATCATAGGGTTTCTGTTACATAGGATATTTCGAACCTTTCAGTGTTGTTTAATTCGAACATTAAGTTCATTTACATATAAATCCCCAAATCGTTTTAATCAATAAACCCTATGAATCGAAGTCTCATAATTCGTGGTTGTTTTATGAAATTGATATGGGGTTTTTGTTAGAAATGGTATTTCGACCCTGTCTGTATAATTAAATTCGATTATTAAACTTGTTTGAATAAAAACCCCTAAATCGTTCTTGTTCAAGAACCCTAATAATTGAAATCATGAAATTCGTTACAATTGAATGTAATTACCATAGGCCTTTCGTTTAACAACTGATTTCGAAACTCTCTATGATGTTTGATTTGAATTTCAAATTCAATTGTTTCGAACCAATTCGTTTTGGGTTACGAACCCTAGATTCCAAAATCGTTCAATTCGTTGTTGTTTGATCAAACTATCTTAGGGTTTTCATTAAACACATTATAAAAAAACTGTGTATATAAATTAATTTGATTTTTGAACTCGTTTTGATAGGAACCCTCCATTCGTTCAACATGAAGAACCCTAGAGTTCGAATTTGATTAATTTGTTATTAGAATTCGAATTAGCATATGGCTATGCTTAGTCGGGTGTTTTAGGTTGTGTAGGAATCAAGTGTTACCTGATTTGATGTTGGATTGATGATATTCAACTATGCGCTTTGAGTTTGGCCGGCTCCCAATCGAAATCCTCTATCCAACGTTTCTAAGATCAAATTGGCTTGTGCAGAAGCTCCAGAGAGTGCCGATTGAGAGTTTTGGGAGTTCAATTTGTGAAGTTAAAGTCGAATTGTGTGAGTTCTAGAGTTAATGACTACGGTTTCAAGTTTTTGTGACCGTTTTTGATTAATTTCGATGATTAATTGTTCAAATAACGTATAGAGTTGTTAATAATCATCAATGTGATAATTAGTGACAATTAAATCCCGGTTACAACTCTAATTATTGTGAATTTCGAATTTTTGTTTGATACATCACTCGAATTTTGACTATAAAAGTCAAAATTGAACATTTTGTATAATTTCAACATTAATCCTTATGATTTAAATGTTTATGAACTAATTTTGTTCAATTCAAGTCCTTCTAGTTTGTTATTTTATGATTTCGTACAATTTCTGTTAAATTTTGGTTAATGGGGTTAATCCGGAAATGTCGGATTGTCACAGTGATGAATTTACACAAACTAATAAAAAAACATAGTGTTCTAAATGTGTTACAATGATGTTAAAAAAAATCCAATATTTGGCTTCATCTTGCCAAAGTTATTTGGGTTAGTACACATTTAGTGGGTTATTAAAAATCCCAAGCCCTATATATATATAACAAAGTTTATAAACAATTTCAAATGTTCATATATTCTCTGTTAATTTATATGTGTGTACTATGTTAGAGTTGATTTACTTATATTCTAGTAACAATTAATTATATAATTGAACATATATATGTGAAAGTATTTCTTTGAGCTTTCTTATATTCAAAATTTGCCGCTGAAAAACCTTAAATGCAAGAGCATCCTGATAAGTAAGGCATCTAAAATAACTGTTTTGGGCCCTTAATTTCTTTGGGCCCCATTTTAAGTTTATTTTGTACATGTTTTATACAAAATATATGTAGAACAATTATAAAAAGAGAAATCAATGAAAATGCTTCTTTATTTGCTTAGAAATTGCTTTTATTCTTGTAAAATTTTGAAGTATCAATTACTAATTGATTAGCAATTGCTTAACTCTTAAATTTTCACTCATATTTCACTCTTTTACTTTTATCCTTGAATCTTGATTTTGCCTATTTTAGTTATTTTGTTGATAATTTTGTTGAAACAAGCATACTATCTTATAATTGAAGATCATTCTTCAAATTATTAATTCGTTTCTTTCAATAAGTTTGCAAATTAAGACTCATGAGTCATGCCAACAAACCAATGGTCCTATGGTTTAGTGGTATTAAGAATGATGGATATGGCTTGTGCCTCTTGAGGTCTCTAGTTTAGATCCTGAATTAACTGAGTTTACCATACTGGTGGGTTTTCTCCTTGATTAGTGATATATAAGTGGTTTGGTTGATGTACGAGCTTCCCTTCGGGTACGCGTCAGCCAACCGATTGATGTCGTTTAAGAAAAAGGTTCATGCCAATAAATGGTCACGTCTTGAAACAAGCGATTCAGATAGGTCATGACTATGATACCACGTTTGTACAATACTTATGATTGTTGCACAACTATAATTATTTAAAACAAAAGTTTTGAAAGTGTTTGAAACCCAAATAAAATACATGAAAAACATTTAATGTAACCTATTATAATCAATATATGAATGCTATACCCAATGAACATATGATAAAAAAATTAATTAATTTTTAATTTTTTTATTATAATATTCTATTTAACAATTAGTTTGATTTTACTCAAATAAGTCTTGTTTGTTAAATTTGAAAGTATATATAATTTATAACCTTTAAGAATATCAAAGTATAAATCTCAATGAAAACAAAGTTAGTGTCTAAATCAATTGAATAAATTAATTACAAATAATTTCTAACATTAGTTATAAATACTCTCTCAATGTGGTGCAGTTATCTCCTTTTTGCAACCTTCTAATTTTTAAATTCCAGATCAAAGGAAGGTTTGGTGACGGGCTTCATCCGGTTTGATCCTAGCTAGTTCATAATTTTCCGTTGTTAAAAATTAAAAATCTTAATTTATCCTATCTCGTTACCCAATATTTTGTTTTATGCTTCTTCATGTGATTTAATAGTTATCGTGTCATTTTTATAATTACTAATAAAAGATTACATAAAAAAAATATTATAGTTATCATATATTTGATTACTATTTCAAACACTTACCTTTTTCTTAAGTAGAGGAAGGTCATAAGAAAACCTCTAATTTTAGAGAAAACTTAGAAAACCTTTTTTAGCCAATCAAAAAATTTCTTTTATATTTATTTAGTTTTAATCAAAAGGGCGTTTTAGTAAATGAACGTTTCTTTTAATTATAGAAGTTATTTTATTTCTCCTCAAATCTCTTTGAATTCATCAACATTAAACAACACCACCATTTTTAGCCCTAATTTCACCATTTATTTTTAACCCCAAATCTTTATCAAGCCTTCAAATTTCTACGAAGCTTCACCACACAACCTAATCAAGAAGAAAACCAAAAACCTAATAAGAATCTAATGCAAACCCACAAAGATTTCAAACACGAGGAGATCACCAGGCCTACTTATGTTACGATTGAATGAAGAACAGTACATGTTTCTATGATGGAAATCGTTGGGTGTTTTAAATCATCCATTATTTCAGCAACGATATAAATAATTTCATGATGAGCACATTGAAACTTGAAAATGAAGATGAGGTTAGTCTACCGGATTCAACAAATAAGAAGTCCAACAAATTCTTGCATTTTTCTATTTTGATTTTGAGTTTTTGTAGTGATGTTATGGTATTGTAAGATCACGTGATTTGAATTTCTCCTAAATCTTTCGTCTCCCGGAATCTTTTTTATCCCCTAATTTCATTAGAAATTTGGTAAAAGAAGCTCTAATCACGTGATTGTTGCTTAATCGAAGCTCGTGATTACATCAAAGGAATTGGGTTAGCGATTACTATTAAATTGTGTCGTTTTGTTGAAATTACAAAACAGAAGCTTTAATCGTTGTTTCAATATGCTAGTTATAATATTGTACTCCATTGACACACTCTACGTGCTCTATGCCGTCTGTTACATCGAGTCTCTAGTAGATTCAACATGTTATATATACACACTATAGGATCGTGCTAATGAAAGATTCAAGAAGGTAGAGGATCGAAAGTCAAGTAAAGGGTGAAACAAGACACCATCTTGGTTGCTTGCCTTAACATTGTTTTGTCGTCAAGAAGATAAACCGTGAATTGTAAAGATTATGATTCTAAATAAATTACATTTGGATGATTCTTGTCTCAATATATGAATTAGATTTCCTTAAAAATCTCCTTTTTTCTTGAATGCTTAATTTCCTTAAAAATCTCTTTTTTCTTGAATGCTTACATATATGTAATCAAGTTTAATTGTATGATTATATAAATTGTAAGCATGTTTACATGTATGTAACTTGATCAAACTAAAACATGTGTATGATTACACATACATAATCATGTTTACACATGTAAATTGTTAGGTTTATGTAATCATATTGTATTTTCTTCAATGCTTACATATATCTTTTTTCTTGAAAGCTTACATATATGTAATCAAGTTTACTTGTATGATTACACACATGTAAGCATATATATATATATATATATATATACATGTAAGTAGATTTCAAGTAAACTTGTATGGTTACATATATGTAAGCATGTTTACATAATCACAATGTTGTTCATTTTCCTTCTTTTTTGTTGAAAAAAAAAATACTTGCATATTTCTTTATTCTTGATTGCTTACATTTATGTAATTAGGTTTGTTTGTATGATTACATGTATGTAAACATGTTTACTAATATGTAACTTGATCAAACTAATCCATTTGTATTATTACATATATGTAACCACGTTTACATATGTTAATAATAGGTTGGTTACATATATGTAATCAAATGGTTTGTTGAAAAATTCAAAATTTTTGTATGAAAAAAGTAGATTGTTTTTATTCAATTTTTTGAGTGAAAAAAATGATCAAACTAGTTGACTTGCATAATTACATATATGTAAATGTGTTTACATATTTAGATAGTTGAGTTGATTACATATATGTAATCAAACATTTTTCCTTAAATGATTATATATATCTTTTTCTTTTTGTTGAATGTTTCGATGTATTTAACTTAGAGGTGTGCATAAAATCGAAAAAACCGACCCAAAACCCAAAAACCAAAAAATCCAACCCGAAAAAACCGAACCCAAATAGAAACCGACGTGTTTGGTGTAAATTTTTAAAAACCGAAAGTTTGGGTTTGAGTTTGGTTTTACCTTAAAAAAAAACCAAAAAAAAAACGAATGCAAGCGTATATATGCATATATATTTTACATTTGAAAATTTTTAACAATTTATGAACCTTCTATTTTTATTTTCTTATTTCTTAATATCAAAAGTTAAATTAGAATCGTATATTTTATTATTATTATTGGCTTAAAATACCAAAAACACGTATAATTTTTACTAAATTTAAATATTTTTGTATATATTTTTTGAAGTAGTGTTGTACTTAAAATATTTTTAGTAAAAATATAATATTTTAGTTTATTTTTTATAAGCATAATTTAAGGCCTAAGTAAAATTAACCGAACCCGAACAGGTTTTGGAAAGATAAAAACCGGAAAAACCGAACCCAAACGGTTTAAAAACTGAAAAAACCGAAATTTCATTTTTGGGTTTGGACTAAGCCAAAAACCGACCAAAACCGACTCATGCACACCCCTAATTTAACTTCATAGAACTAATTTGTTTGTTTGATTATACATATGTAATCATGTTTATATATGTAAATAGTTGAAGTTAATTACATATATGTAGTAGTTTTGTTAAAAATTCAGATTTTATTTCATAAAATTCAAATTATTTCACTTCATTTTTTTGTGTGAAATGTTTTTTCGGATTAAGTATTTATATTAATTAAGAGAGAGAAAATATGAGAGATATAAGAGGAGAGAGAAGAATAATTTAGAAAATTTTAATAAATACTTAGACAGATAAAAATATTGATTTGACCATGATACCCTTATTTTCTATAATTAAATCATTAAATTATTATTTATTTACAAAATTGTCATTATGCGATCTTAACCGTAGATTGTTAAGATCAATGGTGAAAAAGTGATTTTCTTAGTTTTCTAGAAAATAAGGGTTTTCTTAGGAACCTCCCCCTTCTTAAGTATTATCATAAATATGTAGACATAACAATATGAATTACTTGTTACCTTTTAATATAGATACAAATATAATTTTGCTAAATATATCGTTTTTAATATATTGCTTATTTTTAAATGAGATTGTATATATAGTTAACGATTAATAGTGACCACTGTTTTTTGATATATATTATAAAATATTAATTGTCTCGTTAAAAAGTATGATTAAATGTGGAGTTTAGTAATGAATTCAAGCGTTGGAATAGAGTTGCCACCCGGGAATTTTGTTGATAAATTCATGATGAATATCTCATCCTTTATATATAAGATGAAAGATTACTATAATTGTCACATAATCACCCAATTGCATAAAAATATCAAAAGTGATGAAATTATCTAAGTATAATTCATAGACTCACACAACACAAGTGTGTATGAATGAATGTGTAGGGTTTGTATCATGTGAAAAACTCGATCTTTGAAAGAGGCCACAATATATATAATGTGCTGGATAACATTCGTTTTAATGTCTAACGTTATGTATTGGAAACTTGAATTGAATTTAGACGTCGCAGTATCCGCAGTAGGATGGTTGTTAAAGAAGAAAAATATTCACCATTACATACAAGAATAAACATGAAAATTGGTGTTCATGAGGTTGGGTGTGCAAGTGTTGGTTCGGTACGGTGTTTATGTTCCATCAAAACCAAAATTGATAATTCGGTTATTAGAATTCTTGCAACAGAAAGCAAACCAAGCATCAGTTTCAGTTATTTTAGTTATAGAGATCGGTTTCGGTTATTTAATTATTTTTGGGGTGTTTTGAAGTGTTAAAAACATTTTTGAAGCATAAAAGTGCATATCAAATGTGTGAAAAATGGTATAAATATGGTTCAAATATATGAAAAATACAAGAAAATATAGATACTAGTTCGGTTTCGATTATTTTTGTTATTGGAGATTGGAAACTGACACTAAAACCGTAACTGAATGATTCAATTTTTTATTTATCTTAACATTAACCGATTGCTTAAATTGGTTCGGTTATTTTAGGTTCGGTTTCAGTTTTTTCTATTATCTATTTTGTGTTTTTCGCCCCTTATTGTAATGTTTTTATATATCATTCAAATAAAAAAAAATATGTCAATCATTATGATGTTAAAATACAATGTCACCGGACGAGTATAAAAGTAGTTTGAGTAAACTTCGTTTTTGCTTCCTGTTGTATGGACCAAATAGTGTTTTTCATCCAAAGGTTTCAAAATGTCCATTATACTCCCTGTATTTGACAATTATAACCATTTTGCTTCAAACATTTCAAAAGTTTTAACCCTTTTTCCTTCAAACTTTTCAAAATGGCAGGGAGTATATTGGAGACAGATTGTAAAAGTCAGGGAGTATAATGAAGACAAATTGTCAAACACAAGGAGTATATTGGACATTTTGAAACATTTGGATGAAAAACGTTATTTGGTTCAAATCAGAGAGAGCAAAAACGAAGTTTACTCAAGTAGTTTCTATGTGTTTCAAAGAAGATCCCATTAATTACTAGTTTGCAATTGGGATATAGTTTAGAAATTTTCACTTTGGCCCTTCTACTTTATAATCTATATTTAAAACACTTTTTTTACTATGCTTAAATATTTTTAGTATTTACAGTCTTTTAACTAGGGCTGGCAATTTCAGACACGGACATGTTAACACGACACGACACGACACGAAATTAACAGGTTTCGTGTTTAGCCTTAACAGGTTTCGTGTCATTAACAGGTCGACGCGTTAGAACACGATATAAATCGTGTCTTAACAGGTTAAAAAACCTGTTAACCTGTTAAGATCTGTTTAAACTTGTTAATATTTTTTTTAATTATGAAATATATTAATAATATGAAACACTCAAAGCTCAAACACCCATGGCCTGAATACGGGATACCCCCTATCTCGGTATTTCTATTTCACACATTTCCCAAAATTCAAATCCACCCCCGTGAACTACAGTAATACAGTCGGCATTTCTAATTTTCTACCGTGAACCCGTTGCCCAAATTCCAAACCCTAAAATCATCCAACATTCCAGGCGCCTCTACCAATCGAAGACTCGAAGTTCTCCCCTACCGTCGGTCAGCAATCCTCCCTCCATTGCGGTCGCCTGCGCCGATCGAAGTCTTCCCCTTCACTTTGAATCGCGCCTGTGGTTTGTGAATGGCACCCTCCAAAGCCGTCTCCTTTGGTTTGTGAATCACACGTAAATCTTCCCCTTCACTCCATATCGATTTATGTTAACGTTTAATTTTGGTTTTTCACTTGCTTTAAAGTTTGGTCTACGGTTTACTTTTAGGTTTTTTCACCTAAACTTAAGAGATGAAGAGATGAACATGAAGTTGAAAGTTTGACATTTCATGCTATTCTTTTGACATTTTTGTGAAATTTTAAGCAGGTTTAAACTTGAAGAGATAACATGAAGAGAAGAGCCAACAGATTAATTGTTTTTTATGAATGTGTTATAGTTGAATATGTATTTCTTATCGTGTTCCTAAACAGGTCTTATCGTGTAACCTGTTTTCAAACAGGTTCGTGTTCGTGTTTGAAAAAAATGACATGATTACTTATCGTGCCGTGTTCGTGTCTACCCTGTTCGTGTTCTTGTCTTATCGTGTTCGTGTCTTATCGTATCACAGGTGACCTGTTATGCCAGCTCTACTTTTAACGAGTACATAGTTTATTGAATCCTAATATTGTTTATATTAGTGTGATCTCAATTGCCCAACAAACTTTTATAAAAATTTTAAAGTTTCAAGTTCAATTTATTTCTTATGCGAACCTGAATTAGTTATATACTTATATTATCATATTTATGGTATAAGTATCGTTTAATCATTATGAACTGATACACAGGTAAATACCATACACACATACAATATATATGTATATGTATATGTATATGTATATGTATATGCATATGTATATATTAGTGATACATTTTTTTAACAGTTAGAAATAATCCCTATATTTTTTTAAGTTAGGAAATCTTGCATATAATATACAGTCATCTATTGATGATCCTTGTAATTAAGTATATATAGACTTAGGGATTAATTATATTCTTTGAAATCCCGATCTTAGAGATAAAAACCTTAAACCTTCGGTCGTTCATTTGCAATCTTCAAATAAATGCGTAATCCATATTAAACTATATATTTTTATTAGTTACTCAATTTTTTATTCAATTTAATGTGAACCGTATATTCATTTTCAAAATTCCAAATGGACAGTCCAGATATAATTTAAGGGTATTCTCTCTAAAATCGGGCATCCACATGATACAATCTCGATAAACCTGAAATGATTGAAATGGTAAATTCGTAATATGTTCAAAAAGAGTGGCCTATTTAACAATTCATGACTTATTTAACCATGAGATTTGTGGTTAGCTTCATATCATGCAACATAGTACAATACACTTAACTGCTATGAAAAGCATGGCTCTCTCGTATCTTATCTTTATGGTGACCATTGTAACCGCCGTTGCATCTCCGATCGACAACCAAATCCACTTAATAATGCCACATTCCGGTTCCGCTGGGCTCAAACATCCCGACGAAATTAACTGCTTGAGCTGGCGGCTAGCCGTCGAAACCGACAACCACAAGGAATGGTCACAAATTCCCGGTTCATGTGTAGACTATGTCGGTCATTACATGCTCGGAAAACAGTACCGCGACGACTGTGAATATGTCGCGACCGAAGCCTATGAGTATGCCAAAGGCCTTAACCTCACCGGAGACGGCAAAGACGTGTGGGTTTTTGACATCGATGAAACCACACTCTCTAATCTCCCCTATTACGCTAGTGACAACGTTGCTTTTGGGTAATGTATAACTAGACTGACAATTTCAGACACAAGCACATTAACACGACACGATATGACTTTAACATGTTTCGTGTCTAAAACAGGTAGACACGTTAAGACCTGTTTATTTTTCGTGTCTAAACACGTAAAACCTATCAAGACCTGTTAAGAGTCGTTAAGACCTGTTAAGACATGTTAAAACCTGTTTAAAGTATAAAAAAATAATATAATAAAATAGGTAGGTAACAAATTATTTTGTAAAAATTTACTATTGTCTAACCTTTGTTCCTTAGCAGATTCCTTAACATGTTCTTTAATAGGATTTTAGCAAGTTCTGTAACAGGTTATTTATAGTGTTAATTATTAACATGTTTATTAACGGGTCATTTCGTGTTTACATGTTTTTAACGGGTCGTGTTCATGTTTGGAAAAACAGAAACGATAAGAATTTGTGTCTACCCTGTTCGTGTTTCATGTCTTAACGCTATATGTATTAACAGGTCATTTATGACCCGTTATGACATGAGCAGTATAGCCTCTCTTTTTTTATTTTTTTCTAATGTCACAATTATTTTTTCAACACGTGACTAATTATCAGTTTCTTTTGAAATTTGAATATTTAGGTACATACCATATAATTCGACTGCGTTTAATGAATGGGTTAGAAAAGCAGTGGCTCCGGCTGTACCAGGGTCTGTTAAACTCTACAAACAACTTGTCAACCTAGGATTCAAGATCGTGTTTCTTACCGGAAGTAGGGAAGCTCTGTTGGAACCTCGTAAAAAAAATCTAAAGGCAGTTGGTTATACTGAATGGGAGAAGCTCATCCTAAAGTCAGTAATTGATTCTTGCATTTGTTAAATAATTATGGGCTGTTTTGTGGCATTTGAATAGTCTGAAAGGGTTTGAATCTGAACCATTCAGATTCAAACCGTTTGTTTCAGACGTCGGAAACGAAAAAAAACATATGAATCAGCCTTTGAATGATTCAGACCTTGAACCAAGTCTTAATGGAGAAAAAGGAAGGGTGGTCGTCTTCCTTCTCGACGCCTCCTCCACTCGATCCCCAGACCCACTGTCGGCTTCCTCCTCTCCCACCGCCGAACGCACCGCACCTCCTGCCACTCGACCGCATCGCCGCTCGATTGCACTGCCGCTTGAAACCAACGCTCAACCGACACTCGAAACCATTGCTCAACAAACACTGATTTGATGGTTCAGATGGTTCGATGCTTCAAATGCTCGACGGCAGGCCCAACGGGGGAGACCAACAGGGGCGAAGGGGGCGTAGGGCTCGATTGGAACCCGGACCGGGTGCGGGTGGGGTGGCTAGGGTTTTGAACCAAAAAAATGAGTATTTTTTATTTTCATTCAGACGTGAAGCCAAAAGTCTTAACCGGTTAATCGCTTAATGGTTCAAACTCTCTTAAACATTCAGACATTTTAACCATTCAGAATTTAATGGTTCAGACATTACAAACGACCCATTAGTCTTGTAATTATCTAATGATAGCTATAGATTGTTAAATTTTTTTCATTGTTTGAAAAATATGTGTATAGGGGTGCCAATTATAGTGGCAATGCAGTGGAGTACAAATCAGGCGAAAGAAAGAAGTTAGAGGAGGCCGGATACAAGATTAGAGGTAATATGGGTGATCAATGGAGCGACTTGATCGGTACCAACCCCGGAGATCGTGTCTTCAAACTGCCGGATCCAATGTACTACATTGCCTAATTACTTGATCAATCGACTTGTTCCATCGGTGCTTCAAGTTTCTTAGTTGTTGGCATGAGTTACTTCTTTTGTATAAATAAGACCGACTTGTTCAAAGTCAGTTTAATGTTTATGGATAATTGAAGCACCTATTACCTAGTATGAAATGAGTGTTTTCTTTTTTAGTTTACCTTTTACATAAATTAAATCATGATATTATAAATGTATGTTTTTTTAACGGCTAATTTTTGGATTATTGACGGATCACTTGAGTACTATCGTGCCACTAGTGGTACCACTTGATCATATTTCCACCAGGTCATCAATTCGGTAAGAAAACTCAATACTTTGAGAAAACCTCTTTCTGGGATTCAAAAACTAAACAAGTCTTAACGTGTCGGCTTGTTTTATACACGAAACATGTTAAGGGTAAACACGAAACATGTTAAGGGTAAACACGAAACATCTTAAAGTCGTGTTAACGTGTCCATGTCTGAAATTACATGCCCTAATTAACACCATCAAATCACACCAACAACCGCTATACAAAGTAATAAAAATGGTTATTGTTTTTTTTTTTTTTTGATATTTTAATAATTTTCACTATAGAATTTAATAGTCCACCTGGGTTGGTTAATGGTTGTAACATTTATAATTTATTGAAGTAAACATACAACAAGAATGTAAATAACTCTACTTTATAATATACTATATTATTATCCCGTGTATTACACGGAATTAATACAAAATATTAAATAGTTAATTATAGAATTTAGAAATTATAAAATGATTAATTTATAAATTAATAAATACTTTAACTAATAAACAATAATTAAAAACTTCAATAACTAAAAAAATAATAGATGATCTTCTTGATTTGTAAGAATTAAAATCATTGAACTAATTAACATGAAAACTTTAGTTCATATTATGTCAAAATATAATTTTTGTAAATGAAGAATATAAAGTATGATTTATGTAATTAATAAAGTTAATTAAATGAGTCAATTTGAAAATATCATAACATGAATGACCGAAATGTAACTTTCCTAACAATTTTATTACTTTGGTTTTCAGCAAATTAATAAATATCATTTGTATAAGTATCTCATTTTTTAAAACTCTGGTCTAAAGTTTATTTTATTTAAAAAAAATCATTTTTAAGAAAATGGTTTGTTTCAAAAGCTTTTCTTTTCTAAATATAACGTAACATATTTCTTATTTTAAAATATTTTGATTTTATTTTTTTTACATTTTATAACTTTTTTTAATTGTGTTTTCTATTAAAAATATTTGACTTTAATTTTTTAAACCATTTTGTATATGAAAAAGGTCAATAATTTTTTATTATTATTATTATTTAAATGAGAGAGAATAACTATTAAATATGAGAGAATTGAATTAGGTTGATAAAAAAGTGACATGTGACAATGTTTGTGTAAAAAGTTGACAAGTGACAAACAAATATGTTTCTTTATAGAATAGTAAGATTTCGAGTCATCTGCTTGAGGGTCTCAAAAAATAATGCTTTAATGATATGTGTTAATTGGCTAGTATTTAGTTTGTCATGGTCATAAATCTAGGAAGTTGTTATTCTTACACCCTTATACAACCACCGTACGAGCCGTATAGCATCCCTAATACGACCAATACATCAGGCGTACATGCATGTACGACCGTACTTGCTAGTTGTGATCAGATTACAAGGGAATTTCTATGAAGCAATACGGGACGTATATGTTTGTACAGGCCTATTGATCCTTAAACAGCTCGTATAAACATATATATACGACCTGTACAATTAGGTAGATGTGTTAAATTAAAATTGTAGAGTGTCTAAATGACCACTCTAAATCGATCGTATGTTTTTGTCACATAAACATATATACTTCCAGAAATTAACAAGAAAATAGACGTGGTGCATCGACTAACACATGAAATGAGATTTGTGGTGCATTTGCTTAGCCAACGACAGGAAATTGGAGGATCACTAACACATAAGCTTTCTATTAGATTCTAGAGGGTAGAGAAAGTTAATTAACGGTGTAAAAGTGGATGCTAAAATTTAATAATTTATATAAGTTGTGGGATTGAATTTAATTATTTGGGAAATTAGAAAATATGTTGGTCTTGAGCAAGGGTTTCAGAACCAGATTGAACCGGCCGGCCGAACCGGGAACTGGAGGTTTGGCCGCCCAAAATAGGCATGCGAACTTGATTCAAACTAACCGGCCGGTTGAGCCGGTTCATTTGTCGGACTGGGAACCCGTTCACTGGTCGGATTTTTTTTAACTAAAATCTAAAGATTGAGACATTAAAACCAAATCATATATTTTTTAACATGGTTTTGTTTGTTTAAATGTATTTATAAATGTATATTTTTTTTGGAATATATTATATATTTATTATGTTATCCAGTTTTTAAGTTTGGTCCGACTTGTTACAACCGATCCGACCCGACCAGTAACCAGTAAGACGTCTGATTCAACGTCCGGTTGTGTTTTGAAAACATTGGTCATGAGTGGTTTTTTGAGTCTTCACAATTTTTTTTAACAGCATTTGATTTCAACGTGTGAACTACTGATTTCCAGGCCACGTCACCAAGGTCTAATTACCATGACCTCCGTTGAGATCCCACCACTACCCAGGAGGAAACCGTACTGGAAACCCACTAACCTCCCAAGAACCCATATTTCGCCTTGAGAGGATGGCCTTATATTAACAACAAGAAAAACGTGTTATTTACGTGGTCCCAGCCTTAATACCTCAGTTCCATCATCTTACTATATGTCCACACAATTCGTTAAAGTGTGGCCCATTAATTATCTATAAGAAATTAAATTTATTAACCTGTAAATATCAGCTTAAATTTCTTTTATATATGAACACGTGTTATCATTACAGTAAGCCTTTTTTAAATATGAATGTATGTTATTACCATAGCAAACCTTCTTTAAATACGGACATGTATTAATTATGTAATTACATTTGTATAATGTACAAAATTAAACTTAACTATCTTTCAACTTTTTAAAAAATAAATACTATGTATGATTTTTTTTATTACATTTTAATATTTTTGTAAGTAACATGAAATTAAAATCTATTTTATACAAACGGGTACAAAAATGATAAATTTTTAAGTATTATTAAAACATACTTGTTTAATTTTGTATATATTTTAATAAAATAATTAAAATTTATAAACTATTAAGTTTTCGCACAATTCTGTACATTTTGATTTATAATATTTAAAATTATGCTTAAATATCTTATAATTTTTTTTAAAAAAACATGTATTATTACCTATTATATCTCAATTTTTTTTAACTATGTAACATGAACCGTAAATCCATTTTATCCATTTTATCACACACGATTACAAACCATAAATTTGAGATTTAAAATTTGAGTTATATTTAGAATATGTGTAAATTATTTTTTCACATCTTTTGATAATATATATTAGCTCATAACTTATTAGTTTCTCTTTACTTCTATATAAATAAAGTTATGTATTTGTTAAGAAATTAGAAAACAAAAGTATATTTTCTCATATATTAGATTCTCTTTTAGATTATTCTGAGTTCATAGTGTATTAAAACTTTATCTAACTTTAACAGATCGATTCCTTTGATTCAAATTTAAACATGAACACGAAAATAATAATGAAATAGAGATTAGATGAAACATGTGAATCCAGTGAAAGTATTGTTGATTCCTGACATCGTTCTTGACAGCACCGGATCGAATGGGTTCCCGTTTAGGGTGTACGGTTAGGATGAAATGAGGAGGGGCTCGGTGGTGAGTTCACGAAATCCAGAGAGTTAGGGATTTGTGATGATGATGTTGGTAACCAAGATTATGAGCCCTAAGCTCCTTTATATATACACCCAAAGGGAAACCCTAATTAGGATAAATAAGGATAATTACGTCCATCAAATAATTATCTATCTGCTAAGGTAATTAAGTAATTGATCTATTTGGTTAAATAATCATAAGGGCCATATTGTAAATATTCAGTCTTACATTCTCCCACTTGGCCAAGTGATTATTTATTATGAGAATCAAATAAGTCTGCAGATGAATGATACTCATTTTAGTTCTAAATTGTAATCATAGCAGAGAAATACAGTCATTGAATCGGTTATTCAATTCAAGACTCCCATTAATCATGCTACAATACAAATTTAAAACTTAAGTTAGGATCAATTAACAAGTAAGCCCTTTAACGAATGATTTGTGTTATTAATGTCTATATGTCATTAGGCATGCATAAACATATATTTAGAGACAAACAAATCAAATAAGTGAGCAAATTTCATTAATCATAAGTAAGTACATTATGCAATAAGGTCTTTACATAAGCCCATCTTCGAAACATGTTCTTCGAATATCTTAGGAGGGAGACCTTTAGTCATCGGATTCGCAAGCATAACTTTAGTGCTTATATACTCAATACAAAGGTTATTTTCCTCAACTCGCTCGCGAACGAACAAGTACTTTGTATCAAGATATAAACCAGCACCAGTCGAACTGTTACTATTTGAGAAGTTAACGGCTGCTGAGTTATCACAGTAAAGCTTCAATGGTCTAGAGATAGAGTTAACGACTTTGAGTCCAGCAATAAGGTTTCTCAACAACATTCCATGACAGGTTGCATTGTACACTGCAACGTATTCAGCCATCATAGTTGAGGTTGTTGTTAGCTGCTGCTTATGACTCTTCCATGAGATCGGTCCGCCTGCTAACATAAAGATGTACCCCGAAGTGGATTTCTTATCATCTTTGCATTTAGCATAGTCAGAATCAGAATAACCAACCACTTCCAAATTATCACTTCTTCTATAAGTCAGCTTGAAGTCTTTTGTCCCTTGGAGATATTAAAGCACTTTCTTAGCTGCTTTCCAGTGATCAAGGCCAGGATTAGTCTGATAACGGCCAAGCATTCCAGCAATGTAAGCGATATCAGGACGAGTACAGACTTGAGCATACATAAGGCTCCCGACTACTGATGCATAAGATATCATTCTCATTTGCGCCTTTTCAGCCTCAGTCTTCGGACACTGAAATGAACCTAAGACATCTCCTTTAACTACTGGAGCTACAGAGGGAGAACAGTGTTGCATATTGTAGCATGTGAGGAACCGTTCAATGTAAGCCTTCTGAGATAAACCCAAAAGTCCATTGACTTGATCTCGGTATATTTCGATGCCAATAACGTAAGAGGCCTCTACGAGATCCTTCATGTCGAAATTATGCGAAAGTAAGCGCTTCGACTCATGCAACATATCTAAGCTGTTAATTGCCAAAATAATGTCATCGACATAAAGGACACGTATAGTAAAGTTGCTCCCACTCATCTTGAGGTATGTGCATTGATCCATTTGATTTTTCAGAAAACCGTGTTTCTTTATCACTTCATCAAACTTTAGATACCATTGACGTGAGGCTTGCTTCAACCCATGAATGGATTTCTTTAGCTTGCAGACTAAATGCTCTTGACCTTCAGGCATAAAGCCCTCAGGCTGTTTCATGAACACGTCTTCATACAAGCCGCCGTTTAGGAAAGCAGTTTTGACGTCCATCTAATGCAGCTCTAAATCAAAATGAGCTACGAGGGCCATCACGATCCTTAAGGAATCTTTACGAGAGATAGGTGAGAAGGTCTCTTGATAGTCAATTCCCTCTTTCTGAGTGAAACCTTTCGCAACCTATCTTGCTTTGAAGCGTTCAATGTTCCTATTCGGATCCAGTTTTGTTTTGAACAATCCTACGGGTTTTACTCCGTTGGGTAATTCTACCAAATCCCAAACATCGTTTTTCTTCATGGAATCAAGCTCATCGGTCATAGCTATCTGCCAATCAGAAGACTGATCACTAGTAATGGCTTCATGATAAGAGGTAGGATCAGTAAACTTTCCGGCATTCATTTCAGCTTCAGTCAGGTAGGTTACATAATCATCAAAGTTAGTAGGCACTTTAAGCCTAGATGACCTCTTGAGTTGATTAGCGGGTTAAGCATGGGTGGTATTGTTTTGATGTTGATCAGATGAGGTGCCTTCATTCTTGGTAACATTTAGAGTAGTAGTGAGTCCTGATTGTGTCGGAGTAGGTGTAGTAAAGTTCGGAGTAGCATGGTGTACAAGAGGAGTGATCGGAGGTAAGTTAGTCGACGAGTGTCTCCCCCTCGTCTTGTACTTCTTGCAAATCAGAGTCAGGATTTTCGCTGCTCCCACTGACCTTTGAATCCTCAAGGAAATAAGCATGCTTTGTTTCTACAAGTCAAGTGACATGGGTAGGACAATAGAATCTATAACCCTCTTAGTGATCGGGATACTCGATGAAGCAACATGTAACATTTTTCATGTCAAACTTCTTTAAGAAGGGATTATAGAGTTTAGCTTCAGCAAGACAACCCCATACTTTCATATATCTAAAACTCGGTTTCCTTCCTGTCCAAAGTTCATAAGGAGTTTTAGCGACAGATTTTGAAGGAACTTTATTGAGTATATGAACTGTTGTCTTTAAGGCCTCGGTCTAGAGGAATGAGGGTAAATCCGAGTTGGCTAACATACTGCACACCATGTTCATTAGGGTTCTATTTCTCCTTTCAGCAACACCATTTTGTTAAAGAGTATCGGGCATGATGTATTGGTTCACGATCCCCTGTCCTTTCATAAAATGGACCAGGAGCCTGACCCACATCTGTATGTCTATCATAATATTCACCTCCTCTATCTGATCTCACAACTTTTAGTTTAAGATTTAGTTGATTTTCAACTTCAGTTTTATAATCTTTAAAAGTTGTAAGTGATTCAAATTTGTCCTTGATTAGATACAAGTACATGTAACAAGAATAATCATCAATAAAAGTGATAAATGAAGTATGTCCAGTTATTCCAGCAATGGTGTAAGGGCCACTAATATCGGTGTGAATAATTTCTAATAAATTAAAACTCCTAGCGGCACCTTTCTTAGTTGTTGTTGTCATTTTGCCTTTAAGGCATTTGACACATGTTCCAAAATCAGTGAAATCAAGAGAAGGTAAAACTCCATCCTTCACAAGTCGAGATAAGCGATCCCGTGAGATGTGGCCTAAACGTTGATGCCACAACATGGATGAAGTTTCTAAGTCTCTTTTTCTTTTAGTCTTTGTTGAGTTCTCATTAATGTTATATGACAACAAAGACCTAAAGAAATCATCATCTAGTTCTAACTTATAGAGACCACCATCCAAAAGACCAGTACCAAATACTTGAGAATTAGAACTAATAGTAAGTCTGCCATTACCATGAGAAACATAAAAACCATCCATGTCTAACTTTGGTCCTGATACAAGATTCCTAGAAATTTCAGGAATATATAAGGTATCATAAAGTTTAATACATAGACCGGTTTTCGTTATTAATTCTAAGGTTCCCATGGCAGCAACTTATGGTTTCTTTCCATCCCCAAGCTTAAGTGTTCTTTGGTTTTTTTCCAGCCTCCGGATTGTAAGGAATCCTTGAGTAGAATTGGTCACATGGACCATAGAACCAGAGTCAAACCACCATGTATTAGTTGGAACATTTAAATTAAAGGACTCAATTATCATATTAAGATGATTACCTCTCTTAGCCAGCCATTCCTTGAAGTCAGGGCAATCTTTCTGCATATATCCTACCTTTCGGCAAAACTTGCAGTAAGGCTTGCCATTGGAATTGTTAGAGCTGGAAGATGCACCTGCATTGGACTTAGGGACTTTAGAAGCTTCCCTATGAGTATTGTTCTTCCTTTTCTTCAAACCAGTAGCCATCAGGTAAGCAACATCGGGTTTGTCCAGCTTCTGACGTTCTTCCTCTTGTACGCACATGGCAATCAACTCGTTCATCATCCACTTCTCTTTCTGAGTGTTGTAGTTGATCTTGAAAGCCTCGTAAGATGAAAGAAGAGAAGTCATGATGAAGTGGAC
Source organism: Mikania micrantha (assembly GCA_009363875.1). Taxonomy (NCBI): domain Eukaryota; kingdom Viridiplantae; phylum Streptophyta; class Magnoliopsida; order Asterales; family Asteraceae; genus Mikania; species Mikania micrantha. Next base: position 43,673,712 of record CM018690.1, read on the forward strand.
TAAGAAACCATCACTAATCTCCAAGTCTAATCCCTTAAGTTTACGGGCCATGCCGTTCATCATCATGATGTGCTCACGAATGTCACTGACTCCATCATACTTTGTAGACACCAGTTTCATGATCAGGGTGCTAGCATGCGCCTTGTAGGTTCCTTTGAATTGCTCCTCCATAGAGTTAAGGTAAGCCTTGGCATTAGCCTAATCAGGAATTGCTCCTCTGATGATTGGGCTAATGGAGTTCTTGATAAACATGAGAGCCATACTATTAGCCTTCTCCCATTTCTCATACAGCAGCTTAGCTTCAGCATTGCTCTTATCAGTGACGGCAGGAGGTGCAGGCTCTCTCAGTGCGTAGTCGAACTCCGTGATCCCAAGAGTCACCATCAGTGAATCTTTCCGAGCAGATTAGTTTGCACCAGTAAGGGTTTCAATTCCCATATTGGGAGCTGTGAATCCAATTAGATGAGAAAGAGTAATATACTACGGCTATAGAAGAACTTAGAGTGAAAGAACTTAGAGTGATCTATGGGGTAACTTAGATCTAAGGCAGGCATATATAAGGACCATTATAGTAATGAAGATGTGATAAGAAGTCTACTATAACATCAAATTAATAGACTAAATTAGGTTCTACTTAAACAAACGGGTTTCACTTTGGTTAATAACCATTCATCTAAGTATTAAGAACAATTTAGTTAGAAAATAAAATGTGCGTTAGGAATGTAACACATCACCTTTGGGTAGAAGTGAGACATTAATAAGCTTTATGCACATGTTAAGTTTGCAAACATATATGTAACACATTACCTTTGGGCAAAAGTGAAACATACATGCTTTAAGGCAAAATGATGTCATGTGAATATCTAATGTTTAAGGATATGCACAAGTAAGTGACGATACTTAATAAGACTCGAATAATAAGATGTAACACATCACCTTTGGGCAGAAGTGAAACACTCGTTACTTAGTTTAAGCAAATTTTGTATTTTTAAGGTTTTGTAAAACATAATAGTTTAATGTTTTAACAAAACTCTTTAATTTATCTCTTAGCCCCCCTGAAGTTATTAATGTTCTCGAAAATAATTATTACTGTACACGAAATTTGTAAAGTTTCTGACGTTATTAATGTTCTCGAAAATAGTTATGTACTCGAAAATAGTTATGTATTCGAGTACTCTTAGATTTTCGAGTACTCTTAGATTTTCGAGTACAGTTGTTCGAGTACCTTATTTCGTGAACTTCAAATTTCGAGTACACTCAAAATAAATGTAATTTGGGGTACCTTAAATTTCGAGTATTTTAAAATTCGAATACTCAAAATTTCGAGTACTTAGAATTTCAAGTACACCAAATTTCGAGTACTCTTAAGGTTTTCTGGAAAAAACGACCAGTTTTCGTACTCGTTTTTCGAAACGGTTTTGGATTTTGAATCAATTTCGTGATTAGGAATCGATTAAACAACATATCGCTCTGATACCACATGTTGAATCGATTCCTTTGATTCAGATTTAAACATGAACACGAAAATAATAATGAAATAGAGATTAGATGAAACCTGTGAATCCAGTGAAAGTATTGTTGATTCCTGACATCGTTCTTGACAGCACCGGATCGAATGGGTTCCCGTTTAGGGTGTACGGTTAGGATGGAATGAGAAGGAGGGGCTCGGTGGTGAGTTCACGAAATCCAGAGAGTTAGGGATTTGTGATGATGATGGTGGTAACCAAGATTATGAGCCCTAAGCTCCTTTATATATACACCCAAGAGGAAACCCTAATTAGGATAAATAAGGATAATTATGTCCATCAAATAATTATCTATCTGCTAGGTTAATTAAGTAATTGATCTATTTAGTTAAATAATCTTGAGAGTCATATTGTAAATATTCAGTCTTACAATATCATAATCATTATCATCATTATCATATTTAATATATCTAATCATTAGCAAAATTAAAATAGAGTCTGAGAATGATAATATAAAGACAGTAGAATTATAGAGGTTGTTTCCAATGAGACATCGTCTCATGACTTTATCAAAATATCAAGAATGTTTAATGCATGGTATGCTAAAAGAAGAAGAATGAAGATGAAAAGAATGAACTTAGCTGAAGAATGAAAATGTAAAAATAAATAAAATAAAAACTAAAATAAATTTGTAGCAATATTATTCAAGAAGACCAAAGATTTATAAAAATATAAGATTTATTGATTCTAAACAGGACAAATAAAAGAAGCACAAGAAGAAATGATCTACGATTTAGAAGAAGAAAAACTAAGATGAAGTCATCAAGATTGGTGAAGCTGGCTACTTCACTCTTCACAATGTAAAACGGTATTTAGGTGGTAGTTTGTTTTTCCTGAAAAGGTCTGCGCATGCTTTTTAGTCCGCGGCGTACAGACCATGCGCAGACATTGTCATTTGCAGATTGTTTATTTTTCGAAAATGTTTCTTTAAAAAACGTATGCGTGAGCTCTTCTTAGATCATATCTTGCCCAGTCACTTTTGAGATCTTCTAAGGTATGCGGAGACCACCCACCACCACTTATCACCCACCCTCCACCACCGTCGTCCCACACCAACACCGTCAGCCACCACTTATGTCACTATTGTTCATCGCCACCACTGTAGGCCACCCCTACCAGTTTATTTTAACAGTCAACAGATGTTAAAAAATAACAGATATTTGGTCAACTTGTTATTCAACATATGTCTGCAGATGTGGTCCGTAGATTGCAGACATTTAATCCCCTAAAAAACAAACACTACATAATCTTTAAGAGACATAACATAACATAGCATAACATAACATACCTAGTGAAATTCCGCTTATCTTCAAGGGACATGTTAAGAATAAAAGATGGTATTAATTTAAAAGTCAATATTGTATTTAGTAGTAGGTAAATCGTTAGTTTCTATTTAGCTCTATACTACCTTTCCTCTCTAGATTATCTTACTTTATTGTTGTGTTTATGTGACTTTATTATAGATAACCAGTGGCGAAGCTTGACCCCAAGCGTAGGGGGGCGAACATAGGGTGTATTTTTTTTTCCGGGGGGCGAAATAAAAATTTTAAAAAATTTTGCACTACGAATCGGGAAATGTACACCACTGAACGAAAAAACAGGGGGCGAGCCCCCCCTAGCCCCTTCAAAGCTGCGCCCCTGTAGATAACTAAAGCAACTTGATCCTTTCCTTAAACTATAGGAATTTCTAGCTTGTGTGCATTTTATGAGAACTCTTACATGAACTTAACGCGAATATAAAAACATATCGTAAACAACAAGTCAAACAAATGGAATGAAAGAAACAATGCAGCAAAAAAGAATTAAAGAAATATAAACTTAGTTTAATTCTCGACGCTTCTTTAATGCAACCATGGGTGGCCCGACAGACATAAAGAGTAAAGATAGGGCTTGAGGCCTCCAAAATCTTAGAGCTCTGATTTTGAACAAATTTTCTATATACGTTGTAATTTTGTTAAATTGATCCAAAAATAAGAGTGAATAATACAACAATTTTAAACTTTATAAATCAGTCGTTTAGAATTTTAGTTGAAAAGTTTAATCATGCATTCACTAATTTTTTCACTCATTTAAAAATTGAATTCTTCAACTACTTTTATTCTTATATTCTTGATTTTTTTGCTTATTTATCTTCATTAATGTGATATTTTAAAATTTTAATTGTAATCACGATTAAATTTTCAATTTTGTCATTGTATATTTTTATTGTATATAGACTTTCAAAATTATTTATGATTATATGTTTTATTAAAATTTTTAATTCTTAGTTGATATGATAATAGCCGTTCAAAAAAAATTGATATAATAATAAGACATAATGCCCTTTTACTAGCACTTTTTTAGTTATTTAATACAATTTTATTGTTTGGTAGTTAGATGTTTGCTATTTAATTATCAGAAGGATAATATGTTAAGTGTATATTGTAAACATTTATTAGAATTGAAAGCAAAAATTTTTGTTACTAAAAGGGCATAAATTTATTGTTCGCACCAAAATGCTTGGGTCGACCCTAAATTTAACAATTCAAATTTTTTCTAAAAAAAGCATGAAAAGCATTTGGTAAAAAACCATATTACAACAGACGCTAACATAGCTTCGAACTCATGACCTATGCTTGAAAGGGTCTTCGCTCAACAAACTTCATCAACCAAAGTTCCTTGTTTAATTATATCCCTCACTCAATTATTCATTACCTGAAGCAAATTGTAATGTTAAATAAATTAATAAATCTATTTATTGTAATAAATAAAGGTTTTTAGGAACACAAGTCATCTTTTTAAAGTGTCTTAACTTTAATTTCTTGGCTCTCTCTCCTTAAAAAAAGTTTATAATACATTAGATATATTTATATTAAAAAAATTAAAATTATTATAAAATATATAATTTCAAAAACAGTTTTTTTTAAATGATTTGTTTATAGAAACAAACTTAACTTATTATTTAAAGAAATAATATAATTATTTTATTACTTAAATTGTTAAATATATAAAATTTATATTATATGTCATATTTAAATATCATCTCATAATGTTTAAATTTTAATTGATAACTATTTATCATTTTTTTATTTAACCTGTGTAATACATGAGATACTAACTTGGTTAATTAATAAATAAATCACATCCTCTCACATGACAGGCTTTTATTAATTAGCACCTTTGAAAATTAATAAATTTGGATCTTGTTTCTCATGGGAGGCCTCGAGGAGAGGCAAACCCGACATCCGTTCAATGCTCATTTCTTACAATGGTACAAAAAATTTAAAAAATAGTTTTATATTATATACGTTTACTTATTTTTAAAAATATAAAACCAAAAAATCTCAAATTTATAATTTCTTAGGGGCCTTTTTATCTTGGCTCGTCCGGAGCACTTGTATTGTCAGGACCGTCTCTGTTGTTTCTATTTGAAAATTTTGCAGTTTCGTTGTTGGTCTAAAATAAATCTGAAGAAAACAATTAATCTTTCACCGGAAAACCAATGTCTCCATCTGTAACTATTCTCCAATTTTGGTCTCATATTAACATCATATTTATATTTTTACGTGTAGGATGAACAGATTGCTGCATGATGATGATGATCAGGAACATATATGGCAGCAGCAATTGCATGCTTGCATGATCGAATGTTGAAATTTCTGTAGGGTTATGTATTGATCAAATGGGGAACAAAAATAGAGATTTCGCCCCGATGTTAATGAAATTCGGGGCGGCTTTCGCATTGTCTCTTGGTGGAGTTGTTTATACTTTGATCGTAAACAAAAGATCAAGATCTTCTCAATCCCGGCCTGATCATCATCGTAATCTTTCATGTTCATTTTGTTAATTTGTTTCCTGTAAATTCAATTTATTTGCTCATGAGTTTTAATTAATGAAGAATGTTTGTTCAGATCATAACAAGCAGGTGAATTCGAGAAGCAATCATCTTCATTTCAATCCTTTGGCATCAGATAATCATGTAAGAACCTTTCATGTCTGCAAATTCTCTTCTTGATCGTTTGTTATGCAAGTTTTAATTCTTGAACGTAAATCGGTGAACCGTGGTTTTGATCGTCAAGAATAGGTAAATGTCAATATATCATGGAATGGAATTTAAATTCCAATTTCATTAAAATCCATGTAGAGGTGTTCAGTTTTCGAATCGGACTCGAAAAATTGAAATTCGATTCGCTTTTGATTCAAAAATTACCAAGTTGAAATTCGATTCGAATTTTCATATTTGAATTCAATTCGATTCGGGGTATAATATCGAATTTCGAATATCATATTTTGAATTTCGATTTGATTCAAAATTCGGATAAAATTATTTATATATATATTTTTATTATATATATACAAGTAGTTAATATGTTTAAAAATTAAAATTTTTAATTAGGTAGTTTAGTTTATAAAATATGAAGTCTTATTAAACAAATGTCAACCCAATTATATAATATCCTATAATTTTATCAGTTTGAATGTTATCTCTAGTATTACAATTTAAATGTTGTTATTTGATATTTATATGTTTAAGGTTTATTTGATATTTTAGATGCATAAACATGTATAGCAATTATAAAGAATTTTTTTAGTTGAATTTTAATCCAACTACTTCGAATTCGAATTCTGAATGCGAATACGAATCGAATTCGAATTCTCTTAAAAAATTCAAAATTCGAAAACCATTCGATTCGAAATATTCGAGTCATTCGAAATTCGATTCGATGAACACCCCTGATCCAATGATCGAATTCCTCCTAACCAAACAAGTTTCATTTGCAGTATTGAATGATCTTGTTCTTGAGAGTTTCGGTTAACCTATGGTGCAGGAAGAGTTTCATCATCCAAACAACACACCTGAAGGATATTCACGAGCCGAAAGGGATGCTCATGAGCAAGAGATCAAGAGCCTAAGAAACACAGTCAGAATCCTTAAAGAAAGAGAGCACAACTTAGAGATCGAGTTACTCGAATACTATGGTCTTAAAGAGCAAGAGACTGCAGTCATGGAGCTTCAAAACCGTCTTAAATTGAATAACATGGAAGCGAAACTTTTCGCTCTAAAAATCGAGTCGTTACAAGCTGATAACAGGAGATTAGAGGAACAAATGGTTGATTACAAGAAAGTTGTAGCGGATCTTGAAGTTGCACGAACCAAAATAAAGATGCTAAAAAAGAAGTTTAAATTAGAATCTGAACAGAACAAAAAACAGATTTTGGATTTCCAGCAACAAGTTCAGAAAATGCAGGATGACGAACGCAAGATTGTATTAGAAGCTGAAGAATTGAAAAAATCAAACCGTAATTTGCAGGTGGAAAACACAGATTTAGGTTATAGATTAGATTGTGTCCAACTTCTTGCAACGTCAGTGCTAGAAGATGGAGAGGCAAGATGATTACTCCTTTGGTTTAGTACACTTTACATTTGTTTCTTTTATATGTTTTTATTACCGGATCGGATCGGATCGAATCGAATCGATTGGTCGGATCAGAATCATGTGCCCAGTTGGCTCACTTATGTTTTTTAGAGTAAAAATGACATTTTAATCCTTATGATTTGACAACTTTTGCGTTTTTAGTCTAATAGTTTAAATTTTGTCATTTTGATCATTATAGTTTCTATTTTATTATCATTTTAGTCAAATTAAATTTTAGAGAAAATCCTCAAATACCCATTTGATCATGTTTTTTCTCATAAATATCCATTTGACTTTCTAATGCTATAAATGTACATACTGTGTACGAGCGCCGACGCCCATGTGTACATAGGCAGACACCTATACAAAACACCATTTAAATGTTGACACTTGTCTTATATAGGCGCGGCAAAAAACGTGTACAGTCGGGCTCCTGTAATTAATAGGCGGGTACTTGTAATTATACAGGCGGACGCCTGTACACATTTTTTGTCACGCCCATAGAAGACACATGTCAACTTTTAAATGGTGGTCGTATAGGCGCCCGCCTATGTACATACAAGCGTTGGCGCCCGTAAGTGGGTGGACACTGGATTTTTAAGCGGACATTTTGAGGAAAACTTTGGTCAATCTGATTATTTTGAGGATTTTTCTTGAATTTTAAATTTTTGGACTAAAATGGCAGAGACGAAACTGCAACAAAATGGAAAACATAACGACTAAAATGATAATATTTAAACTATTGGATTAAAACGATAAAAATCGCCGGAACTGAAATGACATTTTACTTTTTTTTTTTTTAAATGTCTCTTGTTGTACCGATGAACCAGACCCGGTAAAATGTCTGGTTTGATTATGAAAGATAGCTAACAAATAGCTCATGGGTTATCGATTGAATCAACAGACGGAAAAAGTGAAAGAAGAAAATCAAAATCTGAAGAAACAGAACGAAGATTTATCAAAAGAAATCGAGCGACATCAAGCAGATCGATGTGGTGACGTTGAAGAACTCGTGTATCTGAGATGGATCAACGCATGTTTACGACACGAGCTTCGAAACTATCAACCGGGACCCGGTAAAACAACTGCTAGAGATCTTAGCAAAAGTTTAAGCCCAAAATCAGAAGAGAAAGCAAAACAATTGATCCTCGAATACGCCAACAAAGAAGGCGGAATTGACTCCGAACAATGGTCAATTTCTCAAGCGTCAATCATCACAGATTCCGGCGAGTTTGATGAGTCTTTCATCGACGATCAGTTACGTCATAAGAACAGCAATACCTTTTTTGGAAAGCTAATGCGAGTGATAAGAGGGAAAGATAGCCATAGCAGCAGCCCTAGCCATCACCACCATCACTATCATCGGAATCATAGCAGGAATTCATCTATGGGGATATCGGAATCAGGGGGAGATGACATGCTTTCATGCAGTTCGTCGGAGAATCAGAGATTCAGAACACCATCAGGAGGGTCAAAAAGATTGACTCATAGGCATAGTGATTCAAGCTTTTATTCACATGAAGATTCCGTTGCAGGCGGTGGTAGTGGTCGTCGGCGTTCGTGTTCTTCCGGTGGCCAGAAATCTGAGCTGACGAAATACGCAGAAGCTTTGAAAGATTCGCGTGCCAAATCCAACTTCAACAAGTCTCACAGGACTCACAGGAGCTCCCCCTCACTTTGTTTTTTTTAATTTTTAATTTTTAATTGTTTCCCGGCAAACAAACACATGTGTATATTTATTTATGACACGAGGTATCATTGGTTCGAGCTCTGTAAGTGGTGATTTAATGAATATTCAGGTGAGAAAAAAATCATTTATGACCCATTTCAGAGGGTTCTCGCGCATATGATGTGGCCGCATTTTACCTCTGTCCGATGAACCCTATTAAGACAACATACGTAGTTTATAATTTTGCCCCAAACAAATTTGATAGTAACAAAGGAAACATAAATATCATATCATCATACAATTTACTTCTAGCGTATTTGTTATATGGTTATCAGAGTTCTTATTTATTTTTTATTTCTTTATTTATTTTTTAACTAAAACTAGTTTATATAATTATATGCTATTTGAAGTTCTTTTTATTTCTATAATGTTAAAAATAAAATAACACTACATAGAAAAAATCGAAATCCATCATATTTTGTCAAAAAGCTTTAGATATGCGAGGAAACTAGTTTTATACAAATCTAGTGGTCGGATACGTTAATGTCATAAATACATTACTCTAATGAATTACACTATAAACATAAACCGTTTTGTTTACCAACAAATTAAGTACAAACTTGTTAACATAATAAACCAACAAATGACGAACTATATTAAGATATAATTATAAAACAATATTAAGAAGTAATTATATATTTTCTATGTAGAGCTAGAGCAACATACTCCAATGTTTGATGACCTAAATGCAGATCTTTGAAATGGGCTTTAATTTGACCAAAAATCCAAAGCATACAAAATTTCTCCATTCTAGATCTCCATATCAATATAATAAAACCAATTAGCATCATAATCATAATCAGTAACCTTTCAAAAAAAATCCCAATAGCCATATCCAAGCAACTTGCCCCAATCATCATGAAATTAAGGCCATGGTTAAAAGCTTCATAAGGAAATGTTTAAATCATCTTAACTATCCTGTAAAATACACTTCGATTTTGAAAACAATACGAAGTTGAGTAATATAGATGGTTATAACATTGAAAGTTTGAAACAAACATACCATCTCAGGGGCAAATAATGTTTTCGTCCCCACCCATTTCAAAAAATTAATATGTCTTTTGGGTCCATAAATTTCCACGTCCCCTTTACATAACACTCAAAATCGGGCAGTGCACCATCTTATAATTTTTTTTTGAACAGCAAATTACAATTAAACCACCAAAAAAAAGTGAACCAGCAAGAAACTGGAACACACAGATACAACAAAAACCAAAAAATCACCAAGAACCATTACAACCAAGAACACCTATAGCTAAGGATCCAGCTAAAACTCAAAGTTCCTCCACTTTTCCCATGATAATTTACTCCACCTGGCTCTACTTTTAACCCACAAATAGCTGAGAGATTTAACATCTTCAAGGATACGTTGATAGGAGCATCGATTACCTTTGAATAGCACCTCATTACGACTCTTCCATATACACCAAATGGCGGTTAAAATGACAGCATGCAAGGCTTCATTTTTGCGATCCCTCCATATTCCAAAACGGTAGATCTCAAGCAGGTCTTGTACTGAAAACGCAAAGATGGGCCTATGCAACTTACACCAAGATGTGATTCCATTCCAAATCATAGTTGCAATAAAGCATGAGGAAAACAAATGACTCACATTTTCATTACAGTCCCCACATAGTATACATAGATCGGAACCAGTTATGACCCTTCTTTTTGCTAGAGCATTTTTAGTCGGGAGACGATCTAATTGTGCTTTCCATGCCAAAACGTTAACTTTAATAGGTACCCATTTGCACCAATGCAATACGAAACGAACCCCATGACCCCTATTTTTATTGCATAACAATCGTATGGATTTCACATTGAAGAGACCGGTAGAGTCGCCATCCCATTTCCAACCATCACGATTTCCGGAATAAGGTCTCGCCTCCATCATTTCTTTACAACTATCCATCTCCTCCAGTTCCTCCATTCGTATGGGTTGGGATGTCCAATCCCAGTGATTCACCATTTTACCTTCCACCCAGGATACGCGATCAATCACCTTACATGGTTTGTTCCTTTCCAATGAATACAATGATGGGAATGATACAGCCAGAGGTTTATCATCGATCCATGTGTCCAACCAAAATTTGATTAGACGCCCGTTTCCAACCACACCCTTAATTAATCTATCCAGATGAACATCAACCTCCATTAGGGAAAAATTAATCTTTGTAATATTCTTCCATAACCCCGTAATAATATTCCTACAAAGTAGATAATCTGGGATACAGATGGAAGAGTGAAGCGCATCAATAACCCTTCTCCACAGTTTATCTGGTTCCGTCTTGTATCTCCACCACTACTTTGCCAAAAGACCCATGTTAGCATCACAAAGGTTACCAACACCCAACCCACCATTTTTTTTTTAATAAGGAGAAAAAATATAAGGGAAGGCTATTAAGAACCGAAGTAGCCATCGTGATCCTGCCGCCCATGGATAATGTAGAAGCTTTCCACAAAGATATTTTTTTCTGGAAAACATCCACCACTGGCTTCCACATCCTGACTCGGTTCATATTTGCACCAACGGGTACTCCCAAATAAGTGAATGGCAAGTTACCCACACCACAATGCAATGCAGCCGCCATTTCTGTGGTTGCATTGTTAGGTTTAATCTTAACTTAGTTATTTATTTATTAGTAAGTTTAGTTAATATTTAGTTTGTTTTAATTTAGTGTTTAAATAAAGAAAAGGAAATTGTGGATTTGACCGGATCATTTGGGAAGACCCACTTTGTGGAGGAAGTGTACGTTAAGATTCAATATAGGTCAAATCTTTTGGAGGTTTTCTAGATAGAGTTAGTTTTATATTGTTTGGTTGTAAGGCTATAAATAGCCACCTGGTTTATCAATAAAAGTGTGTCAGTTTACTATTTCCTTTCTTCTTCATATTGATCATAAATACTAAGTTATCTTTCTTCAAATACGCGAGTGTGTAAACTGTTTTCTTTAGGTTTGAACCAACATGCATCAGGTCTCAAATTGATCCCAAATAGGCAGCACTTCCCCAAGTTATAATTGAAAATCATTCTTCAAGTTATTACTTATTAATTAGTTTGTTTCTTTCGATAAGTTTGCAAGTTAAGACTCATGCCAACAAATGGTCCTGTCACGAAACATGGGATTCAGATGCGTCATGACTATGATACCATTTTGTTCAAGAGTTATGATTGTTGCACATCTATAATTATTTAAAACAAAAGAGTTTTAGTTTTAGTTAAAGTGTGTGAAACCCAATGAAATACATTAAAATTATTTAATGTAATTTATTTTCGATCAGTTTCAAATATTCATATATATGGGATGTTCAAATAATAACTATTGCAACTTGAGAACCAAAATAACCATTTTTAGCCACAAATTTAAAAGGTATAATAGTAACTTCTCATATTTTAAAGAAAAATTACTTTTATACCCCTAAAAACACGTGGTTTAAAATTATTTTGTTTGGTATTTCAAATTTAATGGTTATTAATGGAGCAAGTCCCTATATATATGTATGTATGTATGTATGTATGTATGTATGTATGTATGTATGTATGTATGTATGTATGGATGTGTATGCTATACCCAATGAACACATGACAACAAAAATTATGGTATTTTTAATTTTTTATTATAATATTCCATTTAACAATTAGTTTGACTTTTTCTCAATAACTCGTGATTGTTACATTTTAAAGTATATATAATTTATAAAATTTTAAAATATCAAAGTATAAATCTCAATGAAAACAAAGTTGTTATCTAATCAATTTAATAAATTAATCAAAAATAATTTCTAACATTAATTAAAATAATCCCTCAATGTGGTGCAATTTTCTCCTTTTTGAAACCTTTTAATTTTTAAATTACAGATAAAATGAAGGTTTCATGACGGGCTTCATCCGGTTTGACGCTAGTCCACAATTTTCCGTTGAAAATTAAAACTCTTAGCTTATCCAAACTCTTAGCTAGCCATAATAGTTATCGTGTCATTTTTATAATTACTAGTAAAATATTACATAAAAATAAAAATATTATAGTTATCAAAGACTTGATTACTATTTCAAACACTTACCTTTTTCTTAAGTATTATCATAAACTAGGTTTATTCAACCCGCACGTTGCGGCGGGTTATCACTGTACACTCCCGAGAACGGGTATTATATATCATTTGCCGAAACATAAGTTCCATAGCAAAATCAAATCTCTCATCACGAACTATATACAAATTATCACAAAATATAAAATCATACAAATCCTTACAAATATGTTATAAAAATAATAGAAAAATTAATCACAAAATCCATCTCATGAATCGTTTTAATTAAAAGAAAAACCCAAATCTATAAACAAATATATCAAATTTAATAAAAACCCAAATATATAACCAAATATCTCAAATTTTATAAAAACCAAATATCTAAGCAAAATTCTCAAATTTAATACCCTTATCTCTCTTTACTACTTTTCAAAGTTAAAAAACTTCTGATGGTTCAAGTTTAAATTTTCAAAAGGTCACTAAATGGATTAGACACATAAATAATATATATATATATATATATATATATATATATATATATATATATATATAGGGGAGGGGACTTATTCTATTGAGAACCACTAAATATGAAAAAACCAAAGGAACTAATTTTGAATCATATGTTATTAGGGGTATAAAAGTAATTTAACTTTAAAGTATGAGAAGTTACTATTTTACCCTTTTAAATAACCACTCTATGTACAAAACTTAAAGCATAATGTACAAGTGTATTATGCAGTTTTTAAGTTCCTAACATAAAACTGGTTCTTAATGGAATACCTCCCTATAGGGGAGGGCTCCTAAGAAAACGCTTCTTTTTAAGAAAACTAAGAAAACCTTTAATCCACCATTGATTAATATAATCAATGGTTGAGATCATTAGTGGCAAGATTGTAATTACATAACAATCAAGGGATTTAATTATATAATTATAAGGGTATATTAGTCCAAAAAAATCTATTATCTCTCCTATATTAAATAAAATTCCTAAAATCTCTCCTTTCTCTCTCCTCTCTCATAAATTATGTACACAAATTAATTCAAAAAAAATCACTTAAAAAATTGAATTCAAACAATACGGATATTTTGATTCAAAAAATCTGAAATTTTCAATCAATTATATGATTACATATATGTAATCATATATTAGGTGTTATATACATGATTACATGTATGTAATCATATACCTGGTTATATATATTTAGGTGTTACACACATGATTACACATGTGTAATCATATATAGTAAGTGTTATATACATGATTACATATATGTAATCATACACTAAGTGTTACATACATGAGTCAAAAAATCTGAAAATTTTCAACCAAATTATATGATTACATATATGTAATCATATACTACCTGATATATGTAAATAATATATGTGATACAAAGAATTATTAAACATCAAAACAAACAAACATTTGATTACATACGTGTAACTAATATATGTAACAACAAAACATACATATATAGATAAAAATTGAGACTTGATTATCACCTATTTGATTTAATCAAGAATTTCGTGATTTTGTAATTGATTACATATATGTAACACTATTAGTTACATATATGTAACAAAAGGAAGAAACCGATCTATATACACTCAACATCGAGACAATGAACTTCTTTAATTCTATTATATCTTTTAGCAAAAAAAAAAAAAACCAAGAGAGAATATGATAAGGAAGTCAATAAATTAAAACATAAAATGGATCCTCTTTCATTTCAATTACATACCAACAAGAAAAGAAAATCAACAAAAAATGTAATAAACCAATAGTTCTTGCAAACACCATGAATTCATTAGAAATTCTCAACATTAGCTCCAATCATTAATGAAAACATACCCTTTGAGCTTTCTTGAAAACAACCAACTTGGTCCCAGTTTTCCCGTTTTGTATCACCGGTTATTGGGCTCATTTTTCAACTTTCGTCCATAATATTGTCATACGAACCAACGAAATACAATCTTCAACTGGAATCGGGCGGATCTCGGGGCCGACGACGAGTTAGATGTTGAAACTGCCGGTCACGAGCACGATTCCGACAGAGCTATGAATCAAATTATTCAAAAATTGATTCAAAAGATCGAGACTCTCGAGCAAGAGAAGCAACAGCTTGTTGACGATAGGAATCATCGGCAGCGAAAATTAAGATGTGGATAAAGAGATTTTGAGTTCTGAGGCTGATAAACAAGCGTTGAGTTCAATCGCTGCATGAGCGGTGGAACTTGAGACTGAGATGTCGAGGTTGCAGCATGATTTGATCTCATCGATGTCGGAGTCGCAGGAATGGAATGGTGAGTTGATTGAATTGAAGCTGGTTAAGGAGGAATTGAAGAGGATCAAGTCGAAGAAACCACTGTATGTGGTATGCGGTTTCTCTCGGCAAAGGTTTCTCCGGTGGAAGGGGATCTCCGACGACTTTTACGATTCCTTTTCCTCAACGTTGCTAGCCATAACTTGATTTGATTTCCCTAGCATCAGATTCAACCATGGTTGGTGCTGTTGAAAATTGAATCGAGTATGATTTGTGGTTGTGAGGAAAATTGAAATTGGAAGTCAACCATTTGAAAAAAAAAACTGAAATCATTGAAAATGATATAAATTCCATAAATAAAAAATATTAATTTACTAAAACACCCTCTTTAATTAAAAATAATTAAATATTAAAGAATTTTTTTGATTGGTTGAGAGAGGTTTTCTTAGTTTTTTTGAAAATAGGCAGTTTCCTTATGATCCCTCCCCTATATAATATATATATATATATATATATATATATATATATATATATATATATATATATATAATATATATATATATATATATATATATATATATATATATATATAGGGCATGGAATTTTTGATAACCCTCATCTTTTGTTACAACCCATTAACCATCATCTAATGGTTACTTTAAAAATGTAAGTGTATAGGATGGTGACACGTGTCAGATTCCTTTTTTTTCTTTTTTTTAATATAAAGGGCATTTAAGACATTTGTTATTTAAATAAAGTTTACCCTACTTTTTTTAAACATTCATAACTTTTTTATACTATATTATTTTTTAAAAAAATGCACCATTATACTCGTCTCATTTTTCTCTTTAATTTCGTTATAGTCTCGACTAGTTTTTTTTTTTGATGTCATGTATTTACATCATTGTAACGAGTTTAAAGATAACAAATTAATTAGAAATTTTTTCTAACAATGGTAAATTACAGTAATATAACAAAAAATGAAGTAATGTAACACAAAATGAAGTAATTTACAATGACATAATTAACGGTGACGTAACACATTATTTTATTTTTTTCTCTAACAATGATAATTACAGTGATGTAAATAGAACACATTATTTTGATTTTTTTCTCTCACAATGATAATTATAGTGATGTAATTTATCATTGTTCGAAAAAAATTTAAACTAATTTGTTGTCAATGTAAATTACATCACTGTAATTTAAACCAAATTCACCGAAAAAAACCGAAACCGAATTTTACGTCAATGATAATTACAATGATAAATTATAGTGATGTAATAGAACACATTATTTTGATTTTTTTTCTCTCACAATGATAATTATAGTGATGTAATTTATCATTGTTCGAAAAAATTTTTAACTAATTTGTTGTCAATGTAAATTACATCACTGTAATTTAAACCAAATTCACCGAAAAAAAACCGAAACCGAATTTTACGTAAATGTAAATTACATCACGATAAATTACGTCAATGTAAATTACATCACTGTAATTTATCATTTTTAAAAAAATTTCAAATAAATTTGTTATATTTAACATCGTTACAATGATGTAAATATAGGGCATTTAAAAAAAGTAAAAAAAAATTAGTCGAGACTATAACTGAATTAAAGAGAAAAATGAGACGAATATAATGGTGCAATTTTTTTTTAAAAATAATATATTATAAAAAAGTTATTAATGTTTAAAAAAGAGGGGGGGAAAACTTATAAGGGGTAAAATGACTATGATGCCCTTTTTAATATTTTAATGTAATGCTTATGTGTAAGTTTATGATTGGTTTAAATGGGTTATGTAGTTGTAGCAAAAGATGAGGGTTATTTTTTATACCATTCCCTATATATATATATATATATATATAATAAATAAGGCCCACTAACTATATAATAATAATATGTACGCTCTTTCATTTAATGTAATTCAATTGTATATAGTAATTCAGATTGTTCTGATTTAAAATCAAACTTATTCGGGTTGTTATGATAGATTTGGATCGGGTAAAAATATATGTTCTCAGGTCGAGTCGGGTTTCGGATAGGGTCCAGAATTTTCAAATCCGATATCCCGATCTGACTAAACCAAATAAACCGTTATCTGAATCGATGAACACTCCTAGACACCTATGCATTACTATTAATTAATTAATATAATATATATACACACACAAACACTTAATTTACTATTTAATATAATACACATATATTTTACTATTCCTTTTCATACATTTTAATATATATATATAATAATACGTAGACATAACAATGTGAATTACTTGTTACCTTTTTAATATAGTCAGGGCCGGATGGACTCATTGTGCAATGAGGGGGAATGCCCCCACTCAGCCTTCATTTAACTTTGATTTGTTAGTATAAAAATTTCCAAAGTTTGTTAAATAGGAATTAGGCCACCATATGATAAATTCAAAGGCCCTTGGTCCAATCAAAATTAGAAATGCTGAAAAGAAAATATTGGCACTAAATGCAATATAAATTGACAATTTCTATTCAAGAGAACTATCTCACACTATTAACTATTATTTTAAAGTAAATTATACCAATTATAAACACAAATGAAATTAATAGATCCTACCTGGTGTTTACTTTATATGTAGCCAAAAACTAAATTAAACCGAATTTGTAGGATGGTTAACTTAATCAAATAAAATGAATTCAAAAAAATAAACCAATTAAACCGAACTCAACTGAATTGTGTGTGATATTCGTTTTTTAGGGTCAATAAACCAAACAAACAAATTTCAAAAAAGTATGAAACTGATAATCAAATTCTGAATTTAGATAAGGGTAGGAACCGAACTAGAAACCAAATTCACAACTTGTTTTTTCCGGATATAGTTTGGGTTTTGGTTTTAAATGTTTTTTTGGGTTTTTTTTGACAATTTTTTTAACCAACGCAAACAGTTCTTACGCATTCTAACTTGATCTGTTACTTGCCCCTATTAGATAATAATTATGTATGTTAGGAAAATATTGTAAATATATTCTGTCCTCCTTAATCGTAGGAGTGATTTTTGTATTCTTGCATTATATATTGATTTTCAACCCATCTCAAGAGTGTGGTTGATTTCCTAACATTCTACATGGTATCAGCCTAGTACCCCCTCTATCAGTCTCTTCATCTTTCTAAACCTAGTTTTTATTTTTTTGTGTTTTCTCTCATGGCGTCATCCACCCCTTCTTCTGAAACATCATTGCCGATGACCAGTCTTCTTCACATGATTCCAATTAAATTGACATCAAAAAATTACCTCTATTGGCGCAACCAGATGATGCCTCTCTTTACTTTTCAACAACTCCTCCATCACATTGACGGAAGTTCTTCTCCACTCCTTCCACTATTACTCAAGAAGGTAAATCCATCTCTAATCCTCTTTTTTCTTCCTGGATGACAGCAGATCAAAAAGCTATCATTCTTCTTCACTCTTCTATTACTGAAGAGGCAGCTGCTGAGATCCTTGGTCTCACCACTGCTCGTGATATTTGGTTGCCCTAGAAACTGCCTTTAGTAATTCTTCTATAGAACGGGTTCATTCATTACGTGATACTCTTCGGCAACTCACCAAAGGTACTTCTACCGTTGCTGATTTTGGACGTCGCTTTAAAACCATATGTGATCAATTGGCTGCAATCGACCAACCGGTTGCCGAGACTGATAAGTTACACTGGTTTCTTTGTGGTTTGGGTGCTTCGTTTGAAACGTTCTCCACTGCCATTCGCGCATCTAAACCCACTCCTGTTTTTCGTGATCTGCTTTCACAGGCCGAGAGCCATGAGTTGTTTTTGCGCTCTTTACATGGTTCATCGACTCCTCAAGCAGCCTTTTATGCTCAACAAAACAGGTTTGCTGCTGGTTATAGAAGCCGCTCCTCCAACTCTGGTCGTGGATTTTCCTCTAAGGGTCAATCAGGTACTGGCCGAAATCTGTCTACATCAGGTCGTGGATTTAATCGACGCCCACCGCACTGCCAATTATGTAGAACGAATGGGCATTATGCGTCGTCTTGTCCGAATCTTCATACCTATGCTCGACAAGCGCCCCCTTCTCCTGAAAATCTTGCAAAAGCCTTTCATGCGCAATGCCATGTTACCACTGATTCACCGGATTGGCATGTTGATTCCGGTGCAACTACACATATGACTCCCTCTCACGAGTCCTTAAATCAATCAGCTCCTTATAAAGGTAATATGCAAGTTACTTTCGGTAATGGTACTTCACTTCCTGTTACTCATATGGGTACTTCTCCGATCTCCAATAAACTATTATTGCAAGATGTGTTAGTTGTTCCCACACTCACCAAGAAATTATTATCCGTTAGTAAACTAACAATGGATCACCCCGTAGACGTGTTATTTTCTCAACCATTTTTTACTATTCAGGATCGGAACACACATCAAGTCTTGGCTAAAGGAACATGCGAGAATGGGCTTTATGTGCTTAAAGATGGGCATCAAGCTTTTGTTTCTAATCATAGTGTTTCTACCAAAGCTTCTTATGAATTATGGCATACTCGTCTTGGACATGTTTCTTTTGATGTTATTTCTATCTTAAATAAATTGGGTGCGTTGACAGTTACTTCTATTTTACCTAAACCACATGCTTGCATATCATGCCAACTTTCTAAAGGGCACAAATTATCTTTTGATCTTAACACAAAACGTGCGCTTCACCCTTTAGATTTAGTACATTGTGATTTATGGGGTCCTTCACCAATACTTTCTAATGATGGTTATCGATATTATGTTATCTTTGTGGATGACTACTCACGTTTCACGTGGTTTTATCCACTCAAAACTAAGACTGGTTTTTATCAAATCTTACCGGCATTTATCAATCTTGTTCAAACACAATATTCACGGAAAATAAAAACCTTTCAAAGTGATGGTGGAACTGAGTTTGTCAATAACAATGTTAAACGAATGTTTGAGGAAAACGGAACTTTTCATCGCATCTCATGTCCTTACACACCCGAACAAAATGGACGTGCTGAAAGGAAACATCGTCATATTGTCGAGACAGGACTTGCAATGTTATTTAATTCTCATGTTCCTACTTCTTACTGGGTAGATGCTTTTAGCTCTGCCACTTTTATCATTAACAGATTACCATCAAAATTGTTGGAGAATAAGAGTCCATTTGAGTTACTTTACTCTCAAATCCCACAATATGCTCAGTTTCGTACCTATGGGTGCCAAGTGTTTCCTTACCTACGGGATTACTCTCCTCATAAACTTGCTCCAAGAAGTATCCCATGTGTCTTTATTGGGTATAGCTCCCAATATAAAGGATATAAATGTCTTGATCCGGTTACTTCCAGAGTCTATCTTACACGACATGCTCGATTTAAGGAGCACGTTTTCCCATTTTTAGGAATAACTAAAAATCAAACCACCACCTTAACAGGTATGGACGTTTCTTCCTTTATGGAAGACATCATTCAATCTGTGGAAGTCAAAGACTCCTCTCGGCCCAACACCATTACCACCGACTCATTATCCTCTCCTTGTCCACATTGTACATCTACTCCTATTTTTGACTCATCACTTATTTCTCAGCCAATTAACCAGCCCACTTCATCTTCCATTACAACATCTCCCATTGCCCCTCTTAATCCTCCACTAGATAAGCATACTTCTGCACCAATTTCAATACCACCTTCAACCGACTCAGCAACCTCTAACCAATCTTTGCAAACTGATTCGACGATTACTAATCCTCTCCCATCTTCTAATCACCCCATGATCACAAGGGCAAAAGCCGGTATCCATAAACCTAAACATCGGGCTGATCTTGCCTCTCTTTCACCTACTTCTCTTCATACTGCTTTGTTCACTACCACTGAGCCGAGAGGGTTTAAGACTGCTGCCAAAAGTCCACAATGGATGGATGCTATGCGAGAAGAAATGGATGCTTTAAAGCAAAATAATACGTGGACTCTCGTTCCTCGTCCTGCCTCAACCAATGTTGTTGGATCCAAATGGGTCTATCGCATTAAGTACCACTCTGATGGTACCATTGAAAGATTTAAAGCTCGTCTCGTTGCACAAGGCTACACACAAATTCAGGGATTAGATTATTCTCACACATTCAGTCCCGTTGTCAAGGCCTCAACTGTTCGAATAGTTTTATCTCTAGCCGTTTTAAATAAATGGCGTTTACATCAACTTGATGTCAAAAATGCTTTCTTAAACGGGCATTTACAAGAGCAAGTTTTCATGGAGCAACCACCGGGTTTTCTTGATCCTGAGTTTCCAACTCATGTTTGTAAGCTTTCTAAGGCTTTATATGGTTTAAAACAAGCTCCTCGTGCATGGTTTCAACGTCTAAGCAACTTTCTTATTGCATATGGTTTTAGCTGCAGTCGTGCAGACCCATCCTTATTTGTCTATGTTCATGATTCATGCATCATGTATTTACTAGTTTATGTTGATGATCTTATTCTCACCGGCAATGATGAGTCTATTATTACTACTTTTATTTCTCGTCTCAATCATGAATTTGCCATTAAAGATCTAGGGGATTTAAACTATTTCTTGGGACTTGAGGTAGCTTACATGACTGATTGCTTATTTTTGACTCAAACCAAATACGCGAGAGATATACTTGATCGTGCAGGTCTTCTAGATTCAAAACCAGTAAGCACTCCCCTTGCACCACATGAAACCTTCACGTCTGATGGTGTCTCTTTCTCCAACCCAACTCTTTATCGGTCCTTAGTGGGAGCATTACAATACTTGACTATTACGAGATCCGATCTATCTTACTCTGTTAACCAACTAAGTCAGTTCCTTCATGCTCCAACTTGTGCTCATTTTCAGTCTGTCAAGCGTATATTACGCTATGTTAACGGGACGCTAAATTTTGGCATAACGTTTTCTAAACCACACAAAAACATCATCTTGGGGTATTCTGATGCTGATTGGGCTAGATGCATTGAAACTCGTCGATCGACATATGGTTATTCCATTTTTCTAGGAGGAAACCTTGTCTCATGGAGTGCAAAGAAACAACCAACCGTATCTAGGTCAAGCTGTGAATCTGAATATCGTGCTATGGCTAACACTGCTGCCGAGATAGTTTGGGTTACTCATCTTCTCCAAGAATTGCATGCTTTACCACCGGATCGACCGACACTCTTATGTGACAACAAGAGTGCTTTGTTTATGACTCAAAATCCAGTTTCTCACAAACGTGCAAAACACATTGATTTGGACTATCATTTCGTCAGGGAGCTTGTTGCATCAGGAAAATTGTATACAAAATTTGTTCCTACCAATCTACAGGTCGCTGATATTTTCACGAAAAGTCTTCCCAAAACACAGTTTCAGATTCTTCGTGCCAAGTTGCGTATCGGTCCACCGCCCTTTCGATTGAGGGGGGATATTAGATAATAATTATGTATGTTAGGAAAATATTGTAAATATATTCTGTCCTCCTTAATCGTAGGAGTGATTTTTGTATTCTTGCATTATATATTGATTTTCAACCCATCTCAAGAGTGTGGTTGATTTCCTAACATTCTACAGCCCCCACTGACTAAAAGTCCTGAATCCGCTACTGAATATAGTTACACATATATAATTTTGCTAAATATATCGTTTTTAATATATTGCTTATTTTTAAATGTGTTTGTATGTTTAACGATTTATAGAGATAAATATTTTCCCAACTTATATGTTAATCGTGACCCCTTTTTTATATAAATTATAAAAATTTAATTATCTTAATAAAATGTATTATTAAACGTGGAGTATAAATAATGACTTTCAGCGTTGGAAGAGAGTTATCCACCCGGGAATTTTGGTGATAAATTCACGATAAATATCTCATCCTTTATTATAAAATAAAAGATTACTATATAAATGTCAAATAATCACCCAATTGCATGATAATATCACTAAGTCATGAAATTATCAAGTAAAATTCATCAGTATCACACAACACTTGTATGTATATATGTGTGTGAATGATTTTTTCCTAAGAATTTTTTTCTCATTTAATTCTTTTTTTTTTGCAATGGTGAGTTTTTTTTCTTTTTTTAGCCATCCCACCACTGTCACAATGTACGGTGTTTTCACTTTTAGTTGGAAACCTGCACCATATACACTTTGAATTCAGACGTGGTAGTATTTGCAGTGGGATGGCTATTAAGAAGAAAGATATTCACCGTTACATACAAGAATTAAAGAAGAAAAATGGTGTTTATGAGATAGGGATGTGTAAAATGTTGGTTCGGTTCGGTGTTTATATTCCATCGAAACCAAAATTGATGGTTTGGTTATTAGAATTCTTGGAATAGAAACCATACCAATCATTGGTTTCAGTTATTTTAGTTATATTTGAACGCTGTAAATTTGGTTATTAATCTTATTTTTATTATTTTGAAGTGTTTAAAGCATTTTTTAAACATAAAAGTGAATGCAAATTATATGAAATGCATGAAAATTAGATGAAAATATGGTTCAAATATATGAAAAATACAAGAAATATAGATATTTGTTTGGTTTTGGTTAATTTCATTATTGGAGATGGCAAACCATAAATGTAATTATAACAAAATGGTTCAGTTTTTTTCTCTATCTTAATACTAACTGATTGGTTTCGGTTATTAGGTTCAGTTTCAGTATTTTATATTGTATTCTCGCCCCTTATCGTGCGGCGGGGGAACTTATCACATTTCGGCAAATTGATAATAGCATTGTCTATTTTATACTATTTTTCAGCTTTTTAGTAGTTTAATATTACGATAATAAAATAAAATTTCGTTGAATTTTAAAGGAAAACACTTTGTTTAAAATTGAAGTACGACTCTTAAGATTTCGATAGAAAATATACTTCAACAAAAGAACTAAGAAATGATGAAAATTAGTAACTCTTAAATTTGAGTCTAAATGAACCAACATAGCTCGTGTGATACTCGAAATTGAATAAAAAGGTTGAAAGAGCCAAGTTTAAACGAGTCTAAGCTAAAGTTTTGAATTATGGCTTATTTAATTATTATCAAGCTCGAGCTTGAGCCAAATAGCAAGCATAAACGAACTTTTTATCTGTATAAATTTTATTTAATTAACCATATTTATATTTATATAAATAATTGTTTTCAGACACGATAAATCATATATATAAATGAAAAGATAGTTATAAATATATATAAAGTTAATAATAAAATAAAACAAATTAATCCATCGTATTTGTTTGTATTTTTAATTTTTTTTAATCTTCATTAAGTCAATCTTAAATCGTTTAGGTCTCTTGCACCACGCACTTCCCATTAATATGTTATAGTATTCAATTTCAAAAAAAATAAAACTCAAGGGAAATTCTACAAATACTATATGTTATGAAACTTGATAATGCGTTGTTGACCAATTTTTCCTATAATTTTGTTTATTCTTTTTAATTTTTAAAAATAACTCACATCATCATTTCATTTATATTTTATAACATGTTATCAATATATTTTTTTACTTACGCCACAAATCATCGTAATGTTCTTTGATCAACCCGCAAAATAAGTAATCACTAAATATATATATATATATATATATATATATATATATATATATATATATATATATTGAACTATTATATATGTTTTTCTATAAAAGAATTCATAATAGAGTTATCCTTAGTATCTCATACTACGTGTTTTATAAATTCATCCGGTTGAAATTAACATTACAACCATCACATGAACAACGTTAAGCTCTTAAATTAAGTTATTTTTAAATTTATGAAGGTTTTCAACAATTTACGACTAAAAACAACATATCCAATAAAAATCTCATTTAAAGTAGGGTCTGAGAAGAAAAAGATAAAGACACACCTTACTTCTAACATTAGTGTTGAATGTTATTCAATTGCAAACAAAAATAAAACTCCCAAATTATAAAATCTTTTGTGAATAATCATCACAAACTAACTTGCTTACATTAATTAGTAAATAATTAACTTTTTAACTAAGAGACTAGCTTAGAGAAAGAAATTAATTACATAGAACTTCATTAATCTACACAAGTATTTTATATTAATCTACCAGCTTACAAGAAAAAAATAAAAATCATTGATAGTTAATAGGCCCGGAATATTGTCTCAAAGCAAGGAAAATTGGTTGGTTTGAGTGAATAAATATTGTATTTTGGGTTGAAATTGATAACATTATATAATTGAACATGTTGAGATGAGTAATTCTTTAACACAATGTGGGCCATGATATGTAACTCAAAAACTATGTAAATATAATGAATTCAAATGGATAATTATTATAAATAATATATTTGATGAAAATATCGTTAAAAATTATTTAAATACACTGTTTATTTTAAGTTAAAACTCATTTTAACTTGAAATAAATTGAAGTTTATCAAAAACAACTTATTTAGACCTAAACTGATTTTACTCGCACTCATCCTGATCCGAACCCGTTATGACCTATTACCTAACCATCCTATTTTCCAGGCTTAATTGATAAGAAAGAACATCGAAGCGAAGGGCAGTTTCATCTGATTAATTTGATGCTAATCCACTTTGTTCAAAATTCAAAATTTAGCTTATCCTATATATCTTCTTGCATGCAGTGGCGAAGCTTGACGAGGATCCCAGGGGGGGCGAAATAAAAAAAAAATTTCCAGGGGGGGCGAAGTAAAGGTTTTTAAAAAATTTTACACTACGCATCGAGAAATATACACTACTGCGCGAAAAAACAGGGGGGGCGGTCGCCCCCCCCCCCGGTCCCTTGTATCCTTCGCCCATGCTTGCATGGTCATTATTTTCTTTACCTTCTTTTTAGGAATTTAAAATTTTAGTCTTTATAGGTATCATGTCATTTTAAATAATTACTACTTAAAATTATCTAAAACCTATGAAATAGAAAAAAAAAAATCAGGATGTTATCATTTGCCGAAAGTTTCATCAACTTCTTCTTCCATCTCTATATATAAATAACATGAATCCTCTCTTCCTCACAACACTTTTAATTCTCTGTTGTTTTATTCTTGCCTTTAATGGCTAATTTCTTTCTTCTTCCAACTATGCACCACGGCTGTTTTCACTCTATGTCGATCACTGACCTCGAACCCTCGATCGAACGTAATGTCATGTTACGCATTTTTGATTCGCATTCGGGTAAGTGTTCGTTGTTTTTTTAGTTTGTATGTTTGAAGAGACAATAAACTAAAATGACAAATTTATATCAAAATAATGTTAAAAATGTTCTAATTTTTTTGAACCATTTTACCAAAAACTAAAAAAAATTGTTTATAACTAGACAGTTTATATGGATATGGTTCTAAAAATATAATAGAAGAGATAAAGAGAGTATGTTAGCCGGTTACATTTCCAATTATGTTTCATATTATAAACACACAGCCTTTATACGGTTCATGTACTTATCTCTTAAGATTTTTAATTTATTGTAATAATTTAAGATTGCAAGTTTTTCACTAAAATTACTATTAATCTATAAAATCAGTAGAATGATAAACTATATAGTATATAAATTATAAAATATAAGAACATATTTTAAAAAATTAATATGATAAAAAAAACTAATAGTAATAAAACATAGAAAACAATTAATTTTTTACTCAAAACCTCATTAACAGAACTCAAATCACTAATGATCTTAAAAAAATAACATCTTAACTATGTAATTATTATTTTGAACTAGCCCCTTCTAATAACTATGTAGATTAAAACATATCCAATATTAACCTAAAAGCAAAATTTTAGTAAAACTATCATTCTACTGATTTTTCAATTTTATCAACTACACATTATTATCTATTATATTTACATTTGAAGTGTGTTTCTATTTATTTTGTAATTAATTTCAATCCCTACCACAATATTTTGGTAAAAGTTAGAACGGAAAAAAAGTGAATATTTAAATTCAATATTTAAAATGGACGAGCATTCGGTTCGCTAGACGAGACCCTATCATTTCAGTAAATTATATTAGGGTGTATGTGTCGTTGAATAAAATTACCTTTTGAAAGTCATTTCACTCGTTTATTTTTATTTTTCCAACCATCCTATCATATATATCATCACGGATTTAAACCTTGACAAAAGTGTACTTTAGTCTAGAGTTTTTTAACTGTAAGTGTCTGATATAATTGATATAATTACATTTAAAAAAATATAAATATAGATATTCCAAACGCCGACATATTGTCTTTACAAACATACAAACTACTATACTAAACCAACGGAAATTTATCTAAATCAATGCACAAAGAAACACCCATTGCTCAATTAAGGTGCTTTTATATATCCTGATCTCTAAAAAGAACCTTTGAAACACGCATAAGTCTAGATGGGTTTCCCTGCTAATTCAGTGTGGTTTAAATGATACAATCCCATATTCGATCTGATCGAAAATGTTCATCAAATCCCTTTGTTAAACGCATTCATCAATTGCTAGCTGCTTTGATTTTACATGAGTACTTCCTTTGATTCAATTTATTGGGATATGATTGTGTTTATAAAGTTTAAACCACATTGAATTAGCAGAAAAATTCATTAGGATAATGTGGTTTCAAATGGGCCTTTTTTTGAGATTAGGATGTTAGCAAAATAGCAAGCATACCCCCTTGGCCCCTTCCTTGATCCGATCTGATAAAAGCCCATATTAGTCCAGTTCATATTGATTTGATCAACCGACAACTAGAGAATTGAGTTATTACCACCAGATGGTATCATTGAATACCGACCGTTTTTACGGCCAACATGAGGGAGTTAAATCGGGTGACCCAGGGAAAATTGGGTGATACCGGACTTTGAACTCTATACCTCCATTATATATTTTCGCCCCTTACCACTATGTCACCATCGCAGGGGCCAAAATTAGCAACCTAATTCCCATTTCCCACCAAAAGACAAATAAAGCATGGCCACTTATTTTCAGTCACAAATGTGGACTAAATCATCACAACTACATAAAAACTTAATTGTGACTATCTTACTTGTCGTGATATGTGATTTGTAAAAGTTTAAGTGGGTTAAAATTTAATAACGACACAAAATTGTGATTGGGGTTAAAATTCCCTCAAAATACCTCATGCATTTCTTGTTAATTAACAGCTAATTGGATGTATGTTGTTTTTGGTATAGCTGTTTAGTCATGAAAATTGGTAGGTTTTGGGCTGCCAAGTATGTCTGTTTGTTTCGTTGATTTGATAATCATATCCCTAGTGATGTTATATATATATATATATATATATATATATATATATATATATATATATATATATATTTTGGTTCTCAAATATTGTTTTGGTAACCATAGTAGGGTTTAGGGGGTATAAATGCCGACTTTGGGTGTATATTGTTCTTTTTGTTATAGTATTTTCCGGGCTTCGCCTTTTATCAATAAAATAAGGAGATATGTGCTCCGGTAGTTCAGACGACGAGAGGTTCTCTTAATGTAACATTATGGGCTACTAATATATGGGCTACTAACTATATAAGGAGATACGTTACGAAAATTATATGTTAAAAAACTATATATCTATTTTTTTTTAATTATTTATATATGGGCAGCTAACTTAGTTAGTAACATGTGTAATAAGATACAATTTTTTTTTTCAAAGTTTATTTGTTTAAACATTTCATTTTAAAAAGTTGTTTTTAAAATTTTATATTTTATATTAATTTGGTTCTTTTAATTTTTTAAAATTTTTTTATATTAAAAATGTATTTAAAAATCTTTTTTTTTAATTTAAAAATGTATAAAAAGTATATTTAATATTATTATTTAATGTTAAATATATTTGATAGAAAAGAGATAGTGAGAATTAAAGTTAGGTTTCCAGTGTTTATATAAATCTTGATTTATTAGAATTGATAGAAAAGATAGTCAGAATAAATAATTACATATTTAATAAATCATTCATAAATAAATAGAAAGTTCATAAATATTCCTTCTAATAACTACGTAAATTAGAACATATTACATATTTATTGTTAACAATATTGATACGTAGATCACTAGAACATATCTATCGTTAACAATAATAACTAAAAGCATATTTGAAAAAATATCGTTTTCCAAAAAAAATTCTTGTCATCAACTGCACACTATTATTTTATTATTATTATTATTATTATTTTAATTGTGTTTGTTTTTTTTGTTAAAACTTTCAATCCCCTCCATAATATTTTATTAAAACTAACAAAAGAATTTAAATCTATCTATTCTAATAAATAAAAGTTATTAAGGACATATGTCATGTTTTTAGAGCACCTCAAAACTTCTTAACAGAAAACCTTTATATCCTAATCTATAAAAAAGCCCACATTAGTCTAATGGTTTCGCTTTTAATTATTTCAATGTGATTTTAACAAAACCATATTATCAATGTGCATAATGTTCATATTTTTCGTATGCACTACTATTATTACTTTACTTGATTTTTATACGATTATTTTTTTATGTTTCTTTTGTTTAAACCACAATAAATCAAGAGGGAAACTCATTAGACTAGTGTGGTTTTAGATGTGACTTTTTTAGAGATTAGGTGTCACACCCCCAAATTCTCACTTGTGGTGTTAGTCCACGTGGGTGTGACGTGGCCAGAATCACAGCTCATAGTTATATAGAACTCCTCTATATGCGTTTTCAAAGTACGTTGTCTGACATAAATACAACCATATAGTTTTAAATAGATAAGCAACGGAAAATACAATGTTTGTGCAGCGGAAAATAACAAGTTAAAATATGCAGCGGAAATACAATTGTCAGACACTACATTGTAATAATACAAATCTTAAGTCGAAATCGTTTGATCAAAGCGACATGACAAAAATAAATGCAATCCTATGCTCATGCCCTTAAGTGTGCATCGTGTTCCATAGGCAGCTAAATACATGAGAATACAAGTTTAAGAAAAAGTGTCAACACAATGGTTGGTGAGTTCACAGGTTTTGATAAACATAGGTAGTAATTCGGAAATCATGTGTCATACTGTTTATTAAATGTTAGTCCCGAGCCCTAGGCTCCAAGTGTCAGTGCGTCACTACCGAAACTAGACTTGTTAGTCCTTGCCTCCGCTATGTCTCGTAATAACATAGCAAGATAGGGTCGAGATTTCACGTGTTATGACCTCCAGTCAATATTTTCGCCACGCGGGGCTCGTCACACCCAAATAGATCTATTCAAACTCACCTCGTTGTTTATACATTAACGCTAAGACTTTGCGAGGGCTTAATTTCGATACAACACTTATGTTTGTCTAATAAACCAGCATACACAATTTGTTTGTACAAGTATAAATGTTTGACTCAGTTCAACAAGTATTCTCCCCCTATTTGAAAAGTTTATAAAAGAGTTAAAGTGGGGCCGTAAACTCACCTTAGTGAGCAAGTAACAGAATGCGTAAGCTCCTCAAATAGTAAGCGTGTCGGTCACCGGCAACCTATATCATATACCGTTCGTGAGTTTGTGTAAGTGACCGTGTTCGTGCTAGTGCTCATGTTGGTGCCAACAACCCTTGGTTGTCCATGTTTGTTCGTGTCGGTCCACAATGACCGTGTTTGCTTGTGTTGGTCCACAATGACCGTGTTTGACTGTGTTGGTCCACAATGACCGTGTTTGACTGTGTTTGACCAATGTTGACCGTGTCAAGTCAACGACCCGTTGGTGAACCGTGTGTCGGTTGTGAATCGTGTAACATTCGTGTAAGTGCTCGTCGTGTGCAAAACGCGTAAGTCGCGTCCATGGACAACTTACTATTTATAGTAAATTTCCATTTACGGCAAGTTCACAAAGCATATCGATTTTAAAGTTCTAGCATGCTCGTTAGTCCTACGTGATCATGTTAACATATAGCACATTATCATATGAAGTCACATAAACATGTAAGTCGTGTTTGCAGTACAAAAGTTTCCTAAAATGGAAAGTTTCCATTTCTAGCATACGCGATATCGTAAACCATCTAACTTAGCATTCACTTCTCATGTTAAGACATAATAAGTCATTTAGCATGCCCATATCATACAAAACGTTCACAAGTCGATAGTTTGCCAAATAAAGTTACTATAAATAGTAACCATGGCTATTATCATACAAATGACCATTCTAGTAATCCTAAGTCATTTTTACAACACATAACATCATATTATGCCATTCAACATAACTTAAACATGCTTGTCTAGTCAAAATCATCATTTATCAATATTTGGGTCTTAAAAATTACTATAAATAGTGACTATGCCAAATATGATTCAAATCAAATCTCAATCCATTTCAAAACATCCTATTCATTATATTGTAGTCTAAATAACACATCTATGCACATGAATGTCCATAATTCTATCATTATCAACAATTTGTAACTAAAAGTTACTATAAATGGAAAGAATCACAATTACCCCATTCTTATTCATAGGATTCATGTTTTAGGCATTAATATTATTATAATATCATCTTAATAGCAAATCCATAAGCTTGTATGTTACCAATATCATCATTTTCATCATTTTACATTTTAAAAGTTACTAATAATAGTAAGTTTATCAAGAATTGCATAAATAACCATTTTAACAAGATCTAATCATGGATATTGTCACACCCCGGGCTCTCGGTGGCCCGGGCGCTGCGACCCGAATTGGTTTCATGGATAATACAGTCTCGGTTAGAGTTTATTATTTATTTAATATGTTTCAGCGGAAGCATTGTTTCATAAATCCATAATTTTATAATTAATTCACTTGCATGGATGTGAATTCCGTTTTCATAATTTACAAATAATTCATACGCATAGATATGAAAAACCACATTTTCATCGTTTATAAATAACTTTTCAGGGTTTTATAAAATTTCATATGCATAGATATGAACACAACATTTTATTTCATTTTAAACCGAGTTTTTACAAACATATTTTACATATATCGATTTACATGGGACTTGGAGGTGTAACTCCAATCGCTCCTCGGTTTTGCCACAAGATTTTTATTTAAGGCGTCATAGGCCCTAAACCTCTAATCTTGCTTCTGATTTGTCATTCATTATTACCTGAAAAGTTTTTGAAAATAAAACGTCAACATAAAGTTGGTGAATACAAATAACAGACTCGATATGTAAGCATAGCATATTCGGTCCTTTAACCATAATTAATAGTGGCAATACTACACATTTAGCATGTTATTTCACTGATCGATACAACCACTGCATACCCTGGCTTGTACTGTCACTGGTTAGGAACAACAGCGGAGTGCGTCTTACAATTGTTCCCTCCAGCCCACAGCCCGTCACTGGTTAGGTTGCCTGCGGAGTGCGTCTTACGTATAACCTTCCAGCCCACGTTACCAGCCACGTATGGGAATTTCACCCATAGCGGATACAATTTGCAAACCGTATGTATACTAATGGCCTAAATGCTGGTCTAATAGTATCCCTTTATGCGTCAAAGTTTAAACATACAATGCTCATAAAAATGCATTTATAAATTTAAAAAGAAGTTAAATGTATTCACCTGAATTTTGGATTGGCAGGGTGACAGCTTTAAACTTGTTATTGTAAATTGGGCAGCGTTTCTGCTTAATATATGCTTATAACTGTTCTGCAAAGAATATTTACATATTTATTTATTTATTTATTTATTTATTACGACGATTATTATTATTATTATTATTACGATTATTATTATTATTATGATTTTAATTATTATTATTATTATTTTACGATAATAATAATAATATATATTATTATTATTATATTATTATTATTACTATTACGATGATAATCAATATTATTATTGTTATTTAGGTAAACTAAAATTTTTAATATATACATAGGGTCGGAGCTTAACCCTAACCCTATAAGTTTATATTATATTAAATTCTTAAATTTATAAGTTTAACTTCAAAAAAAATTAGATAATATACCTATACGAACCAACTTCTTAATCTTGACTTTTTATATTGATCCGCACCTCTTAGCATCCAGAGCTTTCAATTTCCTTCTTAAATAGCTTTCTGGTGTGATTATAAATTTCTTTCTGCGTGGTTTGTGATTGTGGTAATTTGTGAGTATATATATATATATATATATATATACGAATCTAAACGTGATGCTGAAGTCATTTTTAGATATAGCTTGAATACGTGTAATGTATTTCAAATGGATTTCTGTAAGTTTCGCTAATCTCCTTCCACGTACAAAATTTTCAATTGAAGTGAAATTTTAAATTTATATTATTTTATTATTATAATTAATTTAGCTCAAATTTTGTTTTTCTTTCATAACTTTTAAAATATAATGTTTTATAAAATTCTGAATATACTGTTAGGATCAGCTCATTTTTCTCTACGTTTTGACTTAAGTTTCGTTAAAAACGGAGAATGTTTAATTATAATATATTTTATTAATTTTGAGCGGTCTCCTATAACATTAACTGACCGAATAAGTGTGTCAAAAATTTTTGATAATTATTTTACTATTTTCTTACTAGTATATAAGTGTCACATAAGTGGATATAATAACTAGATATTTAAAATTATAATATTAAACAATATATTTTATAAAAATAATTATGCATGTGTTACATCCTCCCCACCTTTGTTTTAATCTCGTCCTCGAGATTATTGAAATAGGTGTGGGTATTTCTTTCTCATATCTGACTCTAGTTCCCATGTATATTCCGGACCACGTCTGGAGTTCTACTTAACTTTGACTAACACCAACTTTTTACGCTTAAGTCTCTTTTCACGTCGGTCTTCAATTTGAAGTGGTTGTTCGATAAACTTTAATTTTTCGTTTACCTCGACATCTTGTAAAGGCATTAACAAGGATTCATCGGCCAAACATTTTCGAAGATTTGAGACATGAAACACATCGTGTACTCCGGCCATTTCTGCCGGTAGTTCAAGCTGATAAGCCACCGGTCCGATTCGTTTAAGAATTTTAAAAGGTCCGACATAACGTGGACTTAACTTTCCCTTTTTACCGAATCGTACTACTCCTTTCCATGGTGAAACTTTAAGCAGCACTTTATCACCAACATTGAATTCTAATGGCTTTCTTCTTCGGTCTGCATAGCTCTTTTGTCGATCTCTGGCCGCTTTCAATCTTTCTCTAATTTGAAAGACTTTGTCAGTTGTTTCTTGCACGATTTCTGGGCCAGACAACTGATTTTCACCAATTTCAGACCAACAGACTGGTGTTCGACATTTTCTACCGTAGAGAGCTTCAAACGGTGCAGTCTGAATACTTGAGTGATAACTATTATTGTAAGAGAATTCCATTAGAGGTAAGTGGTCATCCCAGCTTCCTCCAAATTCTATCACACAAGCTCGAAGCATGTCTTCCAATGTTTGGATTGTTCTTTCGCTCTGCCCATTAGTTTGTGGATGATAAGCAGTGCTGAAATTCAAACGTGTTCCGAGAGCTTTTTGAAAACTTTGCCAGAATCGAGATGTAAAACGGCTATCCCTATCTGACACAATGGATAATGGCACACCGTGTAATGATACAATCTCATTTACGTATAACTGTGCTAGCCTATCCATTGAGTAAGTTTCTTTCATTGCTAAGAAATGAGCAGACTTGGTCAGTCTATCAACAATAACCCAAATAGTATCATTTCCATGACTTGTTCGAGGAAGTTTGGTTATAAAATCCATAGTTATCATTTCCCATTTCCAAACAGGCAGTTCCAGTTGTTGCAACATACCAGAAGGTTTCTGGTGTTCAGCTTTAACTTGTGAACAAGTTAAACATCTTGCAACATATGCGGCAATATCTTTCTTCATGCCAATCCACCAATAGTTTTCTTTCAAATTCTTGTACATTTTATCGCCTCCTGGGTGCATCATGTATTTAGATTTATGTGCTTCTTCCAATATTCTTTCTCTTAAGCCGCCAGTAACTGGCACCCAGATTCTTGTGTTCATTCGAAGAATTTCATCATCTCCTTCGACCAGTTGTTCAGTCATGCCCTTCATTCCTTCTTTTTCCTTGTTTTCATCCTCTTTGGCTTGTTTTTGTGCTTCTTTAATTTGATTAAGCAAATCGACTTGAAGTTCTAGCCGTAAAGCACGTACTCTTCTCGGTTTCTCTACCTCCTTTCGACTTAAGGCATCGGCAACCACATTTGCCTTTCCTTCATGATAGATAATTTCACAGTCATAATCATTCAAAATTTCCATCCATCTTCGTTGTCGCATATTCAGTTCCTTCTGATCAAAGATATACTTTAAACTCTTGTGATCAGTATAAACTGTGAAATGAACTCCGTACAGATAGTGTCTCCATAACTTTAATGCAAAGATTATGGCGCCTAATTCCAGATCATGAGTTGCGTAATTTTTCTCATGCGTCTTCAGTTGACGTGATGCATAAGCAATCACCTTGTTTCTTTGCATCAATACACATCCTAATCCTGTGTGAGAAGCATCACAAAAGACAACAAAGTCTTCAACACCTTCAGGTAATGCTAGGATTGGAGCGTGAGTCAACTTATCTTTAAGAATTTGAAAGGCTTCAATTTGCTTGGGACCCCATTCAAACTTTTCAGCTTTTCGAGTCAATGAGGTGAGAGGAACGGCTATTCGGGAGAAATTCTGAATAAATCGACGATAATAACCCGCCAAGCCTAGGAAACTACGCACTTCTGTTGGTGACTTGGGGTTCTCCCATTTGGTAATAGCCTCTATCTTAGATGGATCTACTTGAATACCTTGAGCATTAATAACATGCCCCAGAAATTGTACTTCAGTGAGCCAGAAATCACATTTAGAGAATTTAGCATACAATTTCTCATGTCTTAGTAATTCAAGTAGGGTTCTAAGATGTATAGCATGATCCTCGGGTGTTTTTGAGTAAATAAGAATATCATCGATGAACACAATGATGAATTTGTCCAGATAAGGTTTGCATATCCTGTTCATCATATCCATAAAGGCAGCTGGAGCATTAGTAAGTCCAAATGGCATAACAGTGAACTCATAATGCCCATACCTTGTACGAAAAGCAGTTTTAGGAATATCTTCATCCTGTACTTTCAGTTGATGATATCCTGATCGAAGATCAATTTTAGAAAAATGACAAGCTCCTTGAAGTTGATCAAATAAATCATCAATTCGTGGAAGTGGATACTTGTTCTTAACAGTCACCTTATTTAGCTCCCTATAATCAATGCACATTCGCATCGACCCGTCTTTCTTCTTGACGAATAAGATTGGAGCTCCCCAAGGTGATGAGCTAGGTCGAATAAAACCCTTTTCCAATAGCTCGTCTAATTGTTTCTTGAGCTCTTTCATCTCGGTCGGTGCCAATCTATAAGGAGATTTAGCAATTGGAGCAGTACCTGGTACCAGATTGATATTGAATTCTACTTCACGTTCTGGTGGTAAACCAGGCAATTCATCTGGAAACACATCGGGAAAATCGGCTACAACAGGTACATCTTTCGGTTTCTTCTTTTCTTGATCTTCAATTGTGACTGAGATTAGGTAAGCTAAACAACCTTTGTTTAGATACTTAGTAGCTTTGATCATAGAAATGATTCCAACATTATTAGTTGGCTTATTACCTTTGATGATCAATTTTCCTACCATTGGAACACGAACTTCAATGGATTTGGTGTCGCATAAAATACAAGCTTGATTTGTAGCTAACCAATCCATTCCGATTACCGCATCAAAACCGGCCAACTTCATTGGTAAGAATTTCACAGGTATATTGTGCTTAAAGAGTGTGATCTTACCATTTACTAACGCTTCATTTACTTTGACTACATCACCATTAGCGGTTTCTACCAGATAAGGTTTATCTAGTTTCACTAATGGTTCATTTAGAAGTTTACGGAAATCATAATTAATAAAGCTTTGATTTGCTCCCGAATCAAACAAGACGTTAGCATAAACGTTATTGATAAGAAACGTACCGGTAATGACATCCGGCATGTCTGCAGCTTCCTTGGCATTAAGAACAAAAGCTCGAGTCGTCTTCTTTGCATTTGTATCAGCTTTTGCTCCTGAACCACCAGCCCCGCTAGTCCCGCTCACTTTCTTCAATTTAGGACACTCATTTCTATAGTGTCCTGGTTCGTTGCAGTTAAAGCACGTCACCATTACCTTCCTTCTACATTCTTCCAAAGAATGTCCCATCATTTTACAGTGGCTACAATACTTTGGCCTATTACACTTTCCCAGATGCTTTTTCCCACACGTTTTACATCGCGGGAATGTACTACTGCCTCCTTCTTTCTTCACAAATTTTCCTACAGGCCTTTTTGAACTTTGATCAACCTTTTGGATTGCCTCTTGGCTTTTCTTTTCCTCTTGGGTTCTTACCATTCCATCCGTAAGCAACCCTGCCAGTTCAACAGCTGAATCAATGGTCTGAGGCATAGCAGCCTTAACCATGTCACGTATTTCGCTTACCAATCCCCAGATGTAACGACTGATAAGGTTTGATTCCGGTGTCACAAGATGTGGCACCAATCGAGCATACTCAAAGTACTTGGAAGTGTACTCACGATGCCCAGCACCGACCATGCGATGAGTCAGGAATTTTTGCTCGATTTGTTCTTTTTCATTCATTGGGCAAAACTTTCGAGTTACGAGATCTCGAAAACTTTCCCAAGTCATAGCATACGCATTGGTTCTGCCTTTGGTTTGAATAATGGAGTTCCACCATTCCAATGCTCCGTCTTTAAAGGAATTTGAAGCATAAAGAACCATATCTTCTTCAGCACATTTGCTGATTGCAAGCACCGCTTCGATCTTTTCGAGCCATCTTAATGCTACCACAGCTCCTTCTGTTCCTGCGAACTCAGGAGGTTTACAAGATTGAAATGTTTTGTATGAACATCCTTCAGTTCTAAATCTTTTTGCACTAGAAACTTCGATATTCTCATTATTCGAACCAGACACCTCTTTTGCTTTTGTCACAGTATTCTCTGGATTCGAATTTTCATTATTTTTCATAGCTGCAATAATCGTAGGTATTGCGTCCTTAATTTCTTTTGCTATTATTTCCTTAAGTTCAGCCTTTTGAATCACAGGTTCATTAGCATATGTGTGCGTTCTCTTTCGCCCACGAGTATTTGCAGACGGTCCGCCAGAATTTTGGTTTCGAGACATTGTCTACAAAATATGATAATTGACAAGGTCTTAAAATAATTCATCGTAATTTAGCTTATAAGCTATAATCAAAATTCATCATGTTAATCATTCTAAGTATCTCAAGTATTCTATTCTACCTATTCCTTTGATAGGCACTTATCTCAGTTTGGTTAAAGCTTAAATACAATCATTAGTACCTATTTCGCTAAAACCAGGAGCTCTGATACCAACCTGTCACACCCCGGGCTCTCGGTGGCCCGGGCGCTGCGACCCGAATTGGTTTCATGGATAATACAGTCTCGGTCAGAGTTTATTATTTATTTAATATGTTTCAGCGGAAGCATTGTTTCATAAATCCATAATTTTATAATTAATTCACTTGCATGGATGTGAATTCCGTTTTCATAATTTACAAATAATTCATACGCATAGATATGAAAAACCACATTTTCATCGTTTATAAATAACTTTTCAGGGTTTTATAAAATTTCATATGCATAGATATGAACACAACATTTTATTTCATTTTAAACCGAGTTTTTACAAACATATTTTACATATATCGATTTACATGGGACTTGGAGGTGTAACTCCAATCGCTCCTCGGTTTTGCCACAAGATTTTTATTTAAGGCGTCATAGGCCCTAAACCTCTAATCTTGCTTCTGATTTGTCATTCATTATTACCTGAAAAGTTTTTGAAAATAAAACGTCAACATAAAGTTGGTGAATACAAATAACAGACTCGATATGTAAGCATAGCATATTCGGTCCTTTAACCATAATTAATAGTGGCAATACTACACATTTAGCATGTTATTTCACTGATCGATACAACCACTGCATACCCTGGCTTGTACTGTCACTGGTTAGGAACAACAGCGGAGTGCGTCTTACAATTGTTCCCTCCAGCCCACAGCCCGTCACTGGTTAGGTTGCCTGCGGAGTGCGTCTTACGTATAACCTTCCAGCCCACGTTACCAGCCACGTATGGGAATTTCACCCATAGCGGATACAATTTGCAAACCGTATGTATACTAATGGCCTAAATGCTGGTCTAATAGTATCCCTTTATGCGTCAAAGTTTAAACATACAATGCTCATAAAAATGCATTTATAAATTTAAAAAGAAGTTAAATGTATTCACCTGAATTTTGGATTGGCAGGGTGACAGCTTTAAACTTGTTATTGTAAATTGGGCAGCGTTTCTGCTTAATATATGCTTATAACTGTTCTGCAAAGAATATTTACATATTTATTTATTTATTTATTTATTTATTACGACGATTATTATTATTATTATTATTACGATTATTATTATTATTATTATTATGATTTTAATTATTATTATTATTATTTTACGATAATAATAATAATATATATTATTATTATTATATTATTATTATTACTATTACGATGATAATCAATATTATTATTGTTATTTAGGTAAACTAAAATTTTTAATATATACATAGGGTCGGAGCTTAACCCTAACCCTATAAGTTTATATTATATTAAATTCTTAAATTTATAAGTTTAACTTCAAAAAAAATTAGATAATATACCTATACGAACCAACTTCTTAATCTTGACTTTTTATATTGATCCGCACCTCCTAGCATCCAGAGCTTTCAATTTCCTTCTTAAATAGCTTTCTGGTGTGATTATAAATTTCTTTCTGCGTGGTTTGTGATTGTGGTAATTTGTGAGTATATATATATATATATATATATATATATACGAATCTAAACGTGATGCTGAAGTCATTTTTAGATATAGCTTGAATACGTGTAATGTATTTCAAATGGATTTCTGTAAGTTTCGCTAATCTCCTTCCACGTACAAAATTTTCAATTGAAGTGAAATTTTAAATTTATATTATTTTATTATTATAATTAATTTAGCTCAAATTTTGTTTTTCTTTCATAACTTTTAAAATATAATGTTTTATAAAATTCTGAATATACTGTTAGGATCAGCTCATTTTTCTCTACGTTTTGACTTAAGTTTCGTTAAAAACGGAGAATGTTTAATTATAATATATTTTATTAATTTTGAGCGGTCTCCTATAACATTAACTGACCGAATAAGTGTGTCAAAAATTTTTGATAATTATTTTACTATTTTCTTACTAGTATATAAGTGTCACATAAGTGGATATAATAACTAGATATTTAAAATTATAATATTAAACAATATATTTTATAAAAATAATTATGCATGTGTTACAGATATCATTACTATTATCAACAATAATCACATTTGAACATTCAAAATAATCCCACATGCCATGGATCATACATGCATGTGGGTTTTTCACTTGATAATGACCAAATCATGATATCTCAACATACACAACCTCATAGATCGTCACGAAACTTAATCTAAACATCATAGATCATCAAGAAACACTTCTAAATCAACAAACCCAGAACAAAATCTCGTGTATGTGCACTATGTGTGCTTGTATGTGTGTTTCACGCATTGCATGTGTGTGTAGAAGTGAGTAATGCGCATCTTAGCCATGAGAGATGTATGAACTACCTTCTAAGCATCTTGAATCCCTGAAATGATGCAAGAACATCCCCTAAACCTTCTGGACAACTGGGTTTGACAGAGAGAGATGGTGGTAGTTTCAAGCTTCAAGTGTGGTCCTTCAAGCCTCCCTCCTTCAATCTTTCAAGTTTGGAGCTTCAAGAGGTCCTTCAATGGCTTCCTTGGGGTCTAATCAGTTGTTCCAGATGAGAATGGTCGAGAAATGGCGTGCAAGATTGTTCAAAATGATGAAAATAGGTAGGATAGGCATAATGGTCTTGGTTTTATAAAGATATTGTCGACTGGGCGTCGTCGCGTACCGCGATAGGGCTTCTAAATCATCTCCGCATACCGCGGCAGATTTCGGGAGTCAAACCCCCGCGCCGCATGTCGCGCATCGCGACCATGCCTCCTGTTGGGCCATCGCATGCCGCGATGGGCCCCTGGAGAGCCCAATAAGCCTATTTTAATGGGTTTGATCCGTTCGTCGTCGTTTTCACGCTCACGAACTATCGTTTGGCCTCGTTTGAACTTCCAAGTTCAATGTGTGAGTGTTTCATGAGGTCTCAAGTGTTGTGTTACACAATGTGTTAGAC
This sequence comes from Mikania micrantha, assembly GCA_009363875.1. Taxonomy (NCBI): domain Eukaryota; kingdom Viridiplantae; phylum Streptophyta; class Magnoliopsida; order Asterales; family Asteraceae; genus Mikania; species Mikania micrantha. The sequence continues at coordinate 43,714,878 of CM018690.1, forward strand.
GTTCACCAACGTTCGTGTGTTTTGACACGTGTGTGCTATTTGTCAATAATTTTCTCGAATTGTCTAGTCATGTGCCGGTGTTCGTACTGTCGTGCCACGTGTCACACTAAATTAATCTAATTTTAGTGCCACGTGTACATAAATCATTTAAATAAACATTTAAATAAACAAAAGCTGACCTGGAAAATACGGGGTGTCACATCCTCCCCTTGTTAGAAAGAATTTCGTCCCGAAATTCAACTTGTGTTGCCAGTGTTTGTCTGTTCCGGGAACTGGTGTGGGTACTTATGTTTCATCTGGTCTTCACGTTCCCCCGTGAATTCCGGTCCGCGTCGCGAGTTCCATCGCACCTTCACAATCGGTATCTTGCTAAGTTTTAGCTTCTTGGTTTCCCGGTCCATAATCTCTACCGGTTCCTCAACGAAGTTCAATTGTTCGTCGATCTGAATTTCCTCGAGAGGAATAACAAGTGTCTCATCAGATAGGCACTTTTTGAGATTCGAGATGTGAAACACGTTGTGCACGCTGCTCAGCTCGTCTGGCAGGTTTAGCTCGTAGGCCACAGGGCCTATTCGTTTAGTAATCTCGAAAGGTCCAATGTAACGAGGGTTCAACTTGCCTCGTTTGCCAAACCGAATGACTCCCTTCCAGGGCGAGACCTTGAGTAACACTCTGTCTCCCACCTGGAACTCTAACGGTTTGCGTCGTTTGTCGGCATAGCTTTTCTGTCTGTCTCGAGCTGCTGCCATTCGTTTGCGTATTTGCACGATCTTTTCAGTCGTCTCGTGCACGAGCTCTGGACCGGTCAGTTGGCTGTCTCCAACTTCTGCCCAGCAGATGGGTGATCGACACTTACGTCCGTAAAGTGCCTCGAATGGTGCAACTTGACTGCTAGTGTGGTAGCTGTTGTTGTACGAAAACTCAACTAACGGCATATGAGTTTCCCAGCTACTACCAAAATTAATAACACATGCTCGGAGCATGTCCTCCAATGTCTGTATGATTCATTCACTCTGCCCATCAGTCTGCGGATGGTAAGCGGTACTCACATCCAATCTCGTACCCAAAGCCTTGTGTAGGGGTTTCCAGAAATGCGACATAAATTGACTGTCGTGATCAGAGGTTATTGAGATTGGTACCCCGTGCCAAGTAACCACTTCCTTTAGATGGATGCGAGTGAGCTTGTCCAACCTGTCGGTCTCCTTGATGGGTAAAAAAAATGGGTAGACTTGTCAGTCGGTCTACGATAACCCAAATGGTATCGCAACCACTTGTCGTCTTTGGCAGTTTAGTGATGAAGTCCATGGAAATCTGCTCCCATTTCCACATTGGTAATTCCAGTTGTTGAAGTAACCCTGATGGTTTCTGGTACTCAACCTTGACTTTTGAGCACGTTAAACACTTACTTACGTAAGTTGCTATCTCAACTTTTATGTTCGACCACCAGTAAGGTGTCTTCAGATCATGATACATCTTGTCAGAGCCTGGATGTACGGAATGCCGGCTCTTGTGAGCTTCGTCCATCACTACTTCTCTCAATCCCCCATAGCGTGGAATCCAAATTTGATCCATTAGGTAATAAGCTACGTCGTCCTTTACTTTCATTTGCTTATCCATGCCACGCATGGCTTCAAGAGTGAGGTTTTCTGTTTTCAGAGCTTCTTGTTGTGCGATTCGGATCTGTTACGGCAACTCAGAATGGATTGTGAGTTGCAGTGCATGTACGCGTTTTGTTGTTTCTTTCCGTCTCAGTGCGTCAGCCACTACGTTCGCTTTATCGGGATGGTACTTGATAGCGCAATCATAATCGCCGATGAGTTCGACCCATCTTCGTTGTCTCATGTTCAGCTCTTTCTGGTAGAAGATGTGTTGCAGGCTCTTATGATTGGTGAGGATAGTACATTTCGTGCCATACAAGTAGTGTTGCCAGATCTTCAAGGCGAATACCACAGTTCCCAGTTCAAGGTCATGAGTCGTATAGTTCCTTTCATGTACCTTCAGTTGTCGTGAAGCGTATGCTATAACTTTCTCGCGCTGCATCAACACGCAACCGAGTCCTTGTTTCGAGGCGTCGCAATACACTACGAAGTCGTCGCATCCTTCCGGCAGGGATAGGATGGGTGCAGTACATTGTTTCTGCTTCAAGAAGTTGAAAGCAGTTTCCTGTTTGTCTCCCCAGTCAGACTTCTTGTCTTTATGAGTCAGGGATGTCAGTGATTGAGCAATCTTTGAAAATCCCTCAATGAATCTCCTGTAGTACCCGGCCAGACCTAGGAATTGTCGCACCTCAGTTGGAGTCTTGGGCGCTTCCCAGTTCTTAATGGCCTCGATCTTAGCTGGGTCTACATGTATCCCTTGCTCATTGACCACATGTCCAAGAAATTGGACTTCGCGAATCCAGAAGTCACATTTGGAAAGCTTCGCGTACAACTGCTCTTTCTTCAACAATTTCGAGACTAGCCTCAGGTGTTCAGCATGTTCTTCCCGATTCTTTGAGTAAATCAGAATGTCGTCAATGAACACTATTACGAATTTGTCAAGGTAAGGTTTGCACACTCTATTCATAAGATCCATGAATACTGCGGGTGCGTTGGTTAGTCCGAAGGGCATAACCAGAAATTCGTAGTGTCCATATCGGGTTCTGAAGGCAGTCTTAGGAATGTCGTTTTCCTGTATCCTCAGTTGATGGTAACCCGATTTTAAATCGATCTTCGAATAGTAGCTTGACCCTTGCAACTGGTCAAACAGATCGTCTATTCGTGGCAATGGGTATCGATTCCTGATCTCCACCTTGTTCAGCTCTCTATAGTCGATACATATATGGAATGATCCGTCTTTCTTCTTCACAAACAAGACCGGTGCTCCCCAAGGTGAGAAGCTCGGTCTGATAAATCCCTTGTCTAACAGTTCCTGCAACTGGTTAGACAGTTCCTGCATCTTAGTCGGTGCTAGTTGGTATGGAGCTTTAGCAATCGGTGCAGCTCTTGGTGTGGGGTCCATCCAGAACTCAATTTGTCACTTCGGTGGTAGTCCAGGTAAATTCTCAGAAATAGTCCAGGAAATCTCGGATTACAGCAGTGTACTCGACCTTTTTCTCGGTTTTTGGTTGCTCAGTGATGAGGGCTAGCATTATACCTCTTTCGGTAAGTACTTGTTTGCCTTTAATCAATGTATAATGTCCAAAGGCATCCCCCGCGCCTTTTGGTATAAGTACTTGTTTCCCCGTCGTTTTCCCTGAATCGACATCTGTTCTCCGCTTGGCAACGTCACTCGTACGATCTTCTTTTTGCATACAATCTCAGCTTGGTTTGCAGATAGTCAGTCCATTCCAATGACCTCATTGAAGCTTCCGAGAGTCACTGGCGTTAAGTCGATTTCGAGCTCTTGATCCGCCAAAACGATGGTGCATCCTCGAAGAACGTGTTGCGTTTCGATCAGCTTGCCGTCGGCTAACTTTACGGTATACTTATAATCTAGTGGTGTAGGGGTAACATCAAGCAATTTACTAAATTCACTAGGTATAAAATTCCTATTGGCACCGGTATCAAATAATACACTTGGATAGATATTATTTAAAAAGAAACGTACCGGTTATGACGTTGGAATCATCTTTAGCTTTTCCGGATCCGATAACGAATGCCCTACCCCTTGCAGCGTCGCCTCCTGCTTTCTTGTTTTGTGGGCAGTCTCGGCGTATGTGGCCAGGCTTTCCACAGGTGAAGCATCCCTTTTGTGTGCCGACTCTGTTTGTATTCGGCTTTGGGTTGGCACGACACTCCCTCGTAATATGTCCGTTTCTCCCACATCTTGTGCACTTGATCCTATTGCATTGGCCAAAGTGATGGTATGAGCAATTTTTGCACTTGGGGTAGTTACCTTGGTATGCTTTCTTGCCTTGAGCATCGGATTGAGTGGCATTGAAGGCCTTGGCTGGTGCGGGAGATGCTGGGTTGGTTGTTGTGGCAAGAGGGTCCTGTTGTTGCTTGGCTCCCACTTCCGTTTGGTCCCTTGGAGCTTCAGGTGTTCATCCCTCTTGGGTAGCTTACCTTGTGCCACTGCTTGGTCAGTCAGAAAATGACCCAAACGAATAGTAGGTTGAATGAGTGTGGGGTCTTCTGTGGTAATCAGGCTTTGGATCAGTTCAGGTAATCCACTGATGTATTGCTCAATCTTTTTGTATTCTGGGGTCACCATCTCTGGATGCAGTTTACACATCTCGTGGAATCGAGCGGTGTATTGTTCGATCTCGGATCCTTCCATTTTGTGAATCCAAAACCCCTCCAGTTGCTTGATTTTGTTTCGAGGACAGTATTCTTCCTTCAACATCTTGATGAAGTTCTCCCATGGGATTGAGTTAGCAGTCTCCAGACTTAGTGTTTGAGTGTGCGAATTCCACCAAGTGAGGGCTTGTCCTTCCAGAGTCCCGGTAGCAAATTTTATTTTATTCTCTTCAGAACACCCGCTTATGCAGAAGATTGACTCAACCTCCTTAATCCATCGGAGCAGTCCTACCGCTCCTTCCGGTCCCCTGAATACATGAGGATGGTAGCTAAGGAATTTTTGAATGAACATCCTTTTGAGTTGTTGTTGTGAGTCCTGTTGCTTGTTTCACTGTTTAAGCGTGCAGTCTCGTAATCCGCAATGGCCTTTCTAACCCGTTGTTCTACCATAGCTTCGATAGCCACAGAACTGATTGATTGGTTGTCTGTACGCACATACGTTCCTTGACCAGCCATTCGTAGTATCTATATACTATAGATATTGTATTACCTATCGTTAGAGACAGTCGGGTGTTAGCATGTGCAAAGGGGAAAATTACCAGTTTCTTCAAAAGTACAGTAATAAATTTCATAAGATCACTATTACCAAAGTGATTTGTATGAGCCTAGCTCGCTCATGTAGGTTCTAGCAATACTAAATACAATAGGGGAAATAAACTGCTTGGTGTAAGTAGCGGAGCTCAAATCTCTACTAGCAGCGGTGTACTACCCTGTTTCCCTAATGGGAGTAACTTACCATCTGAATTTGTCAGAATTCGTATGTACCTATAAATTCACGATTACGTTGGCCACCATAATCGTCAATTTATCTTACACAGTCTATAACGACCCATTTCGGGAAATTTTAGAATATAATATAATTGTTGAATAATTATCGTTATATTTTAATTGGTGGGTGTTTTAATAAAATTTGGGGTGTTAGAGTTAACTAGTAACTAACTTAATTAGGTTGGTTGAATTAATTAACTAAATATCAAGTTTGAGGGACTAAAATTGCCAAATGAGCAAAGTTGTTAAGAAAGGGGAATAAAACTTTGACTTAGTCAAAATACACATTTCATGTGTGTGTTTGTGTGTGTCTGGCAATAAGAGGAAGAGAAGAGCCAAGGGAGATCGACCAAATTGGAGCTTGATTCTTGGTCTGATCGTTAATGCAACTAAGGAATTGAGTTCTCCTTGCTTCATACTACATCTAGGTAAGTAATTTTGTTACTTTTGGTGGTGAAATTCGTGGGTCTCTTATGGGGGTGTGAGTAGGATGGGTTAAATCCGAAATTTGGAGTTTGGATAGTGTTATATGTCGTTAATCATCATAAATATCATCTTAGAACAACTTTTAGATCATTTCATGGAGTTTGGTGTAGTTTGATTAAGATAGAGTTTTCATGGTTCATGAGGAAAATGAACTAAGAGTCTCAAATTGGTTGTTTGATCATAACTAAATGATGATATGTAACATTTGAATTGTATAAAACTGGTGAATTGGGTTGATTTTTGAACTTGGAATGATTAGAATCATAAATGGGATTTTAAGGAGTTTTGAAGTGGTTGACAATATGCAAGTGAATTTCTTGCACACAAGTTGTTTGATGAAATGTCAACAAGTTGATTTTTACCTAAAAGTAGGTTTAAAAGTATGGATGAGGTGAATTAGGTGTTATAATCATAAAAGGTGAAATTTTTATCATTAATGGATGATTTGGGTGTAAACTATGAATGAAATGGTGAATTGGTGCATAACCGTTACCATATACTAAAATTTGGTAAAAACGGGTGGGGTTAAGATGAATGTGAATATGTGTTATGTGTATTGAATGTAGTTGTATGTGTGTAATACAACTAGGTAATGGTGATGAAAGTCAAGGAACAAGTCAAAGGCCCAGACAAGAACAAGTTGACTTTGGTAGTGATCCTACGGACAAAGGTGAGTCACCTACTCACTAAATATGCAACCATAAGTCATATTTGTGTTGGTGTGTGGGTGTATAATGTTGACTACTTGATTTATGTCTTGTAGTATTTGGTGAATACTAGGTGTTAAAGTCATAAAAGCTAATGTAGGTAGAAACTGCATTGCTTGGATGAATTATGGAGTTTTGATTTTGGTGTTAAAAACATGGTAGTTTGTTATTGTGTACGTAGAATATACATTGTTGGGATTATTTGGTGTGTAGCTTGACAATGTATGTGGAATATGCATTGTTGGGATTATTTGGTGTGTAACTTGACAATGTATGTGGAATATGCATTGTTGGGATTATTTGGTATGTAACTTGACAATGTATGTGGAATATGCATTGTTGAGATGAATTGATGTGCAACTTGACAATGTATGTGGAATGTGCATTGTTGAGATGAATTGATGTGTAACTTGACAATGTATGTGGAATATGCATTGTTGGGATGATGTGGTGTTTAACTTGACAATGTATGTGGAATATGCATTGTTAGGATGAAATGGTGATTAACTTGACAATGTAGGAGGAATATGCATTGTTAAGGTAGTATATATACCTAAGATCATATATAATGGCAATTGGAGTGTTTGACTTAAATGATTACTAATTGGTGTGAATGTTATTGTGAACATTATGTTATAATTACATAACATAATATGGTGTCATTAAGTGTTTGGTAATAATTGGTGAAATTAGTAAAAGATGGGTGTTTGACTATTAGTGAAATTAGTCAAAATGGGTGATTGACTTGTTAGTGGAATTAGTCACAATGGGTAGTTTATTTGTTAGTGAAACCAACTAGTAAGAGTGTTTGGTGATTAAATTGGTGTATAATTGGTGTATGTATAAATTTGGGTGTTTGGTGATTAAATGGGTAAATCATTGGTGTATGTATGAAATTGGGTGTTGGTGATTAAATTGGTGTATAATTGGTGTGTTGATACTCGATGTTTGACAATAACATGCAATAGGTGTTATATATGCTTAGTTATTGTTATGTAGTATGTTTACATGTGGTGTGTGGGAATAAGAATGATTCACAAGAGGTGTGAACATCTTATTTGGAGTTTGACTGAAAATAGTCAAACAATTCACTAGTGGTGTGAATTTGGAGTTGGGTTGAATCACAAGTGGTGTGATCTTCCCATGGTGAATCTATGGTGTTTAAGTAAATCACAAGTGGTGTGATTGCTTACCTTGAGAATCCTTGGTGAAAAAGGAAGTCTCAAGGAAGTGGTGTGAATCATAATTTAAATATTGATGGTTGTAGAGTTTAACACTTTAATTGTGTTTTAAAGTGTTTATGAATATACATTTCAAATGTTGTATATATTGTAATTGTTGTAAATTGGGAATCCTTGGAGTGAAAGGAAGTTCCAATGGGTTTGGGTGAAAAATTGTCACACCCCGAGCCGGCGGGATAGGATCGGTTGTCCCGTCGGGCGGAAGGTTCCCGGAGCGCGATATCGTGAATGATAATCGGATTGATCAGATTGTTATATGGCACATGATACATGCATGAGAAATGCTAAATATGATAGAATTACAAAGTTAAATTACATCAGTATTGTTTATAATTTAACAATGTAAATCTACTATTAACATCATAAGTTTCTATCTTGTATTTACACAAGATATACAAAATGGTATGTGTAATGATGTCTTCAAAATATATGCAGGTCCAAAATACTAAGTCTTCTAATTGAAGTCCTAGCCCAGAAGTAATGACTTCCTAATTGACCTGTTCGTCACCTGAGAAGTCATGCAAAAAGATCAAGTCAACACATGGTTGGTGAGTTCATATTGTTTTGTAACTTTGAAAATGTTTTGAACCCTTCTTTCGGTAAAGACCCTAACCTCATTAACACCACATGTATCATCCAGATCGATATGCTTATATATAGGGCATACCCCTGGGTCAAGGCTACAACCCCGCCCAGACGACGTCCCACCACATACTAATCCGCATAGGACATTGTTGTTAATGATAATTAAGCGTTTTTACCTACCATACACCTTTAAACACCCATGATTCCTCTGTTCTCTGTTCCTGTAATTGCAATCATTTGAAATCTCTCTTGATTTCATATGTTCATCATACAAATATGATTAAAGCAGCAATTGTGGAATTTGTTATAAATGCTTAATTTAAATAAATAAATAAACATTCAATAAAATCTAAGTCCTATCGATTGGGGCCTTTGGTCAACTTGAGTAGACTAGTCTGTCAATCAAGGTACTTAGTAGTAAAGGAGATCTGTAAACCTCATCAAACATGTGACCTATAATCAATCAGTCTAGCTAGGACATCTTTTGATATATAGGCTTTCATAGTTCTTTAGACCGTCCATAGTTCTTTAGTTCTTTGGCACATGTTATCTTTGAGCATTTCCCAGATGTTCCTCAAAATAGTTCTTTGTACTTAGTTCTTTGAAATAGATCGTTAGTTCTTTGACAACACCTTCTTGAAATAGTTCTTTGAAAATAGATCGTTAGTTCTTTGACAACACCTTCTTGAAATAGTTCTTTGAAAATAGATCGTTAGTTCTTTGACAACACCTTCTTGAAATAGTTCTTTGAAAATAGATCGTTAGTTCTTTGACAACACACTCTTGAAATAGTTCTTTTAAAAATAGATTGTTAGTTCTTTGACAACACACTCTTGAAATAGTTCTTTAAAAATAGATCGTTAGTTCTTTGAAAATAGATCTTTGAAAATAGTTCTTTGTTTAAGGTCTTTAGTTCTTTGAAAGTAGTTCTTTGAAATAGTTCTTTGATACATAACAGTTACCTAAACGAGAGTCTAAGATAACAGTTATACATGTAAACATATAAAAGCATTCAAGTAAACAATTTACATAAAACAGTTTACGCATGCTTCTCAGCCCCGCGTTTTAAAACAAAATGTTAGAAAAGGGGCAATGAACTCACCTTGTAGCTGTTGAGTTGACTTAGCTTAAACGAAAGACTGCACGCGCTCTGTATTGTAATTTAGTTTGTTTTCAAGTTCCTGTATTGATTTCACGTTGTTAAGACTTGTAAGTATAAATTTGTAGGATTTTGTGTGTGTAGATATATGTGTTAGCCCTAAAGTTGGCTAACACGCGTAAGACTTGGTCATGATCCCTGTTCGGTCCCATATGTTTGATTCAAGTTAATGACCTTATAAGTTATCATCTTGTCATTAGTTATATGCCATTTACTTTGATGAAAGACTTAGTGCTTAGTTTCCAACTCGTCTTTGTTGATCTTGTACGTTTTGAACATTTATTGCATAATTATGAATTAATTAAGCAAACATTCTTTTGACATATCTTATTTTGATCTTATGAAATGTAATGAATCCATGTGGGCCTGAACATGGCATATGGACCGAACAATGTGACCAAGTTACTTGTTGGGCCTTTATGTAACAAGTTGGGCCTTGGGCCCAAATCCATGGGCCTTGGAATAGTTCTTGAACAATTGAGGGTTATGAGGCTTATTGGAATGTGTGGGACAATGATTTGGACTAATGGAATACAAAGGCCCGGCCAAATGTTACAAGACCTAAAATTCAAGTGTTCTTATGGGCCTTCATTGGGCCACAAGGGAAATTGTTGGGCCAAAGGTGGGCCCAGTCAAGATTTGTTGGGCCTATAGTTAGAATGGGCTGTAGGATTCAAAAGTGGGCCAGAAGTAGGCTGTTGGCCAAGTTAATAACAAAGTGGCTCCAAAATGAGGACAAGGGCCTCAACAATAGGCCTTGGATCAGTTTCTGTGGGCCTCGGGCTGATTTTGCTGGGCCCAATGAGTTTTGTCTCAGGCCTTCACCAAAATAGTCCATAGGCCAAGCTGGGCCTTGCTTACATGGGCTGAAACAACTGTGGGCCTAAAAATTTGGGCTGTTGGCCAGAATCGTGGCCTTGGGCCAAAAACAGTGGGCCTTGAGATGATTTTGCTGGGCCCCTTGGATTCCATCAAGTCCTGAAGTAAAATATGTCTTGGGCCAACCTGGGCCTGGTTCCTTTGGGCTGAAATCGATCGTGGGCCAATTTGTCATTGGTTACCTAATGAATGTGGGCCACAATAAGGTTTTTGGTTAAATATTTTGGGCCTACTAAGGCTACTGGGCTGGAACAGAATATTTGGGCCAAAATACCCTTGGGCCTAGACAGTAGGCTGTTGGGCCCATCCTGGGCCAACCGTTGGGCCTAATGAGACTTATATGGCCAAGCATTACAATGGTACTGGGCCTGGTTTATTCCTCTGGGCCAGTTGAGTTAGAATGGCTAAATCAATGGATTTGGGTCTTGCTAGTGATTTTTGGGCCGAAATTTTCTATGCTGGGCCTGATTAATTTCTGTTGGGCCCAAGCGGTTTCCAGATTTAGGGTTTTGGCCCCAAATGGTGAGGTTGCTAACTGTTGCCTGCCACAAAGAAAAATGGAGTTGGCCGCATGAACAAGAGAAGATTGGACAATATAGTTGCTGAATGAGTTAAGCATTTGAAGAAGAAACTTGTTGGCCGAATGAATCAATGTTGAGAGAAAGAAAAATGTCGAATGGCTCCATGTTCCAGCGAATGAAGGAAGAAGGCATGAAGGGCGAATGGATGTTGGTCGAATGAGACTTGTATGGTCGAATGAGAGCTCGAATGAGTAGAGCCGAAGGTGGCTCAGTCGCTGGCCAAAGGTCATTCGACCAAGGCCTTTCGGCCATAGGCCATTCGGCAGGTGGTTGGGGCTGCTTCGGCCGACCACCACCCAGGTGGTTTCCATGGCCATGGCGGTGTTGATGGTGGTGCAGGTTAAGAGGGTTCTTGTGGTCGTGAGTTTTCATGGTTGGGAGATGTTTGTTCAAGTGACCAAGAAATAGAACCAAAAAGGGTGAAAACCCTATTTTCGTGAACCTTTGCTGCTTCATACCTCAGATTTCAGTAGTTTTTGGCTTAGATCCGTTGTACTTTTGTGTAGAGGGCATCAAGAGCTACGCGTGGGCGAAAGAATCACTCGATTTCGTTAAGAAACGAGTGAGATACAAGCTTTGGAAGTTTGAAAATGGAGGTTTTTTCTCAAAACCGGGATTTTAGGGTTTGAGTGGGGAAGGAGAGAAAGTGAGTGAAAATGAGCTCACTCATGGTTTTTATACTACGGTTGAATTCGGGTTCGTTTTTATTGCTCGGTTCGTTAATTCGTTACGTTTCCGGAAAAATTACGCGTAATTTAAATGTAATTAATTAAAAAGAGTTTAAATTAATTATTTTGATGAGTTTCAAAATTGTAAAATGTTATTTATTTTATTTTATTAAATTACTTTCGTTCGTGTCGTGTTTTCGTTTTCGTTTCGTCAGATCGCGTCACCTTAGCGCGTAATTCGTTCGAATCGTCACCCGAACGAATACGACGATGGTTTTGCTTTCTGACTTTTGTTTTCTACTTTTCAGTCATTATTTCAGAACTCTAAACTCACAGATATGTTTGTGTGAATCGTCACCCACGCAAACACACTGTCAGTTCGTTATTCTGAAATAACACTGTAATTGTGTTTGGATTGTGTTTCCTCACTGTCGGACTCAACTAAACTTCCTGTTTTCACATTGTTCTTGTACTGACTTGTCGGTCATCTGATTCCTGTCATTTGTGGACATCAGATCGCAACCGATATGTTTCTGAGTATTGTTTGAGCATCATTGTTTCTCATGATTTGTTGTGTTAACTGTAATTAAGTTTTCACTTAATAAACGCAACTAATGTTTCAAATGTACGTTGTACTTAATGTATTTAAGTTTATACGAAAATACGTACAACGATTTCTTGTACTTAGGATTCTGTTAATACAAGTACTGTTCACAATCGTATAAGTACACATAGTTACTGTAGAAAGTACACGTGCCGTACGGACTTGCTGGACGATCTGGTACTTGTTGTTACAGTCTCCCCTTGTTAAAGAAATTTCGTCCCGAAATTTAAAATTTGTTATCGGGTACGGCTTCCTCTTCAAACAGTTGGGGATACTTTAACTTCATGTGATCTTCACGTTCCCAAGTAAACTCGGGTCCGCGTCTTGAGTTCCAACGAACCTTTACAATAGGGATACGGCTTCGCCTCAGTTGTTTGACTTTGCGATCCATAATCTCTAAAGGTTCTTCGATAAAGTGCAACTGTTCATCAACTTGAATCTCTTCAAGTGGAATGACGAGTGATTCGTCAGCAAGGCATTTCTTTAAGTTCGAGACGTGAAACACGTCATGCACACCACTAAGTTCGTTCGGTAAGCTCAATCTGTACGCCACAGGACCAATACGTTCAATGATTTCGAACGGTCCCACGTATCGTGGTGTTAGTTTGCCTTTCTTCGCGAATCGAACTACACCTTTCCAAGGGGAAACCTTTAACATGACACGATCTCCCACTTGGAATTCCAACGGCTTGCGTCGTTTATCAGCATAGCTCTTTTGTCTGCTTCGTGTTGCTTGTAGTCTTTGTTGTATCTGAGCTATCTTGTCTGTAGTATCTTGTATAAGTTCTGACCCAGTGATACGATTATCTCCTACTTCCGACCAATAGATCGGTGACCGACATTTTCGACCATAAAGAGCCTCGAATGGGGCACAACCGATGCTGCTGTGATAACTGTTGTTGTAGGAGAACTCGATTAGTGGCAAATGAAAATCCCAATTATCACCGAAATCTAGAAAACAAGTTCCTAACATGTCCTCTGGGGTTTGAATTGTACGTTCGCTTTGACCGTCCGTTTGTGGATGGTAAGCTGTACTCAGATTTAACTGTGTCCCTAGAGATTTCTGCAGTGATTGTCAGAACCTTGAAGTAAATCTGCTGTCTCTATCAGAATTAATTGACAATGGCACACCATGGCGTACCACTATCTCATTGATGTACAATCTTGCCAGTTTATCCATCGTGAAAGTTTCACGCATCGGCAAGAAGTGAGCAGATTTTGTTAAACGATCGATGATCACCCAAATTGTATCGTGACCACTGGAAGTGCGGGGTAGCTTGGTAATGAAGTCCATAGCTATTTGTTCCCATTTCCAGAGTGGAATTTCAGGTTGTTCCAGTAAACCAGACGGTCCCTGGTGTTCCGCCTTTACTCTTGCACACGCAAAACATCTGCCGACGTATTCGGCTATGTCTTTATTCATTCCCGGCCACCAATAAAAGCTCTGTGATTCTCAGTATATTTTATCGGCGCCCGAATGCACTAATTATCTGGTTCGTGTGCCTTCTCAAGAGTAAGTCTTCTGGATTGACCTATCACCGAAACCCACCATTTTGGTGGTAGGCAATTTCATCCAGTTTATCTCAAATTGTCTTTCTGTTCTACCACCTGACACACTCCTTAAAGCTTTCATAGGTGACTCTGACACCTCTGAGTCTTGATCGTCTGATTATGATTCTCACGTCACATGGTGAATTCTTAGGTTATTTGATATAACCGTATACATACTTCACCATCTGTTTAATATGTTCTCAACTTTGAAAGTGGTCTTATATGTCGGGAAGGTCTACTTAAGATATGGGATTATTATTGGAATAAAGGTAATGGTTTATCCCTTCTAAGTAATCCTATACTCACTGTGAGGTGATGTATATTTACCTCACTCCTACCCAAAATCATGTGACTTACTGAAATCTATTGTAAATGTTGTTTCCACTGTTACTTATTCTTATCCTTAATTCACAATTTAAGAATTTAACATAGGGTTGTTCTTCCTTTACAACTCTAGATTATCCCTGATATGTTGTTCGCGTTCTGTCTTGTCGCTAAGATGAATCAGTATACCATCCTTAGTGGAAATGATAATTTGATCCAGATACAATATGCACCCTCGGTTCATGTGGTTCATGAAAACCACGGGAGCGTTCTTCCATCCGAATAGCATTACCATAACTTGGAATGCCCATCTTTTATTCGGAATATTTATCTTTGGTACATCTTTGCCTTGCATTCCTAACTGCTTTCTCTTGGTTTAATTATCCTAATTTAGCTATGATTCTAGCACAGTTCTTAAGGTCGTCCTTTCCTGATATCCTAGAACCGAGGTTCTCTAAATCAAATGATTTGAGTTCTATAGTTCTAGGTGACGGAATAATAGTTTACATACTGGCTTTAGCATCTAACTATCTATGGCCTTCTATTAGTCTACTAAATAAGGTTATTTTCCTAATTATAGTAACTAGACTGTAATTAAGATTTACCCTACCTTTATTTATTTACTTAACGTTTATTTAATCAAAGACTTTGTTAGGTTACCATTCCTATTATCTTATTTGTAACTAACTTCTTACAGTTCCTTGAATTCATTGTTTCTAAAGTCACAATGGAGTATGCTTTTAAAATTAGCACTCTGATAAGCAATTTAACATAACAGTATGAAATATGCATACCCGTGGGGTCATCGGACTCCGAATGTTCCCCAGGAGCTGGTAAAGCAAGTAGTTCCTCAGTGACTGCTGGGTCTGCTAGAGGCATTTTCCTAGAGCAGTCCCTCGCGAAATGTCCGTGCATTCCGCACGTGTAGCAGTTGTTGTTGTGTCGAGAGGAAGTAGAGGTGCTCGCTTTCTGTTTATGTTCCCTGGTCAAATTTAACCGACACTTTTGAATCCAATGTCCGTATCTTCCACAAAGCGTACATGATACACATGAGAGTTCAGCTCGATGATGGTGGTGACAAACTGAACAAAGGGGAGCTTTTCCCGTAGAATGTACAGGACTTGTGGAAGATATCCTCACGGGGCAGTCCCGTGAAATGTGTCCGGATAATCCGCACACATAGCAATCCTTTCTGTATTGAGGTAGAGGATATGTAGTGTTTCCGGGATTCTGGTTATGAGTCGGGGGATTATTACAATCACGACTCCAGTGTCCCTTTTCCCCACAGTTCAGACAATGTTTGCACAGTTTACCCTTAGCATGGTGGAGACCGCACGTGGCACATAAAGGAAATTTATCAGCATGACGCTTATGACCCTCTGACTCCGGAGCAACGGCCATCTGACGAAGAGGAATGAACACTTGAACTCAAGCTTTTGTGCTCTTGATATGTGGAGGAATGTTCGATCCAGGATCCGATCTCGAAGCCGGTGTTTGAGGTTAGTGTATCTATTACCTGTATTGATTATGAATGACTAATTGTGTGGATACAATTGTGTTGTTTATGTTGATTTGGTGTTAACCAAAGTTCTAAATCAGGATGTGGGATGATGAAGTTATGGAAATGAACATGGGATGATTGTATTGTTATGCCTGGCCAGTATAACGTTACTCTTGTTGCATGATCATGACTTTAACAGAATCTACTCAATCATGGTATAGAATTGTATGTGTTGTAGAAATGGTTGATTGTTATGTGTTGTATGCATAACTTGAAATACTTTCATTGCATGTTAATTGATAATTGACACTAGAATTGGGGTGAATCCATAGATGTGTGGAATTACATGTAAGTCCACTGGTGTGTGGCATTGGAGTGAATTTACAGATTGTGTGGAATTACATATAAGACCACAGGTGTGTGGCATTGGGTGAATCCACATTCGTGTTGAAATACATGTAAGACCACAGGTGTGTGGCATTGGGTGAACCCACATTCGTGTGGGAATTCATGTAAGTCCACGGGTGTGTGGCATTGGAGGAAAAATCCACATTCGTGTGGAATATCATGTAAGATCACTGGTGAGTGACATTGAATTTATCGTGTAAGATCATAGATGTGTGATGACTTGTTGAAAATACGAGTCATATGTTGTTTGTTGTAAATAATGAAAGATAGGTGTATTAGCATATGTGGATTATCCTTGGTTGAAATTGATTAAAAGGGAATGTTTTCTTTTTGGTGTTAATGGTGTTGACACATAGTGTCGTTATGCAATGTCAAAAGTTTTGGCAAGAGTGTCGTAACTGGGGAGTGGTGACTACAAACATGCGATTGTATTAATTGGTGTGTATGTTTTATATATGTCGTAAATAATACGTGTTTGTAGTCTGGTGTGTTAAATTGATATGGGTCGATAGATAGATTTGGAGATAAATCTTGAAATCAAACCTACATGTTGAAACTATTATTTCAGGAATGATTCACAAGTAGTGTGAACATCTATGATTATATATAGATGTGTATGTGTTGTAATATTTGAATGTAAGGAGGTAGAAATGACCTGTATACGTGTGTTGACATTACAGGTGGTTGATTTAAATCTTTTAAAAGATATGAAAATGCTTGGGGATGATCCATAAGATTATGGACATTATTTAGGAGTTCATGGTTGGGAGAAATGAATCTGGTAGTTTGTAAACTAGATTCAAACATAAATTATGGTTATTGTGTGGTGTAAATTGATGTAGATAATTTACAAGCGGTGTGAACCTCTATAACATTTGTGTGCTATTAGATAATGTACAGGGGCGTGTAATATCTAAGTAGCAGAGGTGTTTGTGGTAATTATAAGTAAGAGGAGTCTGGATGCAAATGAACCAATAACCATATCTAGACTTGACTGTTAAGATGTTAACTTATGGTGGGTGGATTAATGTTGGTAATCACAAGTAGTGTGATTTCTTAAGGTGAGGATTTGGTGAAAAATGTGTTGTTAGCGTGTTTAGATGATTAACAAGAGGGTGATTTGATGAGGATTCACATGTGGTGTGAACCCTATCAATGCTTAATGGTGCTATCTGGTATTATTTGGTCATCGTGGGCAGGTTGACTAAAAGCGTTCATTTCTTGTGTACCCATGAATTCTAATCTGTTAAGAAGGAACACGAAACTGTTGTCGAGCATGACGTATCATCTTCACACTGATGGTCAAAGATAAAGAACCATTTAGGCCTGTGAGGATATGTTACGGGTGTGCATAGTTGGTGGTTGGGGGTAGTTGTGATGACTATCTACCCTTGGAGGAGTTCTTGTTAAAGAACGGTTATCATTCCAGGTGTGGAATGATTCTGTAAGAAATAATATACGGAGAAGATAGTATATTTCAGGAGTTGGGAAGAGGGTGGATAACAAGAACATGTAGGTAAGTAGTGGTTAAAATGATAGATGAATGGATTGATGTAATCCGAATTCATTTGAAGGCGGTGCTAGACCTTCAGAAATTGTATGTGTAGGTGCGTAGAAGAACAATCAAATTCCAAGTATGAGACTTCGTTTGTTGGAAGTTCTCCATGGAAGGGTGCGAATTGTTCTTGTAAGCGAGGGAAATTAAGCTCACGCTTTGTTGAGCATTATAGTTATAGCTCGGATTGGCATGGTTGCTTATCGCTTAGAGCTACCAGAGATATAGAGTGGAATTTACAATATATTCCATGTGTCTTATTTGCGAAAATGCTTGGCAGATGAATCGGTTACATGCCATTGAAGAAATTGGAGATCAATGATAAATTGATCTGGGAGAAACTAGTGACTATCTTAGATAGAAAAGTCAAGCAATTGTGAAATAAGACGATTAATCAGGTGATGGTGCAATGAAACAATCGGTGGGGTTCAGAAGTAACGTGGGAATTCGAGGATGAAATGCGGAAAATTTTATTTTATTTTATTTTAATTGAGGTGTGACGAGGTCTCGGGGACGAAACCTTTGCAAGGTGGGAAGAATTTGTAACGACCCATTTTGGGAAATTTTAGAATATAATATAATTGTTGAATAATTATCTTTATATTTTAATTGGTGGGTGTTTTAATAAAATTTGGGGTGTTAGAGTTAACTAGTAACTAACTTAATTAGGTTGGTTGAATTAATTAACTAAATATCAAGTTTGAGGGACTAAAATTGCCAAATGAGCAAAGTTGTTAAGAAAGGGGAATAAAACTTTGACTTAATCAAAATACACATTTCATGTGTGTGTTTGTGTGTGTCTAGCGACAAGAGGAAGAGAAGAGCCAAGGGAGATCGACCAAATTGGAGCTTGATTCTTGGTCTGATCGTTAATGCAACTAAGGAATTGAGTTCTCCTTGCTTCATACTACATCTAGGTAAGTAATTTTGTTACTTTTGGTGGTGAAATTCGTGGGTCTCTTATGGGGGTGTGAGTAGGATGGGTTAAATCCGAAATTTGGAGTTTGGATAGTGTTATATGTCGTTAATCATCATAAATATCATCTTAGAACAACTTTTAGATCATTTCATGGAGTTTGGTGTAGTTTGATTAAGATAGAGTTTTCATGGTTCATGAGGAAAATGAACTAAGAGTCTCAAATTGGTTGTTTGATCATAACTAGATGATATGTAACATTTGAATTGTATAAAACTGGTGAATTGGGTTGATTTTTGAACTTGGAATGATTAGAATCATCAATGGGATTTTAAGGAGTTTTGAAGTGGTTGACAATATGCAAGTGAATTTCTTGCACACAAGTTGTTTGATGAAATGTCAACAAGTTGCTTTTTACCTAAAAGTAGGTTTAAAAGTATGGGTGAGGTGAATTAGGTGTTATAATCATAAAAGGTGAAATTTTTATCATTAATGGATGATTTGGGTGTAAACTATGAATGAAATGGTGAATTGGTGCATAACCGTTACCATATACTAAAATTTGGTAAAAACGGGTCAAAAAGGGGTTAAGATGAATGTGAATATGTGTTATGTGTATTGAATGTAGTTGTATGTGTGTAATACAACTAGGTAATGGTGATGAAAGTCAAGGAACAAGTCAAAGGCCCGGACAAGAACAAGTTGACTTTGGTGGTGATCCTACGGACAAAGGTGAGTCACCTACTCACTAAATATGCAACCATAAGTCATATTTGTGTTGGTGTGTGGGTGTATAATGTTAACTACTTGATTTATGTCTTGTAGTATTTGGTGAATGCTAGGTGTTAAAGTCATAAAAGCTAATGTAGGTAGAAACTGCATTGCTTGGATGAATTATGGAGTTTTGATTTTGGTGTTAAAACATGGTAGTTTGTTATTGTGTACATAGAATATACATTGTTGGGATTATTTGGTGTGTAGCTTGACAATGTATGTGGAATATGCATTGTTGGGATTATTTGGTGTGTAACTTGACAATGTATGTGGAATATGCATTGTTGGGATTATTTGGTGTGTAACTTGACAATGTATGTGGAATATGCAATGTTGAGATGAATTGATGTGCAACTTGACAATGTATGTGGAATGTGCATTGTTGAGATGAATTGATGTGTAACTTGACAATGTATGTGGAATATGCATTGTTGGGATGATGTGGTGTTTAACTTGACAATGTATGTGGAATATGCATTGTTAGGATGAAATGGTGATTAACTTGACAATGTAGGAGGAATATGCATTGTTAAGGTAGTATATATACCTAAGATCATATATAATGGCAATTGGAGTGTTTGACTTAAATGATTACTAATTGGTGTGAATGTTATTGTGAATATTATGTTATAATTACATAACATAATATGGTGTCATTAAGTGTTTGGTAATAATTGGTGAAATTAGTAAAAGATGGGTGTTTGACTATTAGTGAAATTAGTCAAAATGGGTGATTGACTTGTTAGTGGAATTAGTCACAATGGGTAGTTTACTTGTTAGTGAAACCAACTAGTAAGGGTGTTTGGTGATTAAATTGGTGTATAATTGGTGTATGTATAAATTTGGGTGTTTGGTGATTAAATGGGTTAATCATTGGTGTATGTATGAAATTGGGTGTTGGTGATTAAATTGGTGTATAATTGGTGTGTTGATACTCGATGTTTGACAATAACATGCAATAGGTGTTATATATGCTTAGTTATTGTTATGTAGTATGTTTACATGTGGTGTGTGGGAATAAGAATGATTCACAAGAGGTGTGAACATCTTATTTGGAGTTTGACTGAAAATAGTCAAACAATTCACTAGTGGTGTGAATTTGGAGTTGGGTTGAATCACAAGTGGTGTGATCTTCCCATGGTGAATCTATGGTGTTTAAGTAAATCACAAGTGGTGTGATTGCTTACCTTGAGAATCCTTGGTGAAAAAGGAAGTCTCAAGGAAGTGGTGTGAATCATAATTTAAATATTGATGGTTGTAGAGTTTAACACTTTAATTGTGTTTTAAAGTGTTTATGAATATACATTTCAAATGTTGTATATATTGTAATTGTTGTAAATTGGGAATCCTTGGAGTGAAAGGAAGTTCCAATGGGTTTGGGTGAAAAATGAAGTTTTAACGGGTTTGGGTGGAATGACTCGTTAGTAAATCGTTTTATGTTTATGTTTAATTAAGTCACCAAAGTAGGTTTGGTATTTGATTAATATGTCCATATGGTGTTATGGAATGTATTTAGGGTTAAGGAAAAAGTCGGAAACGATTTCGGGTGTTAAAATGGGCGAAAAACTGCGCAGACACAGGTCTGGGTGCCGAGTGCGCCCAGCAGTGCGCCCATCAGATATCAGTGCGCCCAAAGGTTCTGTAGTGCGCCTACAGTGCGCCCAAGCAGTGCGCTGGACACTGAAAATTGTCTGAAATTTCGTGTGATTGACCGGGTTTATTCGGGGGGGTCAATGGGGTGAACTCACTTAGTTCTTATGAACTAACACTTGATTGTTGGGTGTGTTTTCAGGTTTTAAATAGATACAAATGGGTGGTGCGAGCTCGAGATCAGAAGGAAAGAATCGAACTATCGTTTGTAAAACATATACTTTGGTGTAAATTACATATTGGGGTGTATGTAATGTTTTCATATGTTTTGAAAACCTTAAACTGTAAGTTTTTGAAAGTCTTAAGTGGTAAACATGTTTTGTAAACCAAACATGTATGTGAATTTTTCTGGGACCTAAATCTGATGTTGTTTTTAAACACGTGTTATGCGTGTGGGAATTACGGGGCTTACACAGTCATTCTAGTTCCTTCAATCTGAAGCTAGTGATTACAGTAGTGCTCGAGGTTCATCTTCGGAGTGCTGTCACTAGGTTCCAGTCCGCAAGTGTACGTCAGGTGACTGGTTTTACGCCCAAGAAAGGAGATTGGGAAAAGCGTTCGATTTGAGTTAGATCATGCTAGTGTAGTCTTCTTCAGAACATTGAAGACTTCCCTTCAGTCTTGTGTTTGTCCTTTCACTAATCCCATCACACAGTTCTCATGCGTAGTCGGATGTGGATACCCGCTAAGGGTTCCAAAGGTATGCTCGTAGGTATCCGATAAAATCACAAAGCATATTGCTAAACTATGCACATAATGTGCTGTGCGAAACTAGTGTAGTGTCTAATGTTGAGCAATGGCTATAGTCTAAGTTTACTACATGCAAACCTAATTCTCTATAACCAAGGCTCTGATACCAGTCTGTCACACCCCCAAATTCCCACTTGTGGTGTTAGTCCACGTGGGTGTGACGTGGCCAGAATCACAGCTCATAGTTATATAGAACTCCTCTATATGCGTTTTCAAAGTACGTTGTCTGACATAAATACAACCATATAGTTTTAAATAGATAAGCAACGGAAAATACAATGTTTGTGCAGCGGAAAATAACAAGTTAAAATATGCAGCGGAAATACAATTGTCAGACACTACATTGTAATAATACAAATCTTAAGTTGAAATCGTTTGATCAAAGCGACATGACAAAAATAAATGCAATCCTATGCTCATGCCCTTAAGTGTGCATCCTGTTCCATACGCAGCTAAATACCTGAGAATACAAGTTTAAGAAAAAGTGTAAACACAATGGTTGGTGAGTTCATAGGTTTTGATAAACATAGGTAGTAATTCGGAAATCATGTGTCATACTGTTTATTAAATGTTAGTCCCGAGCCCTAGGCTCCAAGTGTTAGTGCGTCACTACCGAAACTAGACTTGTTAGTCCTTGCCTCCGCTATGTCTCATAATAACATAGCAAGATAGGTCGAGATTTCACGTGTTATGACCTCCAGTCAATATTTTCGCCACGCGGGGCTCGTCACACCCAAATAGATCTATTCAAACTCATCTCGTTGTTTATACATTAACGGTAAGACTTTGCGAGGGCTTAATTACGATACAACACTTATGTTTGTCTAATAAACCAGCATACACAATTTGTTTGTACAAGTATAAATGTTTGACTCAGTTCAACAAGTATTCTCCCCCTATTTGAAAAGTTTATAAAAGAGTTAAAGTGGGGCCGTAAACTCACCTTAGTGTGCAAGTAACAGAATGCGTAAGCTCCTCAAATAGTAAGCGTGTCGGTCACCGGCAACCTATATCGTATACCGTTCGTGAGTTTGTGTAAGTGACCGTGTTCGTGTTCGTGCTAGTGCTCGTGTTGGTGCCAACAACCCTTGGTTGTCCATGTTTGTCCGTGTCGGTCCACAATGACCGTGTTTGCTTGTGTTGGTCCACAATGACCGTGTTTGACTGTGTTGGTCCACAATGACCGTGTTTGACTGTGTTTGACCAATGTTGACCGTGTCAAGTCAACGACCCGTTGGTGAACCATGTGTCGGTTGTGAATCGTGTAACATTCGTGTAAGTGCTCGTCGTGTGCAAAACGCGTAAGTCGCGTCCATGGACAACTTACTATTTATAGTAAGTTTCCATTTACGGCAAGTTCACAAAGCATATCGATTTTAAAGTTCTAGCATGCTCGTTAGTCCTACGTGATCATGTTAACATATAGCACATTATCATATGAAGTCACATAAGCATGTAAGTCGTGTTTGCAGTACAAAAGTTTCATAAATGGAAAGTTTCCGTTTCTAGCATACGCGATATCGTAAACCATTTAACTTAGCATTCATTTCTCATGTTAAGACATAATAAGTCATTTAGCATGCCCATATCATACAAAACGTTCACAAGTCGATAGTTTGCCAAATAAAGTTACTATAAATAGTAACCATGGCTATTATCATACGAATGACCATTCTAGTAATCCTAAGTCATTTTTACAACACATAACATCATATTATGCCATTCAACATAACTTAAACATGGTTGTCTAGTCAAAATCATCATTTATCAATATTTGGGTCTTAAAAGTTACTATAAATAGTGACTATGCCAAATATGATTCAAATCAAATCTCAATCCATTTCAAAACATCCTATTCATTATATTGTAGTCTAAATGACACATGTATGCACATGAATGTCCATAATTCTATCATTATCAACAATTTGTAACTAAAAATACTATAAATGGAAAGAATCACAATTACCCCATTCTTATTCGTAGGATTCATGTTTTAGGATTAATATTATTATAATATCATCTTAATAGCAAATCCATAAGCTTGTATGTTACCAATATCATCATTTTCATCATTTTGCAATTTAAAAGTTACTAATAATAGTAAGTTTATCAAGAATTGCATAAATAACCATTTTAACAAAATCTAATCATGGATATCATTACTATTGTCAACAATAATCACATTTGAACATTCAAAATAATCCCACATGCCATGGATCATACATGCATGTGGGTTTTTCACTTGATAATGACCAAATCATGATATCTCAACATACACAACCTCATAGATCGTCACGAAACTTAATCTAAACATCATAGATCATCAAGAAACACTTCTAAATCAACAAACCCAGAACAAAATCTCGTGTATGTGCACTATGTGTGCTTGTATGTGTGTTTCACGCATTGCATGTGTGTGTAGAAGTGAGGAATGGGCATCTTAGTCATGAGAGATGTATGAACTACCTTCTAAGCCTCTTGTATCCCTGAGATGATGCAAGAACAACCCCTAAACCTTCTGGACAACTAGGTTTGACAGAGAGAGAGAGAGATGGTGGTAGTTTCAAGCTTCAAGTGTGGTCCTTCAAGCCTCCCTCCTTCAATCTTTCAAGTTTGGAGATTCAAGAGGTCCTTCAATGGCTTCCTTGGGGTCTAATCAGTTGTTCCAGATGAGAATGGTCGAGAAATGGCGTGCAAGATTGTTTAAAATGATGAAAATAGGTAGGATAGGCATAATGGTCTTGGTTTTATAAAGATATTGTCGACTGGGCGTCGTCGCGTACCGCGATGGGGCTTCTAAATCATCTCCGAGTACCGCGGCGGATTTCGGGAGTCAAACCCCCGCGCCGCATGTCGCGCATCGCGACCATGCCTCCTGTTGGGCCATCGCGTACCGCGATGGGCCCCTGGATAGCCCAATAAGCCTAGTTTAATGGGTTTGATCCGTTCGTCGTCGTTTTCACGCTCACGAACTATCGTTTGGCCTCGTTTGAACTTCCAAGTTCAATGTGTGAGTGTTTCGTGAGGTCTCAAGTGTTGTGTTACACTATGTGTTAGACGTTCACCAACGTTCGTGTGTTTTGACACGTGTGTGGTGTTTGTCGATAATTTTCTCGAATTGTCTAGTCATGTGCCGGTGTTCGTACTGTCGTGCCACGTGTCACACTAAATTAATCTAATTTTAGTGCCACGTGTACATAAATCATTTAAATAAACATTTAAATAAATAAAAGCTGACCTGGAAAATACGGGGTGTCACATTAGGATATTGTCAAGTATACGCACTTTCTAGATCCATTGTGAGTCAACGGGTTCAACCCGGTACACGTGTTCACCAGTTATAACTATAATGAAGACATGTATGTATATATGGGGGCTCAAGAGGTATAGAACTGAGGTAACATACTACCACTGTCTGATATTGATATTTGTAATAAACTAAAGGATGAAGACTTATAAGTATTAGAGTAAATTATCGAGACGGTACATGTGATTTGTTAGTATTTTACTCTTGGTTTGGTAGTATTTTACTCTTAGTTCATAGTTTTATAAATTACTCATATTGTCAAAAATTTTAAACATTTGTAACACATATAATCCTTGTGTGAGTGTAATTTGGGACCCAATGACTATATATGTTACAAATATCTAAAGTTTGAAACCATATGAACTAAAAGTGAAACATTAACAAAACACAGGTACCATATCAGTAATTTACTCCAAGTATTGTAATTCTATCATAAAAAATAATAAAAAAAAGAGTGTATTACGGTTTCGGCCCTTGTGGTTTAAGTGTTTCAACTAATTTGGCCCAAAATAAAATATTTTATCAATTCAGTCACTATTATTTAAACAACTAACGGTTTTGACTTCTCAAAGTTAACTATTATAATAGTTTTGGCCCAAAACATAACTATGGTTGGAGGCCAAAAACGTTAGTTGTTTAAATCACATTGGACGAATTGATATAAGATTTTATTTTGGGTTGAATTAACTAAAATGCTTAAACCACGTGGGATAAAACAGTAATTTACTCAAAAAATTAAAAAAAATATATATATAACAGGACGGGTACTCGGCGGGAAGAGTCCGTTACGAGCTACGACTAGCCAAAATTAAATTTGCAGCTTCGTATGATACCCCGTACGTCTCTACAAATAAGATAAAATTCTTCATCCCTCATAACAGATTAACACTCTAACATCACATTTTCTTGCTATCGTTTGATTTTAGTATGTAAATGGCGAATTTCATTCATCTTCCCACCATCCCACCACCACCGCAACGCCTGTATTCAATCTACGCCGGCGACCTCCACCACGACGTAACCGAATCCGACCTCTATACCCTTTTCTCTGTGATCGGCCCAATTTACAATGTTCATCTCTTTAGAGATCGATTCTCCCGTAAATCCCTTTGCTACGCCCTCATCGATTTTTACTTCGCTTCTTACGGTAAGTTATGATTGATCATTTCTCTTTTGTTTGATTATATTTGGTGGTTTATTGATTTCGTTGGGGTTTTGTTCAACAGCTGCTGATGCCTTGTATTGGTTAAATCACTTTGAAGTAAGAGGGAAACCCATTAGATTAATGTGGTTTCAGAGTGACCCCTTTTTGAGAAAAACGGGAATTGGTAACCTGTTTGTGAAGAATCTTGATCCATCGGTTCATGATGCTAAACTGCAAGAGGTTTTTGGGTTTTTTGGAACGATTCTTTCATGTAAAATTGCTAGAGATGATGTTGGAGCGAGTAAGGGTTTTGGGTTTGTTCAATTTGATTCAGAGGATTCGGCTTCTTATGCTGTCTCTGCATTAAATGGATCTCTTCTTCAAGGAAAGATTTTGTAAGCAATTCTGTTCATAATTTAACCCCTAAACTTGATACATGTTATTGATTCTATTTCAAGAACATAAGCATCATATCAATACACCAGTTTGTTTTTTTATGCTTTTGTGATTATTGATGCCAATGAAGGTGCAAGTGTATATAATCTTGATTCATCTGTAAGTTTGTTTCAGTTTGTGTCTACTGAACTTCTTTCTTATGAATTTTTAAAGATTCAAGCTACTTTTTATGGGAGTTTGATGTATATTTTCTTATGATTAAACTTGCATTTGCTAGTTTTTTGAGGCATGTATCATCTATATTCTTGTTTGTATAGTGCTTCATGTAATAATTTTGTTTAAAATATAAAAATAATCAATGAATTTCTTCAAAGGTATGTAATAACATTATGGTTGTCTTCCAATGTTGATACATTTTAATGATTTGAGTAAATATAATGGTCTTCAATCTTCTTTACTCCAGTTTTAAGAACATTAGCGCCATATCAGTACACTTGTTAAGTTTTTTGATGGCTTTTGTGATTAATGATCCCATCAGATGTCCAAGTGTTTGTAATCTTGGTTTCTTTAAGTTTATTTAGAATAAGTTATTTGCTTAAGATTGAACCTGCATTTTGCATGTCTACTGATAGATGTATCATACATGTTCTTGTTTGTTTATAATGTTGACTATACTATGCGAATAAGTACTGTTTTTTTTTCAAAGACATAATATTGCTACGGTTGTCTTCCACTGTTTTCGTGTTTAGAACTGTAGCAAAGTTTCTTAGGAAAAGTGAAAGAAAGGAACCCCAATTTACAAACGTATATGTGAAAAATCTTGATAAGGATTTTAGTGTGAGTTCCTTGAAAGATATATTTTCAAAATATGGAAAGATCACAAGTGCCATGATCATGAATGATGCTGAAGGGATATCAAGAGGGTTTGGATTCGTTAATTTTGAGTTGCACGAGAGTGCTACGAAGGCCATCGAGGCCTTAAATGGTGCAGAAATAGGTAAAAGAACATAAGAACCATCTTTTGTTTATATAAATTTTCTCCTAGTTTTATAAAATTTTGTAGGAACTAATTTTTGTTTGAAATAGGTAACAAGAAATGGTTTGTTGGAAAGGCTATGATGAAATCTCAGAGGGAGGCATTCTTACGGCGTTCTCATAAAAAACAGAGACCAAACATTTCACATCTGTTTGTGAGAAACCTTGCTACATTTGTAACCGAAAACGATCTTAAACAAGTTTTTGGTGCTTTTGGTAATGTCACTTCTGTTAAAGTGATATGTGATAGAAATGGTGTCAGCAAAGGCATGGCTTATATTTGCTTGTCCAAACCAGAAGAAGCAAAGCAAGCTATCGCTTTTTGTAATGGTAATTAACTTGATTAGCAATATAAACGTACTTAATTGTTTGTTATTGGCTTTTATTGATCACCAACTTGATCTTGGTTCAATTTCCACAGGATGTTTTTACAAGGGAAAGTACATGAATGTGTCTTTGGCTCTGCATAAAGAACATTATCCTAAACAATTGCAAACCCTTTTAGCCTTGCGGTTAAGGGCACCCTTTGCTTATAAGGTACCAAACTTACAGAAGTTGGAGGAAAAGAAGGTTCAGCCAGAAAATCTAGCAAATGAAGCAATCTCTTGTGATGGTGATCTTGGTGGTTTTGTTTTAGTTGATAAGCCTCCAGATAACTCAGATTGTGACGTGTAGATCAGTCTCATTTTGTTGTTTTGATGAATATACAAACAAATACATGTAAAGACAGATAAGGATCTTCTAGTACAGTCTTGTAAATGAGTTGTTACTGATGAAACATTAATTGCAGAAATCTGAATCAGCTTCTTTTACGTATGATTTGTCTTCAACATAAAATATATTATTTTTTTTATCTTGATGTTTTTTAACATTATTAGATTGTATGGGATGAAATGAGAAGATGACACTTTGTAAATAAGTGGCAGTTGATGAACATTAACTTTAGTAATCTGATACAATTCTTTTACATGTGATTTGAATACTCAAGCATAAAAACAGTAGTAAAAGTAACAGAAACATAAATAACATTGTACATGAGTAATACAAAGTTTAAGAAAAGAGTGATGTGGTAATCAATCAACTGATGAGTGCAATGCCTTGAAGGAGTAATGCATCAGCAAGAACTTGATTAGCAGCTTCAGACGGATGAACACTGTCCCAAAACACGTACTGAGTCGCGTTGCTACATGTACCAATCGATTTTGGATTGCATAACAACACTGTTGTCTCCACCCTTCCTGTTCCGCAGCACCCTCTTGTAGCCTCCGTAAAACCTAAAAGAAAATACCAATAAAATAAAATTAAATAAATAAATAAATAGCCGTTAATTTCAAAAAGATATCTACTTTAGCCAACAAAATGTATTACCAGTGAAGAAAACACACACCAACACCAATTTTCAATGTATAAAATTCTAATTTATGCTAAAAAGATTCATATGCAGCAACTTTTTGTCCTCAAGTTTAGATCTTTGGTGTGATTATCATCAAAGTAGGGATGACAAACAAAGTGCAAAGAAAATCTAATGAAATCAATCATAAAAAGACTCAAAACCATTAATGGGTACTTGTGTTTATAAACTCGTTTACCCGACCCGCTATCATCCCTACATCAAGTAAACAAACAAAGTGCAAAGAAAATCTAATTGAAATCAATCATCAATCTAAATCATATCAAATCTACTTTTCAATAAAAAAAGATTCAAAACCATTAATGCATACTTTCTCGTTCAGATGTTTGGGCTGAAATTTTGTGTTGAATTATGAAATTACCATGAGAAGAAGGATTTTTAACGAGGTCATAGAGGGGTTGAAATATGTCGAAGATAACAATCTTGAGTCCTGGAAGTTGTTTTCCAAGCCGGGTTGCTTCAGCATTCACCTTCTTGTTGAAGGCTTGGGCATCTGTGTTAAAACTGGCTACACATCCCTTTTCATGGGCTCCAAACAAAGTTCTAACCGCCGGCAAGCACCCTAACGGCGGGAGCGATGTCACTCCGATTCTCCTTGCTCCTAACCCATACAAATCCTGCAATATACGTTGGTTGTTTGTAATTTGTAAGTCAATCATCAAATTAGTAAATGCAAAGACATAACTGTTGATAATAAATTCAAAAACGTACCTTTACGAAGCTTGAAAAGATTCCGACGAGGTATGATCCGTACTGGTCGACAGTGTAGACTTTGTTAATAAAAGGATTAACGTAGTAATTCTGAACGAAATCGCTGTTTCCGGCGCTGATTAAGTACAACGCATCTTTGATTATGGAGGCTGATTTGCTACTTCCGGCGACCTGTGCTAGCTTACCTTGATACTCTTTGTAGTACTGCAGTTGCTGCGATAATGGAATTGCATGCTGCAAATTGAGAAATTAACCGTAAATTAGTTAATAATACCATAAACACCAATCATATATATATGTATTAATCAAAGATTGCTGATTTACACTCGCAATGGCGGTTTTATCATCGTAACCGGATCCAGCAGACGCAAAATTAGCTCCGATCAGAAGATTCTTTCCGGAAGCCTCCGGGCTAAGATACGCCGGTGGGTATTTAGTGAATCCCAGTGTATCAGCTGTTGCAAACATTTAGCAGTAGTTCGATTATCAAAAGACAATGATTTTTGTACACTGCTATACAAATAACAGTATTTTTTGTAGTATTTTTTGTATTTTTTTAATATTAAAAATATGTATAACTAAAAATTACGTGAGTATGATGTATTTGATTTGATTATGATGTATAATTGTATACATGATAGGGGTGATGCACGAATATTAGGACCTTATCAAAAACCTAATAAAAGAATACTCCTTTTTAAATTTAATATACCATCAATACATACGTCTCATATATAATTATAAATATATATAAAACAAGCATACCCCTATCATAGTTACGATAGAGAAGCTGCTCCAAATAATAAATACGCGACCAATAATTAACGTTAAGAAATTTTAATAAATAATAATTGGCTCTTTATGCTTATAACGTATTCGTATTGTAAAAGCCTAATAAATTTGTTTTTTATTCAAAATTTGATGTAGTACCGGAATACAGGTAGATAAATGGTCTGGTTTCCTGTACTTGAACCTCTTTTATTTCAATTAGTCATCTGCAGGTAGTTGGACTGAAATTCAATTTACTTTTTTTTTTTCATTTTGTTTTAATGCTTTCAAAATATAATTTAATGATCTATTACTTTATATTTAATACTTGTTTATTTAACACTTCATGATTTATTAAGTGTAAATTCAAACAAGAAATAATGCATTGTTATATTTTATTTCAAAATTGTTTATCTAATTTAAACAAAAAAACAATTCACTATTCAGTAATTGTTATGCTTAAATTTAAAAAATTCAAGATGGCAAATGGTTGTCTAAGATTGATCCGACCAGTCAACAAGGTTCGAAAATGGGTCGGGTTAAAGAAAAACATTAAACAAAAACTAATTATCAACTTTTAAAAATCAATTGTTCAGATAAAAATAAAATAAAATAAAAATCCCAAATACCCCTAAAGAATAAGTTAATAAATTCCAAGTACCAGTAATGTCGGTGGCAAGTTTTCCATTGCAGAATCTTCCGGTGGGTTCTTGATTGGCAAAATCACGGCCATACGGTGGGTAATTAGCTTTAAAAATGGTCGGAAGGTAGTCGTTGTTGCCCACATCGACCGCAGAGTCACCGAAAGAAACGATAGCCGGAACTAATGTGGTCGAGTCTTGTGCTTCACCTGCAGTGATGGCGATGGCCATCACTGCAAGAAACAAACCCCATGAGACCGTTCTGGCTCTGCAGGAATCCATGAACATTAGTGTGTTGGATATATGATGTGTAGAAACAAAGAAGTGTTTATAAAGATGGTGCATTTAATGTAGGTTGTAAATGTTGGTACAAGATGAATTAAAGCAGTTAGGGAGATATGTAGATATGGGTGATCATTGATCATGGTTTTGGTTCGACATATTTGCATCACACAACTTCGTGATTTCGAGCGTGGGATTGTTTGGTTACCTTTTTGAAGGGTGCTACATTTTATTTCTTCACGGTAATATTAAATACAAATGTACCACCCAAAAGTAGACATATATGCAAGTCTAATGTTTACTTGTTTATTTTGATTTAAACGATTAAAAATAAGAACCAATTTTTTTTCTTGTTCTCTGTGAGCCATGTTTTATGTGGTGTAATATACATACATACATACATACATACATACATACATACATACATACATACATACATACATACATATGTGTGTTTATAAGTTTTTTTTTTAATGTTTATAGTTAAAGTTCTGGGATGTCAAACTTGAACTGCAACCATAAACATTTCAAAATTAAAAATTAAGAAGATTGTATACTTGTTAGTGCATCCTTGTGCTATAATATAAGATGAATATTTAAAATCATGACTAATGGACGGGCTGGTAATCCTGACTCAAAACAAGATAAATAAGTTGATTTGGGTAAACAATTATTGTAATCTGGGTTGAGATAGGCAGCATTGTAACATTTAATGGGTAACATTTTAACACAATGTGAGTCAAGATGTGTAACCTAATTAAAAATTATGAGAATACAATAAATTCAAACGGGCAAGACTTATCAATAATATATTTGATGATAAAATTACTAATAATAAACTATTTGTTTACTTAAAACACATTTTAACTTGAACTAAACTGATGTTTTTTTTAAAAACGGCACATTTATACTCGAATTGATTTTGCTTAAAACACATCATGACCCACACCCATCCTAACCTGAACATGTTCTGAACCGTTACCAACTAGTCCATTTTGTTTGACTTAACTAATGGTTTATTCTTTTACTTAATCAAATGCAAATTAGTCCTCTAAGTATCTTATTAAGATTTTCTGAATCTAACTTTTGCTATATTTGGATATGTATTCAATGAAACTTTACACTTAGGGAAAATTTGGGTGCTTGTACACTTGGCTACCCAAAAGCTTTGCTTTCATGGATATAATTACTTTATTTCCTTTTCGGATTAATATGGACCAAAAACACGCTCGCGCGCGCGCACATATATGTATGTGTATGTATATATATATATGTATGTATATGTGTGTGTATATATTTTGTTTGAATTTGAGATTGTGATTTCTATTTTTGTGATTAAATTGTGACTAGTTGTCTTGGATATATGAATGTGGTTGTTTCCAACCGGTCATTGAAATTAAATGGCCACTGAACTTCTATCAATGCTATTGAAAAAACCATCTCACCAAAACTCAAAAATGTTATATCATTTTATATATTTCAATTCTATGAATGAGATGTTTTAAATCAGTAATACAAAAAAAATTAGAAAATGATTATGAAAATTAAATTTGGTACGTAGAATTTAAGGAGTTTAATGTTAGCATTTGTTTAATTAAATTGAAATAAAAGTGGAGTGAAGTGGTTGAGGAGATGAATGAATGCGGCCATTGCATGTGATGGTATTAAAGAGGTTTCCATGTTTCGATTCGAAGACAGCTACGCTCTCTCACCCTACAACACATGGGTGGGTGCATAATTTCATATTTTACATCTTCAATTTCGTGCACCCAAACATCCTCCTTTTTTGACCACTCGTCAATAATTCAATTTTTATTTGGTTTTAAAATAAGTGTTTAATTTATGTTTATATGAAAATAGATGGTTGTATAGTAGATAGTAATTATCATATAACTAACAACATAATGATCTCCTGCTTCCATCATTTTTTCTAAATTAATGTGCTAGTATTTGCTTGTCATTTTTTTCCATACTGTCTAAGAAGACAAAAACACGAAGGTTTACGGCAACGACATGTTACCGCTATAGCTTAATTTTTCATGGCTATAGCGATGACTTGTTGTAGCTACTTATATCGTCTATATTGTTTCGTCTTTATAGCGTACCAGTGTCGTTGCTATATAATGTGTCTCTATAGATTCAACTATGTCGACGGCATGTCGTCGCTATATTCATAAATAAATTTTTTTTAATAAAATAAAAATTATCATTTAGAAAATTAAATAAAAAATAATTAATAAATTTATACCTATAGTAAAGACATGTCATCGTCAAATGAAAAAATAACAAAAAAAAATCAACTTTAAACATATGGTATGGGATTGTGTTTAGATGTTCATCTATCTTTTTAATTTTTATATTTGTTTGAAGTAATATACATTCGTGAGCATCAAAATAATGTAATTGATAAATGATAAAAGAAAATTTACATCCATATTTATGTCTATATTTTTCAGTGATCTCTCTAGCATCTAGACGATCCCATATGAGTCTACATAGCAAGTAGTCATATATATGTTTATTTAAGGTTAATGAATAGTATATATAGATCATGTTTCTTTTCTCTATATTTTAACACCATTCTCCTTAGGACTTTCTACTGCTTTTGTAGTTTCTCGGTGTGGTATACAACCAACTTGCTTATGTGTTTCTCTTCTAATACTAGACTTAGTGACTCTTTCCCATAAACTAATACTATGTCATGGTAGCTTAATTCCTCTGTAATTTTCGCAACATAGGGCATCTTTGTTGTTTTTATGGATAGAAATTGCCACACTAGACATCCATTCATTGTCTTATTTAAGAATATTGTTAAACAAAGTTCCTAAGCATTTGTCCCCTTCCTCTCCTACACTTCCACACCTTAATGGGTATGTTATATGAGCCTACTATATTAGTCTTTTATATCTTCTTAAGTATCGTCTCTACCTTTCCCTACATTTTATATTGACAATAGCTGACAATAGCAGTTGTTTTGTTGTTTTTGGTTAGTAGCTTACTTCTTGGTAAGCCCTTCCTTCATTGAAACTAAATGAACACATAATAATAAATTTAGCTAAAAACTTAAGCACATACTATAAAGTTAAATAGCAGTTTCCAGCCCACGTGTAGAAAAACGCATTGCAACGACTGTCATCCAATGTAAAACCCAAAAGCATACCCTGTCATTAACGTGACCATTAGTCCATTGAGGAGCAAAAACAAAGGAACTAAATATGTAAACATAGAGATGATTCCAAATATTAAAACGTAAATTCAAAAACAAGTCGCAATAGATGTCCCCACGTAAAACCTTAAAGTCTACTTCGTTGTAAACATGATCATTAATCCCTTGGGGAAAAAAGGCAAATGAAAAACCTCCTAAAAAAGGAATCAACGCCAACCTTAATTTGTTTTGAAAAGAAAAAAAATAGAAAAAGAAAAATACTCATCCAAGTTTCTATTTAACTTATACTAGACTTTAGGACTTGTGTGTTGCGCCGAATTTGATATACTAGCATAAAGAGAACCACACATGACACATTGTTCTCAAAAAGTACATGTTATCACAACCAATGAAAAACCATAAAATACTATATATATTATACATCTTCGATACATAATGTAACTCATGCATGTAAAAAACGAAACAAAGAGTCCAACATGATTGCAAACCAGTTATCCCATCAAATTCGAAACACCAAGTTGTTTTTATTTAATTATAATAAAAATAAATGGTTGAGAGAGGATGGAATTTAAAAAAAATGCAAAAAAATGGTGGCTGTTTTATGAAATTCAAATATGAAAGGTGGCTATTTTTTGAAATTCGATGAAATGGTATACTAAAACTAATAAAAATAATAATGAAAAATGGTATGCTAGAATCGTGTGCTTCATGCAATAAAAACCATACAAAATTGAATAGTAAATCTCTTCTGGCATCAAATATTTGCAATTTAATATATACTATAATTATAATATAATAATTCATTAAATTGACTTCACACACTTTTTATATAAGTCACACAATTATCATGTTTGATGAGTTTTGATTTACAACCTATTTTGAAAGAAATACATGTGTATTTAAACGTAGAAGTTACTCATAACAACTGTTGCACAATCGCTCAGGTCATGCAAACCCGTCCCATTAAACCCTCGTCTCTCATTAAATTCAATTTGAGATTGAGAGAGGGGGACCGAGAACTCATGGTAGCCTTTTTCCAGCCCATAAGGTCATGTGTAATGGTAAAGACCCTATCACTCCACGTAAAAGTCACATAAACAAATATCCTCATCACCCACTCTTCACACACACATGTGTAACCATCACCCCTCTTTCCCTCCTCTCACAACCTACTCACGCCCTACCATCACCCTCTTTCTCTCTTCTCAGATTCATGATGATCACGTGTAACCACTCTCACGTGAATGCCCCTCACGCCCCACTCACTTACTACTAATCCTGCTATGTATAGCCTAATAGACGGCAACACATCTTACTGTGAGTTATCTGACACCTCCATAACAAATCAAAGAACCATCATGTATCCTGGTCAATGGATAATGTGTAGGTCTTATTGTATTTGGGAAAATTGTGGGAAAAGCACGACTTAAATTACATTAGTAAAATTAATAGGCGTTTATGAGAGTATAGCATAAATAGTTTCAGTGTTTTGATCAGATTGTAAGTTTGTTGTCATTGAAAATCGCGTACTTGATTTAAATATTTGTAAGAAAATTATATAAATGATTAATGTAATTTGATTAAATTAGATGTTTGGTTTCAAATCAAATTGTTGTTATTTAATGTTGCTTTAATAATTGTTGCATTAAGTTGAAATTGTGAATTTATTTTTGTCTCGAAAATATATTTTTTTTAACGGCCAACTAATCAACCGTCGGGTAATCCGTACGCGGCCTCCAATGGTTAAAGGATGCCCAAGTTGACCACTAGTCCAGACGGATGGAGCCCCTAGCCCACCAGCCAACCAGCCACCAATTCCCGGGGAAAACCCGACCCAATTACCAGCCCAAAGGCACGACGGTGGAAGGTTGGTAAAACCGGGTGGGATCAAGAATCAAACCCAGGACCTGGGTCTTCTATCACTTTCCCTATGCATACCTCTATCTTACCACTAGGACAAGACATCATTGGTTTGTCTCGAAAATAATACTTGCAAATTACAAGTTGTAACTGAAATTTAAAAAGTTCTCTTTAAATGATTAAATTATCTCTAGTGCCGTTCAAAAAAAAAATGATCTCTAGTGATTGATTGCATATTTAATTATAGTATATCATAATTAGGTACATCAAATCTTGCAGATAATCTAAAATAGTGTAACATATATGAGGTTACTTAACACTAAAAAATAACAGTAATTTGGTCTTGAATCCAACCTTCAACTTAATAAACTCAAAAAGAACCGTTTATATATGTAACTTCTAATAAATGTTTGAATCAATTTTGTAATTTTTTAGCATTGAGAACCGAACTTTACAGTTTAACAAAACTACACAGACTATATATGTAACTCTCTCGCAAATGTTGGGTTTTAGAAATACAAAAACCCGAAATTATGGTTTTGAGTTCAGATTTAGTCAAAAACCAACCCATCCACCCGTAGACCCTAGACACCTATACCACGTTCCGTAACACTGATTAAGTATAAGAAATAGTGTTCGAAACGAGCCGAGTTGTTGAGCTTGTTTACATGTTTTCGATTTCTAGGTCGATAAACTCTTACCAAACTCAACGATGGAGGTCGAGTTTTGTGTAGACAGGCTGTAATTAATCATTTACACATAGTATCATAATAATGCATCTACCGAATTCGGTTGGAGGCTTAGAGTTAGTGGTCAATGTTGACTTACAGAAAATATAGGTTTTTTTTCGTTTTCATAAGGAGGTGCGTTAATGCATTCGAGTTGAGAGATGTCAATCACTTTAATGCCTTTGAAAGCGAAACCTTTGATGCCACAGTACTGGATGGGCTTGACGGTCGTCTGGTTAAATGGGTCATTGATACCATAAAAGACGAAACATTGCTAAAAACAAAATGCATGGGTTTAAACCTTCTATGAATTTGCATACATAAATTATGATTTTACATGTGCTTAAAGATACAAGATTCAACTACATGATTTTTTATATAACTTTTTAATACAAGTTTTATGAACATTTTAAGAACTTAAAGTTACAAGACTCCATTAATTATTAGAATTTTTTTAAAATAAATATATGAACTTAATCTTATAGAAAAACAGAATCTGCTTGTCAAGGTTTATAAATTTAAAGAATCTGTTTGGTTTTTCAGGCATGCATAATAGGCTGGCAATTTCAGGTACAAACACATTATCATGACAAGACGTTAACATGTTTCGTGTCTAAAACAGTTTCACACGTTAAGATTGTTTATTTTCGTGTCTAAACATCCTTTAAGACCTGTTAGTAATTTAAAACTTAAAATAAATAACATAATAAAATAGATGGATAACCGATTACTTTCCAAAATTTTCAATTATCTAACCCTAGTTTCTTAACGGGTTCCTTAACATGTTCTTAAACAGGTCATTTATAGTATTAATTGTTAGTAGTTTCCTTAACGGGTCATTTGTGTTTACGTGTGTTTCATGTTTGAAAAGCAAACACGATGATTTTTCTTCTCGTGTTCATGTTTACCCATTCCGTGTGTCGTGTGTTAATGTGTCGTGTCTTAACGGGTGGTGTCTGAACCGTTGTGCCAGCCCGGTAGGGTATGTTAAATATTAGAGAAAATTATAAAGAAAGTCTTATTTCTCATTCATTTATATATATATACACACACACACACATACATACACTAGTATAATACCCGCGCGATGCAACGGGAAACACAACACTTAATTTGTGATTTTAAAGGTTTGCATGGTTTATTTTTGAGTCATAACCACAATAAAAACAATTTTTTTTAACTTAATAGTTAATTAAAAATGACTTTAACTTCTAACATAAAAAGCCAAATGTGACAAAATTTTCAAGATGTAATTAATTTGTTTTGAGAGTTTTCTTTTATAATCACTCTATCTCATATAAATTATTATAAGCTACCAATATGGGACAAAGTGAAAGTAGAAAACAACTTTTAGATTAGATTCAAAAGGCTGTATCATATGCTATAAGAGTTGTAAAACTCTTAATTTTAAGATATTTAAGTAAATTATTCATTTGTCTTTCTAATATGTATTATATAGTAGTGTAGATAGGGAGAGAATCAAATGTTAACACGTGTTTAGATTTACTTTAATGTGAGCCTTAAAGTAATCAGATGTAGTTATTCGGTTATCACAATAAGGAATGGTTAACATTCGATCATTTCCATATGTGTGTGTGTGTATTGAACGGCTAATTTACGTCCACCTAAATTACATCATAATTACAACCTTGCATGGGATTGAACCCATGACCTCCCATTCTAAGAGGTAAGCCTCTACTAAGTGGGATAATCCCACACTTCTCATTCATTTATATATATAAGGTAAGGCTCAATTGCGACCATTCATTAAGAATATTTATAACATATATTATCCTTCATTAGAGGTGCACAAATCGGGTTTTTGTTGAACCGGTTCCGGTTCCAACCGGTTCCACTCGGTTCCAGTTCCGGTCAACAAAATCAATACCCGGTTTCGGTTCCAGTTCCGGGTTTCGACCGGTTCCGGTTCGGATTTTGGCCAAGTATAGGTGGAAACCAGTTCCGGTTTTAATTTGTCTAAAAAACCGGACCCGTTTGTACCCATCGGTTCGGGTATGACCGGGTCCGGTTTTTTGCCCAACTCTATCCTTCGTTATACACATATGCCTAAAAAAAACTAAATTAATTGATGCTACTGCATGATCAGCTATGTTAACTTGTTAAAACCTTACTAAGAAAATTTATTGAAAAAACCTAATTAAAGAAAAAGAGTATAACATATATACACACCACACCACCTCAATTACATGTATGCCTTTTTTTTAAGCCAAGTCTCGGTTTAACCAATTGGGAGAGAATCAATAGATTCCTTTTCGGGAGCGCCCCGATATCTGAGATTAGAACGACCAGTACACGTCATTCGATTCACGGGAATTCTGATTTATTGGCAAAGAGGCGAAGAAATAGAGTCATCGTTTATAATAACTTCTTGGCTTGACTTTGCTTTGAGCGATATAGGCTACATTATCTTTACATATTGTACTTAGTCTTCATTTGAATGACTCCAATCTATAATTTCTTGAATATGTTGAACTATTTAACATTCGTAATAAAATGTGTCCTTCTTGACATTGAGCTTCTGACAAGTATCCTGCATCAACAAGTTGAGCAAATAGTCTTGGACTATGTTTGTTTCTCATAGAACATCACATGTCTTAAGCCTCATAAAAATATCAACTTATCCTTTATTATGTGTGATGATGTTGCCTTGTTAAAAATTTTGCTTGAAAACTAGTGGGACAAAACCATAGTCAAGAGAACAAGAGTGTAGCTCACATTTTCTTCCCCAAAGATAAATTACCATTTAATACACAAAATTAACGCCGTACTTTAGGATGTTATTAAACCATTAATCAGTGGACTATAATATAAATTGATGTTATTGGATCAGTTCTATTAGTTTTGACTTATATTGTGATAACACGTGTACTGAGAAAGTAGTATCTATATATTGTATGGTGCTTATAGGCCAAATACTTCTTCACTCTCTTCTTGGGTTGGCGAGGATCCATGTATATGTTTGACAATCAAAAAACTATGGAAGTGCTTTGTCAACAAACTCTTTCCATGTTAAAATGAGTTGACTTCTTTTAGATGTAAATTGAATGAACAACATATATAGACAATTACATTTATACTCAAACTACAAGTCAAGTAATATCAACTTATGTCAATTTCTTTCGAAAATTATCTTTGTAAAGGTTCGGCGAAGTTTCTGGATAATCTTTTATATCATCTTCGTATAATGCGATTATATGAACCCCAAAGTGATTTCTTTTATAAATACATGGTTAATGTTATTAAACTTATACCTTAAATTATTTACTGATTCGAGATATTAATCTTATGCATCATGTTTTTAACTTTTAGGGATTTCATGTAGGGTTCATTTTAAATATCCCATACAAAATCTCAATGACAACATCTACATGTTTCATTTAAATTTCTTTCTGAGATTGTGAAGTAGCAGGTAAACATCGTAAGATTATCGCATCCACTATAACACAATATGTTTCCTCATGATTAACTACTTTGTTTTGGGTAAATAAAAATCTTTTATGTTACAAGTCGTGTCTAATATTTATTTCAAATATACTCATTTAATTTATAACCTACTTGTTTGACATCTTTTAGTTATTTGATAGTTGTGGACGTGGCAAAAGAGAGAGATAAAGTATTTAGCATTGGATTGGATTGGAGGGAAATCTAGTTTCCATCAAGGATTTGCCAATCATGGGCTATTTTGCGCGATAACTCTTTAGGATCACAAAGTAAAAGTTGTTTTATAACTTGAAGATAGCTTTTTCACTTACCTCCTAAACTACGTCAGATTAATAACGCCTTTGCATGAGATTAACCCATTACCTTTCATTATAATCTATCAAGAGGACTAGTCTCACATTAGCAATTTAAATATAGCTAAAACTTATCTTATTGAGTTTAATTCAGTCTATTCTCATTTATAGACTCCTACAATTCCATTATGATTACAATTTTTTACGCCATGTACGCATCATATCATAATTCAATTAAATCTAAACCTAAGTCTTTATGTACTAAAATTGTTATTTGCAGTAATTGTGGTAACAGTGATTGTATTTGTTTTTTTTAAAAAATTATTATTTAAGTGTTCTTCCTACAATTTTAACTTAAGGGTTTAATCCACGTTTACTTCTGTTTTTATTTTACTGTTTCTTCAAATGATAACCACCATGATTTCAACTAGGGCACGAGCCAAGCCAAAAACACGTCTTGTTTTGACTTAAGAAAACTTGAGTTTTAGCTCGGCCCATTTACAGTTTTATTTCAAAAGCTTGAGTTGTGCTTGTAAGAAAATTTTCTAGCTTGATCTCGGCTCGATTGGCCTATTATTAATTTATTTATTTATTTCTTACATATTTATAACTATATTTTACATATCTATACAGCTATATAATACATATTAGAATGACAAAATAGTAATTTGCTTAAATCTCTTAAAATTAAGAGTTTTACAACTCTTATAGCATATGGTACAACTTTTTAATTCTAATCTAAATATTTGTTTGTGTTTTCACTTTGTCCCACATTGGTATCTTCTAAAAATTTAAGTGAGATAGAGTGATTATAAAAGAAAACCCTTCAAAACAAATGAATCACTTCTTGACATTTTTTATGCATTTGACCTTTTATGTTAGTTGTTAAAGTCACTTTTAGTTAACTACGAAGTTAAAAAAAATTGTTTTTGTTATGGTTATGACTCAATAATGAACTATGCAAACCTTTAAAACATCCAACTTAAGTGTTGTGTTTTTCGCTGCAACGCGCGGGTATTAGACTAGTACAACATAATATATATATGATTTTATTAGACTAACACATGCTTTCATGTTTTCCTCCTTATGTAACGATGATGAGCCTTACACAGGTTCATATTTCTCCTCGAATAAAGGGTGTATGGACCTTCAAACTTATCACTTCCCTTAAAGAAGATAAGAAGCCTATGTTTTCCTACTTCATTTTCCAGAAGAAAATTGTAAGCTAGTCCGAGGGAAACTCAAATATAAGTAATTCCCAAAGAAGAAGTCATAACCCCATACAAAAAGATCAAAGCTCCTTACAAGACACGAAAAACTTATTTAGAAGCTTCAACTTAAGAAGAGTGTACGACTCTATGCATGATATTTGCAACTTCCCTACACACGATCTATAAATCCCAATTCAATGTCCTAGCTTACTCAAAAGTTTTAGCCTAAAAAACTCAACTTTGTCACTAAATAATGAAATATTTAGTCGGGCTAAGGAACTTTCAAGAAATCATAAAATATTCTTTTGGCATCTTCCATACTTGTCATTTCTTCTAAAGAAAACATTGGTCTACCAATGAAATCCTGCTTTCCTGTTGAATACCCAAAAAGAAGAGGTGTGTCTTTTAAAGGAGGCTCAAATCCACATCAAAGAGTCTCGAACCTAAAAATTTCTTTTTGAACATGTTACAACCCCACACATGAGTTTCAGGAAGTTCAATGCGAGATCTTCCAAGAGCTTTATTCAAGAGTTTTAAAACCAATACATTCTCCTAAAAAGATAAATCCATTCATACATGCCATGATACAAAGTTGCCCAGATACAAAAGATGAGTTCCTTACACGTGGTTTGGTACGTTTGATTATGCTATTTGAGCAAGAAAACACTTACAAAGGCCGTCACATTTATAAATCTTGTTTATAAGGAAAAGGCGTCGACTGAATAGGCTTCTACATGGCACAAAATCACCTCTCTACACGCACTTTCACATCAAATAGGAATGGAACCCATTCATGAGCTTTAGTGAATTTTTTCATCAAATAAGGAAATGATTGTCAGGATGG
Source organism: Mikania micrantha (assembly GCA_009363875.1). Taxonomy (NCBI): domain Eukaryota; kingdom Viridiplantae; phylum Streptophyta; class Magnoliopsida; order Asterales; family Asteraceae; genus Mikania; species Mikania micrantha. The sequence goes on from CM018690.1 coordinate 43,757,524, forward strand.
TCGGGCTAAAGGACGTTCTAGTAATCATCGAGTTCCTATTATCAACGTAACAACTTTTAACCATTTGAATGATTTTCTCAAGAAGACATCATAGAGCTTAAGTCTTATGTTCATGAATACTCACGCTTATGAAGGATCAACCGGGCACGAAGACAAACATTGTGCAAAAACAAATTGGTCGGCGAGCTCTGTTAATGAATGAGGACGAAAAAATTAGAAATTCCCAAGCCTTACTTATGGGATACAATGAAGCGTGATCAAGATCATAATAAGAGGCTCCTTACCCTTGACAAGTTCAATATTGCTAAGACATGTTAGCAACATTAAACTGGGGGGCTGGCACGGTGTAGCACCATGATAAGAAGCAGATGTCCTTCTGGCACGATTGTATTTTGAAGCTAACCAAATAAGTGGCAACACATCCGAAACACTTTCACAAATCGTGAAAACGCTGCAAGAGTATGGGTTGTTAGTCGCTTCATTATGTTTATCGAGGACAACACATACATACCAACGCTCATCGCAATAACATTATTTATCACTTACTAAGAGTAACCACACATGTTGTCGTCTATATTACTCGAGCTCTATCTGAGGGCTCAATCAAACTAAAGGACTCCGTTAGACAGAAAAGTTCAACATATACCTCTCACAGTAAACTCAAGGGTAGAGTTCAAGAGACTATTTATTGCGCAATTTGGACGACGAGTCTGAACTATGACTGGATGCCTATGTTATACATGTTGGGGAAACTAGGGGTGTTCAGTTTTAGAATATGACTCGAAATAATCGAAATTCGATTCGATTTCAATTCGAAAAACAGCAAGTCGAAATTCGATTCGAATTTTCACATTCGAATTCGATTCGATTCGTAGTATAATATCGAATTTCGAATTTCATATTTTTAATTCGATTCGATTCGAAATTCGAATTTAAATTATTTATATATTTTTATTTTATATATATATACAAGTAGTTGCTATATTTAAAAATTAGGTTTTTTATTTGAGTGGTTTAGTTTATAAAAACTTATATAAATGTCAATTTAATATAAAAAACCCATAATTTTAACACTTTTAAATACACTAAACCTAAACATTCGCAACAAAAACATCAATTGTGAAGCTTGAAAAATTGATCATTTTGGTTGTTAATTTATAATATTTTGATTATTTGTCACTTTATGCTTTTTATATGTTATCATTGGCATTATATATTAAATTTTTATCATTTTATTAGTTTAAATGATATTTCTAATATTATAACTTAGATGTTGGTTAGCTGATATTTGGATATTTAAGGTTTTAATTATTTGATATTTTGAATATATAAAGATAGCAAGTATAAACAATTTTTAAATTAAATGCAAATCAAAGTAATTCGAATTCTAGTCGAATTCGGATCGAATTCGAATTCTGAATTCGAATAGAATCGAATTTCGAATTTGAAAACGAATTCGAATTTCGAATTCGAATTGGATTTTTCGAATAAATTCCGGATCCGAATCGAATTCGAATGCTTATAAAAAATTCAAAATTCGAAATCATTCGATTCGAAATATTCGAGTTATTCGAAATTCGATTCGATGAACACCCCTAGGGGAAACCTAGATATTTTCACAAACTACATGAATTCCACGCTAAATATTAATGGATAAACAATCCCAAAAACCACATATCTACAAGATGGAATATGACCGCGAGATTCAGGTACATATAAAATATCGCTTGAGGTATCAAAGCCCTTCTATCAGTCACAGTAAAACCTCCTCATAACAAGCATGAATATAGTCGCCGATGGATTCATTCTAACAAGATGATCACAATAGAAAGAACAAACTCATTATACGCTATTCTCACAGAATTTGAGGAACCATCAAATCTTGGCAACTACATGAATTAACCCCCATGGTGGATGTGAAAAATTACTGATAAACCATCGTATCACTCACTCAATATTGAAGCATAAGAGGAAAGACGTGGTCATAAAGATCATATATCGTTTAATGTCAAGCATTGTTGTTCAAACACTAAACAAGAAAACACATCAAGGACAATGGATTGGATAAGTCTAGCAAAACATAGTCTGAACTATATTGTACTAGACTGGGGGGCATGTTGGGCTAACCCCTTGAATGGGAAAGCCCAATCTTAGTAAGCCCATTATGATGAAAGACAATGTTAATAAAAGCCCAAAACCCCCTTATAAATAAGGGGGCCTCCTCACCAAAAGAGGGGAGAGTTCCACAGAAAATAAGCTCCACCAAATGAGATGATTTTCTCTACATGGATAACTCCATGCACTCTCCAGAAGAAACATTTCTGTAACCTCCTTACACTCACACAAAAACTATTTTAACAAACCCCCTGCATTGTTTGCACACACATGCCATGATGGCGATGACGACACACGAATCTGAGCCGGAGGATTACCCCTCTTCACGTTGCAACCAAGTCCCTTACAGCTCACGGTGGGGATTTTGGCTTCAACAGAACTCAAAACCTCTTTTCTAAGAGACAATGTTTCTATCAAATATGATAGTCTTACATTAACTTTAAACCTTTTTTTAAGAATTACGATTTGTGTAAAAAAAATTGTTTTAATATTAGCAATTAATCTTCATATTTTGTTTCTGATTTATGTTTTTTTGTAATATTCTCCTTTTTGATTATATATACCTTTTGTGTCATAAGCTTAGATAAAAGATAAGAATTTATATATAAAATAGAAAAAAATAACAATTTTCACTTCCTTTTAGACCCACCAAAAATTTTAGGGCCGGCCCTGAAGAGCACTAACTGAACGGAAATATTATTTTTAAATTTTGGTTTGAAATATTATTTTTTAAACAGCAGGTTATAAAAATCCAATTAAAATTCTAAACTGGGACAGACCAGTTAGTGGGTCTGATGTAATGCTGCTGAGAAATGTCCACCTCTTAATTAAACACGAACCTGTGTTTCGATATCTTTGAAGATATTGTTTTGGGTGAACGGTGTACGGTTGGATGCTGTCTCCTAGATATTTATATTTATTAGGGTATTAAATTAAATTTACTTTCATATATTTTTCTTTTTTATAATTTATTTTTTGTTTATTAACTAGCTCCTGCAACTGTCTACAATAAATGTTGTAAAGTAGGTCAATCACATACGTCTCCCATATTAACCTTTTTAAATTAAAAACTTTATTCTTATCATAATAAAATATAAATGTTACACGCTTACACATTGTAAGACCATCCCCATTGGTGATCTAAATTGGGTTGTGACACTATTCAAAAAACAAAAAAAAAAGAAAAAAATAGAAAAGCCTCTCAATTGCTCGATCTGCTCGTTCATGCAACCTTGGTTGGTTGCAAACTTGCAACCCAATAAATTTGTTTTTTTTCTCTTTTTCTTTTTTACTTTAACATAATTAGCTTTAGTTAATCTTATTTTATTTAATAAATACTAATAATTAACATTTTTAAAAAATCTGAAAACATAGTCTTGATCAGTTTTTTTAATGAACATATCGGTATAAATTTTGTTGAAAACGGAATTCGTTTAAAAAATGTATTTTTAAAATAAAATAAATATAAACAATCATTGATTTATCTTATATAAAACTTGAAAGTTTTTTTATTGGTTTAGAAAATTTTCTGGATCAAACTTATTATCTGAAAAATCATAAATTATATTTATTTAATAAAAACTAAAAAATCTAATAACTTTTAATAAAAACTAAAAATCGTGATAAAAGGTAGTAAATGTTAGGTTGTTAATGAGAGTAAAAATTTAGGTTTGATTGGGTTGTGTAGGTTGAAGAGAGAGAAATTATTTTTTTATTAAAAGGTTGGGTTGGATTAAATTGTGAATGGGGATGGTCTAAGAGAGCCTATTTATTGATTTCTTATTTGCAGGCAACATGCTTCACCAAACGTCTTAAACCTACGTTGTATTGGGTATTTGGATAATGAGGTAACAAAGTCTGGATTCAAAGAAGTCCGGTTTCAAGGCCCAGCTACTAAGCCCATAGTTTATTAGACTTTGGGCTGGTGTTTAACGCCATGGCACTATGGCAAAACTTGAGTTTAGGGTGTTCATTGGTTCGGTTAACGGTTTTTTCAGTTTATTCGGTTGGTTTAATCGGTTTTCAAAAATTTTTTCCCTAACCGTTAACCGATCCTTCTGAAAGGTTAGAGACAAAACTTTACGAGTGCGTGCATTGGGATTAACTATCCAAACGAGTCTTACTGCTCAAATTCATGAGGCACAGCTCGAAGCACTTAAAGTTGAAAATGTCAAAACCGAAGGCCTACACCGAATGGTTAAGGAGTTAATTCCAAAGTCTGACGAAATTTTATATTTCATGGATCGTATATGGGTACCTTGTTTTGGTAATCTTCGTGAGCTGGTTATGGATGAAGCTCACAAGTCCCGATATTCAATCCATCCAGGATCGGACAAGATGTACAAAGATCTGAAAGAATTTTATTGGTGGCCTAATATGAAACGGGAAATTGCCGAATATGTCGGTAAATGTCTAACTTGCTCCAGGGTGAAGGCAGAACATCAAAAGCCGTCCGGACTTTTGCAACAGCCTGAGATCCCAGAATGGAAGTGGGAATGTATTGCAATGGATTTTATAACGAAATTACCTCGAACGTCTAGTGGCTATGATACTATTTGGGTAATTGTCGATCGTTTAACTAAGTCCGCACACTTCCTTCCAATTAAAGAGACTGATAAAACGGAGAAGTTAGCAAGATTATACTTGAAGGAAATCGTTTCAAGGCATGGCGTTCCTGTGTCGATTATATCCGACAGGGACAGTCGGTTTACATCAAGATTTTGGCAATCTTTACAAAAAGCCTTGGGTACTCGTTTGGATATGAGTACTGCTTATCATCCACAAACAGACGGTCAGAGCGAAAGAACTATTCAGACACTTGAGGATATGCTTCGGGCATGCGTACTTGATTTCGGTGGTAGCTGGGATGTTCATTTACCGCTAGCAGAATTTTCTTATAACAATAGTTACCACTCGAGCATTAAAGTTGCACCATTCGAAGCTCTTTATGGCAGAAAGTGTCGCTCGCCGTTGTGTTGGGCAGAAGTTGGTGAAAAACAGCTTACTGGAGCTGAAATTATTCAAGAGACAACAGATAAGGTCTTTCGAATAAAGGATAGGTTGAAAGCTGCCATGGATAGGCAGAAAAGTTATGCTGATAATCGACGGAAACCATTGGAATTCCAGATCGGAGATCGTGTAATGTTAAAAGTTTCGCCTTGGAAAGGAGTTGTTAGATTTGGCAATCAAGGGAAGCTTAGTCCCCGTTATGTTGGACCTTTCGAGATTTTGGATCGAATTGGTCCAGTTGCATATCGACCCAAGTTACCGTCGCAGCTTTGCGGTGTGCACGATGTATTCCATGTATCTAACTTAAAGAAGTGTCTTTCTGATGAAACGACTGTTGTACCAATTGAAGATATTCATGTTGATGAAAAACTTCAATTTGTTGAAGAGCCTATTGAGATTTCAGATTGGGAAATTCATAAACTTCGACGTAGTCGGATCAAATTAGTGAAAGTGAGGTGGAATTCAAGACGCGGCCCAGAATTTACTTGGGAACGCGAGGATCAGATGAGAAAGAAGTATCCCCACCTATTTCCTTATGAGGTGAAAAGGTCTTAGTGGTTAATAATTTCGGGACGAAATTTCTTAAACCAGGGGAGACTGTGACATCCGGTATTTTTATGAACGATAATCTGTAATGGTTAGTTTACTAAACTTAATTTATTTAATGCGTTAACAATTTAATATTTATTATTAAATTTAATGTTGATTAAAAAGTCTAGCACAGAGTGTTATTTAAATGCATGGATTTGCATTTAGTAAAATTTCGAGTTTTCTGTATCGTTCGGCGGTGTTTTAACGAGCGTTGGTGACGACTCGATTAACGAATTTAGTAGATATGCTTGGTTTAGCATAAAATGATAAATCATGAATGTATAAATTAAGTTAACGATGAAAACCGTGAATTTTGGTGTTAACTGTGGATTTTACTGACAACCGACTTTATCTGCGTTTTAGCCGGGCAAAATGAAATTAATTATTCAAATAATATTTAAGGTCATTATTTTTGACAAAAATTTGATCGTTTTAGTACGATTAAATATTTTATTAATTTTAGAATAAAAATCGTATTTTTATTAAATTTCCGGTACAAAGTTTATACACCGTAGGACTCAGATTATACCAGTTTGTATCTGATTTAAATCATAATTATCCATATAAAGACAAGTGGGTAGACACTTGTCAAGAAGAAGTGACCACAAGATCTCTTTAAATCTTCCAAATCTCACCCATCACTTCCATTTGATTTACAAATTTCATATCTCACATCTCTCTCTCTCTCAACGTATCTCTCTCTCTCTTTCTCTCTAATTCTTCATTTCAAAACTTTGCAAGCATCCATCATCCATTTTTGCTCAAGTCTATGTGTTCTTGAGTGATAGTTGGAGCATTTTAAGAGCTTTGATTAAAAAAACCCTCCATTGTTGATCATTTTTAAAGGTAAAACCTCTTCATGATTAAGTGGGTTTTTATTCTAGTTGTTCACCCAAACATTGAGTTTATATCAAATGGGTTTTGATTATGTGTGTGCATGTGTGTGTCGTGAGTGTGTGTAAGTATATGTATGTGTGTGTGTCGTAATGCATGTATATATGGGTGTATATGTTTCTTTCAAAATATACACACATACATACATGGATGATTTTGCTTGGATGGTGATTTTAACCACATGCATGTACATATACATGCATATATATGTATGTAGATGTGAAATAAGTTACATGCATAAACATATATGTATATGTATGTGTTTGTATATATATACATATGTATGTATGGGTGAGATGGTTACATGCATGAATTCATATGTATGTATAAGTGGGTTTTGTTGACATGCATGTACATACATATATATATATATGTATGTGATCATGTGTGTATATATGTATGTATAAGAAAGAATAATGATTTTACATACATGGATGGATGTATACATGATTTGATTGTACATGCATGCATGTGTATGTATGTATGATTATTTCAAGTATACATGTGCATGAGGATAATATATATATATACATAAGTATATATATGGTAGAAAACATGACATGCATGATGGTTGTATATGTATGCATGCATGGGTATGTATGTAACTTTTTATATAATTATTGTTTGTGAAAAATAATAATAATAATTGCTATTTTATGAAATATATTAAATCTGATCTAAATGTTGTAATATACTTAAAAATATAAATATTTTTTGTGGTAAATGAATAAAGAATGGTTATATAACTTAGACATAATTTTTAATACTTTAAAATGGATGTTTTTGATAAGATAAAAACCATAAAATAGAGATTTTCTACAAAAATAATTTGGAACAGGTTATGTAACTATAAAAATAAATTTTATAACATATTTAAAGTATAAAAATCAAGTGGTTTTAGAATTGTAATGACATAACGGTTATTAAGGACCGAAAACACGCGTTTTCGGCTATTTTTGTCATATAAAAATGATCATTTTATGAATTTGATTTTGATCAGAAAAATTTATAAGTTTTTATGATAAAAATATGTAAATTTTAATATATAAGTGATGTAAGAAAAGTAGGAAATGAAATACTTGAAAACTATGTCTAAAAATGGCGTAAAAACGTCGTTTTAAAGCGAAAATTCGACATAACTTTGTGACTGATTTTAAACAGCAACTTTTGAGTAAAAATAAGTATAAAATACTTATTTTGAAGTATTAGAAGTCACTTAGGTCATAATGCGTGTTGATGTGCTTGTATGCTGCGTTGTCGGTTTTGTCAGTAAAATACGATAAAATTGTCATTTTTGACAAGTTATTTTAAATAATTAAGTTTGAAGTTAAAAATAGATTTTTAACAAAGATAACTTAATTATTTGGATATAATATGAATTAAGAACGTTAACTTATGATTTATGATAAATAACTAAATTCGAGTCACCAACGGGTCGTTTGTACGAAAACTATTTTTCCTTGGTGGAATATTTTCTTAGTCTAAGTTAAGTTGGGTGAACAACTTACATGATGGACTTTTATTTAGACTGTTAATGTGTCCCTTGGGTTTTAGGGCGCTAGTGAGACAGTCGGGTTATTTGGAAATCTTTGTTGCTAGCAGGAACGCATTGAGGTGAGTTTCACGGCCCCTTTTTAACTATGTTTTGGTTTTTGATAAACCGGGGGAGAAACATACCGGGAAAAGAAAATTTGTTTTTGTAATGTAATTTGTTTGTGTGGTACGTGACTTTGATAGCTCTTGAGTAAGTGCAGTTGGGCATGGTTCTCGTGGATTTGTTCCCAAGTGTTTTTGCGCATGGTTTTGTGCCCGCAGTCGTAATCATTAGTCTCGGGGAGAGACCGCAGGATATATTGGTAGATCTATCGGGTTTGACAACCCACTCCCCGACCAGGTGTCATGGTCCGTGAGTAACGGGAGCAATATATGTTGAGGGGTGTTCGCACCTTGGTTTTGGTTTGATTATGAGCTCATGGTGTCTATCGTATCGTAGGACCTTGCTAGTCTACGATGAGTTCACTAGCACAACAACGTGACATTACCTTCTTTTCCATGATTATTGATTAAATGTTTTATTATGAAAACCTGTGAACTCACCAACCCGTTTGGTTGACACTTGTTTTAAATTTGGTGTGTTTCTCAGGTAAGTAGCAAGTCATTTGGGGAAAAGGAAGGAAAACCGGTTCTTGCAAGCGAGCGTATCTCGGATAATTATTATTGGGACCGGTTGTCGAATTGTTGAAACTAATGTTTTATAAATAAGATGTTGAACTAATGTTAACAATTATCGATGACTTTTGTTTATAATTATCTATCTTTTATTTAAATCGTTCGCTTAACTTATGTTGTTAATTACTGTCGACACTAAGACTCTGTTAAGACTTCCGCTGCGGGTCGGGGTGTGACAGAAACTGAACCGAAAACCAAATTTAGACTTCGGTTCTGGCTTTTTCGGTTACGGTAACAGTTCGGTTATCAGTTTTAAACGGTTCTTAGTTTTTCTGAACGCCTTACTTGAGTCTTGATAAACCGTCTGAACAGGAAAATTTGATCGATTTGACATGTATAAAACCAGACAAGTCACTTTATGTTCTAAAAAACCGGTTGTTTCGGTTCATTTTATAGTTTGTGTTTTGGACTAATCTAAATAAACCGAACCAACCGTATATTATATACGCACACATGACACATATTTGTGTACGACTGTGTGTTGTGCATACAATAAACATATGCTAAATTGTTAACCTTCATAAAATTAAATATACTGATACAATAGAGAGCGTGAATTATTATTACAGAAGGTTAAACAATTACAATATATAGTGAAAAGAATAAAACTAGATCTTTTCATATTCTTAAAATTTGGCATCTTCATTAAAAATTCATAGGTTATGTACATCAAATTATTCCTATGTACTCAATTACTAAAGTCGGTGGAACGTTACGTGGCTGCCAACGATTGCAAAACTCAAACGCTTATATACATGTCGATTTATGGGTTGGATAATTAAAACAACTTTTAATTTGGATTCCCCATATAGCTCTTTTAGTCAAAGAATTTTTTGTAGCTTTAGTCGATGTGGGAACTGGGAAGTTAACTCCAACTTTCATTGTCTTTTGTTTTTAACCCGTAAAGCCATGTTACCAACTAAAGTATTGGTATAACTGTGTTTTTTTTACCCCTTAAAACCAATTAACCAACTAAAGTATTGCTATAATATATCCTATAGAATGTTCATTTAGCATATTCTTACGTATGTACTGTTTAAAAAAGTGGGTGTGTGTGTCTATATATATATATATGGGAATATATGTATATATGGGAATGATCAATTATTAATCATTCCTTATTGCGATAACCGAATAATCACATCCAATTACTTTGTGGTACACATGAAGGTAGATCTAAATGTGTATGTTTTTTTATTAATGTAATTAATGTGGACCCTATTTACCTTAATTAAAGAAGAAGAAAAAACCACACTTTTATATTTATTTTAATGTGAGCCACAAAGTAATAAGATTTAGTTATTCAGTTATCGTAATAAGGAAGTGTTAACAATTTAATCCTAAATTATGGAATACAATGACAAAAATAAATTGGAAACTAAAATTATTTTAAATAACATATGAGTTAAATGAAAATAGTTGGTTGTGTGAGAAATAAATGAACATACATAGGCCATAAAGTTTATATAATCGATCATAATCAACGGCGTCTCAATCGTATTAGAAGCTTTATGTGCAAAAAGACTCAGATCGATCCTTTGTCACATGTCATTATATATTAGTTTCAACCAAGATAATGTCTAATTAATAAATAGGCATGACACAAATTAGCACATGATCATATTGAATTATTGAATATAATTTTCATCTTAGTTTTTTATTTAATTATCCATCATCGTCTTCGTAAGACAGATTATGAAAGATCGCAGTACAAAATTTTCTTAAAATGATGATTTTCTCCTTTTTTTCTATTTACCTCACCGGCTATAAATCTATAAATATATATACATATTTGACTTTGTTATTTAGTAATTATATTTTTGAAAAATATTTTTATGCAGCAAATTTTGTCCCTTTTCATCAAAATTTTAACCATCTTTTCTCTTTTTCTTTGCTGGCATCAACATTTGAAGCTGATGTATGAACGCCTTCAGCTTCTTCCAACATCTTCTAAGTTTCATTTGGCTTCATAACTGCCGCATCATAAACGACATTCTCTTTTTTATTCCGACTCGGTATTTCTTCCAGTTTTTGAACTCGGGCTCGCAACCTGCGTTTGATTTTCGTTTTTGTCTGCATAACGCTTGAGTTTTAGACTTTTAGTTGTAACGACCCGCCGCAGAGCTGTCACACCCCGAGCTCTCGGCGGCCCGGGCGCTGCGACCCGAATTGGTTTCATGAATATGTCTCGGTCAGAGTTTATTTTACTTTATTTTTTTTTTCAATATGTTTCAGCGGAAGCGTTGTTTCATAAATTCATAATTTTGTAAATAAATCACATGCATAGATGTGAAAACCGTTTTCCATGATTTATAAAAAAAATTAATACGAATGGGTATGAAAACCCTCACTGTCACTTTTTGTAAAACATACGCATTGGTATGAAAAATCACATTTCGTTATTTGTAATTAACTTTTCAGGATTTTATAAAATTTCATACGCATAGGTATGAATATCATCATTTCATATTATTGTAAACCGGATTTTCACAAACTCACAATTTCGAATCATTTTATAGTATCCGGTTTATACATGACTTGGAGGCATAGCTCCAATAGCTCCATGGTCTCACCACAAGATCCTATTCAAAGCATCATAGGCCAAAAATCTCTAATCTTGCTTTTCTTTTACATTTCATTATTACCTGAAAAGTTTTTGAAAATAAAACGTCAACATAATGTTGGTGAATACAAATAACAGACTCGATATTTAAGCATAGCATATTCGGTCCTTTAACCATAATTATTATTGGCCATACTACACATTTAGCAGGTTATTTCACTGATCGATACAACCACTGCATACCCTGGCTTGTACTGTCACTGGTTAGGAACAACAGCGGAGTGCGTCTTACAATTGTTCCCTCCAGCCCACAGCCCGTCACTGGTTAGGTTGCCTGCGGAGTGCGTCTTACGTATAACCTTCCAGCCCACGTTACCAGCCACGTATGGGAATTTCACCCATAGCGGATACAATTTGCAATTCGTACGTATACTAATGGCCTAAATGCTGGTCTAATAGTATCCCTTTATGCGTCAAAGTTAAACATACAATGCTCAAAAAAATTCATTTAAATTTAAAAATAAGTTAAATGTATTCACCTGGATTTTTAGTTGGCAGGGTGATAGCTTTAAACTTGTTATTGTAAATTGGGCAGCGTTTCTGCTTAATATATGCTTATAACTGTTCTGCAAAGAATATTTACTTATTTATTTATTTATTATTATTATTATTAATATTATTATTATGATTATTAATATTAATAATAATAATAATATTATTATTATTACGATGATTATAAATATTATTATTATTTTAAGCAAACTAGAAGTTTTAATATATACATAGGGTCGGATCTTAACCCTAACCCTATAAGTTAATATCATATTAAATTAATAAATTTATAAATTTAACTAAGAAATTAGATAATATACCTAAACGAACTGATTTCTTAATCTTTGACCGTTTATACTGATCAGCACCTCCTAGCATCCAGAGCTTCTAACTTGCTTTTTAAAGAGGTGTGTGTGTATGTTTTTATGTATGTGTGATTTCAAACTCCAGTGAATAAATTGTAAGTATTTATAGGTAAGCTTTCAACTTGCTCTCCAAGGTATTATAAATACGTGTGATCTAATCGACTACATGAATCATCTAAATTTCTTTTGCCTTAAACAAAATTTGACACGTAAATTTCTTCAATCCAATTTTGAAAGTAAAGTTTGTATTATTTTATTATTATAATTAATTTAGCTTAAATTTATTTTTTCGGTTATAACTTTTAAACTATAATGTTTTATAAAATTCTAAAAATACTGCTGGGATCAGCTCATTTTTCTCTACATTTCGACCAAAGTTTCATTAAAAACGGAGAAAGTTTAATTATAATATATTTTATTAATTTTAGGTGGTCCCTTATAATATCAACTAACCGAATAAGTATGTCAAAAATTTTTAATAATCATTTTACTCGTTACTTACTAGTATGTAAGTGTCATATATGTGTATAAAATAACTAGATATTTAAAATTATAATATTGAACAAGATATTTAAAAAAAATAAATATACATGTGTTACACCATAGTCATTCGTTTAAACGAACGCTTCAAATCTTAAACGATCATTTCTAATATTAATTTCTCGAATAATCATATTTTATAAGTTAATTATAACTATTTTAAATATTATCACGAGACCTTATAATTCAATTGACCGTTTTATTATTGTATTTTTAAATAATAACATTTTAATTATAAATGAAAATAGTTAATTTATATCCTCAAAACGGGATGTTACATCCTCCTCACCTTTGTTTTAATCTCGTCCTCGAGATTATTGAAACACGTTCGTTATTCATTCTTTTTTTTATTTTCATCTTCATACATGTGTCTTTGCGCCTCTTTAATCCGAATTATCGAGTTAACTTGTTATTAAATCCTTAGAGCACGTACTCGTTTTGAGTTCTATGCCTCCTTTCGGTTTAAGGCATCTACTACCTTATTCGTATTTCTTTTGGGATAGATAATTTCACATTCATAGTTATTTCATGTCTCCATCCTACTTTGTTGTCGCATATTTAATTCTTTTTATGATTTGAATTCAAAATTTGTTATAATTGTGTACACTGTCCCTTACAGCAGAATTCACATGTACTGCAAATTATCGTTCCGTGTGCACCCGCAACGGTAATTTACCTTGCATGATTAACCTACTTCATGAACGTGACACACAAATGAGTTAATTTAGAATTTTATATAATGAATACTTGTCGTATCAAAATTGTTGTGGTTTGCAAGATTTTTGGTTTAACTAATTTCAATCAAGTAGATTGAAAAAGTTCTTCTTGTCAAAACCGTAAACCTTGACTCGTTTGGCATTTTCGGGAAAATGGGTTAGTTTTCCTATTTGAATGATGTTCGAAGTGACATACTTTAACCCACCGAGTTATTACAAGTCCGTCACATGCTTTTAACCAAAGATAAAATTTTGAACTCTTATGGTTAGTATAAACTATGAAATGAACTCAGCAAAGATAATGTCTCCATAAATTCAATGCAAAGATAACGGCGCTTAATTCCAAATTATGACTTGCATAATTCTTTTACATGAGTTTTTAGTTGACGTGAAACACAAGCAATCACTTTGCTTCGTTGCGTCAATACGCATCCTGATCCTAATTGAGAAGCATCACAATAAATAGCAAACTCTTCAACACTTTTATGTAATGCTAGGATCGGAGCTGAGTCAACTCATCTTTAAGAATTTTAAAAGATTCATATTTCTTAGGAACCCATTCAATTTTTTTCTGATTTTCTAGTCAATAAGGAGATTGGAACGACTATTCGGAAGAAATTTTAATGAAATCGATGATAATAATCGATTAAGCCTAAATAACTTTGTACTTTCGTAAATAACATGAGGTTCTCCTATTTGGGTATAACCTCTATCTTATATGGATCCCCTTGAATGCGCTGAGCATTAATAACATGTCCTCGAAATTGTACTTTAGTGAGCCAAAAACTACATTTAGAGAACTTCGCATACAATTTCTCATGTCGTCGTAATTCAAGTAGGGTTTTAAAATTTTTAGCATGATCCTCATGTGATTTTGAATATATAAGAATACCATCAATTAATATAATGTTGAATTCGTCCAGATAAGTTTGCATATTTGGTTCATCATGCTCATAAAGTCAGCTAGAACATTGATAAGTCTAAAAGGCATAACAGTGAACTCATAATACGCATCCCTTGTGCGAAAAGCTGTTTTGGGAACATCTTTTTCCTAGACTTTCAGTTGATGATATCCTGATCGAAGATAAATCTTAGAAAAATGACAAGCTTCTTTAAGTTGATCAAATAAATGATCAATTCGTGGAAGTGATACTTGTTTTTTGATAATCGCCTTATTTAGCTTCCTCTAGTCAATGCACATCTGCATCGACCCATCTTTCTTCTTGACAAAAAGAATTGAAGCTCCCCAAGGTGATGAGCTATGTCGAATAAAACTCTTTTCTAATAGCTTATCTAATTGTTTCTTAAGCACTTTCATCTTAGACGATGTCAACTTATAGGGGAATTTAGCAATTGTAGTCGTACATGGTACCAGATTAATATTGAATTATATTTCTCAATCTGATGGTAAACCAGACAATTCATCTGGAAACACGTCAGTATAATAAACTACAATCAGTACTTCTTCTGGTTTCTTCTTTTCTTGATAATCAGTAGTTAATAAGATTAGGTAAGCTAAACAACCTTTGTTCAGACAATTAATAGCTTTGATCATAGGAATGATTCCAACATGATTTGTTGGTTTATGACCCTTGATGATCAACTTTCCTTCCATTGGAATACTAACTTCAATTGATTTGGTATCGCATAAGATACAAGCTTGGTTTGTAGCTAACCAATCCAATCCGATTACCGCATCAAAACCGACAAACGTCATTGGTAAGAATCTCACAGGTATATTATGCTTAAAGAGTGTGATCTTACAGCCTACTATAACCTCATTTATCTTAACTAGATCACCATTAGCGGTTTTTACCGGATAAGGTTTATCTAGTTTTACTAGTGGTTCTTTTAGAAGCTTACAAAATTCATAATCAATAAAACTTCGGTTTTACTCCTAAATCAAACAAAACTTTTGCATAAACATCATTGATATGAAACGTACCGGTAATGACATCCGACATATATGCAGCTTCTTTAGCATTAACAACAAAAGCTCTAGTTGTCTTCTTTACATTTCGATTAGTATTTTTTTTTTTTTTTTTTTGAACCACCAGCACCGCTAGTTCCACTCACTTTATTTAATTTAGGGCACTCCTCTGGGTAGTGTCCCTGTTCATTGTCTTTGAAGCACGTCACCATTTTCTTTCTTCGGTATTCATTCATTGAATGACCCGACAATTACATAGCTGAATTAATGACCTAAGGCATCATCACGTTAACTATATTACGAATTTCACTTTTACCAATCCCTAGATATAGCGACTGAAAATGTTTGATTATTGTGTCACAAGACATGGCACCAATCAAAGCATAATCAAAAATATTTAAAAGTTTAATCCCGATGCCCTGCACTGACCATGCGATGGTTATGAAATTTTCGTTTGATGCGTTCATTTTTGTTCATTGGGCAAAATTTTCGAATTACTAAATCATGAAAACTTTCTCAAGTCATATAATACACATTGGTTCTTCCTTTGGTTTGAATAATGGAATTTCATCATTCCATAGCTTCGTAATTAAATGAATTCAAGGTGTACAAAATCATATCTTCTTATGCACATGTGCTAATAGTAAGTAACGCCTCAATCTTTTTAATTTATCTTAATGCTTACGACAACTCCTTTCGTTCTAGTGAACGTTGGAGGTTTACAAGATCGAAATGTTTTATATTAACCTTCCTTAGGTTAGGAATTTTTTAAATTAGAAACTTCTCAATTTTCATTGTTCCTTAAAGATGCATCGTTTCCTTTTGTTATTGTTTTCGTGAGATTCAAATTTTCATTTTTTTTAGCGATTATTGATAGAATCGCATCTTTTATTCATTCTACAATTATTTATTGTATCTCATTAGTATTCTGAGTCATGGTTTCCATAATACCCGTGTTTTCTCTTTCACCCACATTTATTTGTGGAAGATTCGCTATTGTCTAGATTTCTAGACATTGTCTACATAATAAGATATTTGACAAGGTCTAATAAAAATTCATAATAATTTAGCTTATAGGCTATCATCAAAATTCACTATGTTGTTTCAATCATTTTTAGTATTTCAAGAATACTATTCTACCTATTCCTTTGATAGGCACTTATCTCAGTTCAGTTAAAGCTTAGATACAATCTTTAGTACCTATTTCGCTAAAACCAGGAGCTCTGATACCAACCTGTCACACCCCGAGCTCTCGGCGGCCCGGGCGCTGCGACCCGAATTGGTTTCATGAATATGTCTCGGTCAGAGTTTATTTTACTTTATTTTTTTTTTCAATATGTTTCAGCGGAAGCGTTGTTTCATAAATTCATAATTTTGTAAATAAATCACATGCATAGATGTGAAAACCGTTTTCCATGATTTATAAAAAAAATTAATACGAATGGGTATGAAAACCCTCACTGTCACTTTTTGTAAAACATACGCATTGGTATGAAAAATCACATTTCGTTATTTGTAATTAACTTTTCAGGATTTTATAAAATTTCATACGCATAGGTATGAATATCATCATTTCATATTATTGTAAACCGGATTTTCACAAACTCACAATTTCGAATCATTTTATAGTATCCGGTTTATACATGACTTGGAGGCATAGCTCCAATAGCTCCATGGTCTCACCACAAGATCCTATTCAAAGCATCATAGGCCAAAAATCTCTAATCTTGCTTTTCTTTTACATTTCATTATTACCTGAAAAGTTTTTGAAAATAAAACGTCAACATAATGTTGGTGAATACAAATAACAGACTCGATATTTAAGCATAGCATATTCGGTCCTTTAACCATAATTATTATTGGCCATACTACACATTTAGCAGGTTATTTCACTGATCGATACAACCACTGCATACCCTGGCTTGTACTGTCACTGGTTAGGAACAACAGCGGAGTGCGTCTTACAATTGTTCCCTCCAGCCCACAGCCCGTCACTGGTTAGGTTGCCTGCGGAGTGCGTCTTACGTATAACCTTCCAGCCCACGTTACCAGCCACGTATGGGAATTTCACCCATAGCGGATACAATTTGCAATTCGTACGTATACTAATGGCCTAAATGCTGGTCTAATAGTATCCCTTTATGCGTCAAAGTTAAACATACAATGCTCAAAAAAATTCATTTAAATTTAAAAATAAGTTAAATGTATTCACCTGGATTTTTAGTTGGCAGGGTGATAGCTTTAAACTTGTTATTGTAAATTGGGCAGCGTTTCTGCTTAATATATGCTTATAACTGTTCTGCAAAGAATATTTACTTATTTATTTATTTATTATTATTATTATTAATATTATTATTATGATTATTAATATTAATAATAATAATAATATTATTATTATTACGATGATTATAAATATTATTATTATTTTAAGCAAACTAGAAGTTTTAATATATACATAGGGTCGGATCTTAACCCTAACCCTATAAGTTAATATCATATTAAATTAATAAATTTATAAATTTAACTAAGAAATTAGATAATATACCTAAACGAACTGATTTCTTAATCTTTGACCGTTTATACTGATCAGCACCTCCTAGCATCCAGAGCTTCTAACTTGCTTTTTAAAGAGGTGTGTGTGTATGTTTTTATGTATGTGTGATTTCAAACTCCAGTGAATAAATTGTAAGTATTTATAGGTAAGTTTTCAACTTGCTCTCCAAGGTATTATAAATACGTGTGATCTAATCGACTACATGAATCATCTAAATTTCTTTTGCCTTAAACAAAATTTGACACGTAAATTTCTTCAATCCAATTTTGAAAGTAAAGTTTGTATTATTTTATTATTATAATTAATTTAGCTTAAATTTTTTTTTTCGGTTATAACTTTTAAACTATAATGTTTTATAAAATTCTAAAAATACTGCTGGGATCAGCTCATTTTTCTCTACATTTCGACCAAAGTTTCATTAAAAACGGAGAAAGTTTAATTATAATATATTTTATTAATTTTAGGTGGTCCCTTATAATATCAACTAACCGAATAAGTATGTCAAAAATTTTTAATAATCATTTTACTCGTTACTTACTAGTATGTAAGTGTCATATATGTGTATAAAATAACTAGATATTTAAAATTATAATATTGAACAAGATATTTAAAAAAAATAAATATACATGTGTTACACCATAGTCATTCGTTTAAACGAACGCTTCAAATCTTAAACGATCATTTCTAATATTAATTTCTCGAATAATCATATTTTATAAGTTAATTATAACTATTTTAAATATTATCACGAGACCTTATAATTCAATTGACCGTTTTATTATTGTATTTTTAAATAATAACATTTTAATTATAAATGAAAATAGTTAATTTATATCCTCAAAACGGGATGTTACAAGAGCGCGGGTAACATTACTAGTTAAACTAATTTGTTAATAAACGTTGTCTTTTTTTTACCTTTCACATGTGCATGTGAATTATATCACCTACTATCTTTGTGATGTTTATTGTTTACGTAAATGAACAAGCAAACATACTGCTTGATATACATTTTTTTGAATTTTAAAACAAGTATGGTATTTGATGACCTGTCATTGGGATCATACAAAAACCTAATTAACCTACGTAGCTAGGGCAAGTCAGGTATCATATCCACGAGAAACATGTGGTTAATGTTATATAATTTCGTTTAACTTATTGAATGCATTTAAGAAAATAAACTTGAATGTTGGAGTTTAGGTATTATGTAAAACAAACTTATGCAAACTTAAACATAAATCTACGAATTGTAACAATATATGAAAAATGTGACCTCTCCAGGTTTCAAGTTAGTAAAATAACTAGGTATATATTGACTTATTAATTGGAAATCACATAGACATGATTCATGCTTAGATTATTAAACAATTATAATTTGGAACCAAGTTAATGACTTTGTTGACAACCGATAACTAGACCGATGTTGACTCGGTTAATTACTTGTTCACAAAATGTAGGATTTCTAGAATACTTTTAAAATTAAACCAATAACATTAAACTTGACAATAGTTAAAATCAAGCAATGAGATTGAATTCAAAGTTGTAAAATAAACCAGAAATCATTTATCATCTCACAATCAAACAATATTGAACTTGTAAATCTATGAAAACAAATTCAATACCAATGTTTAACAAATCAAAATAAAACCTAGTTATTAAACCTAACCATTCACCCGGAGACGATCACGAGAAGCTTAGCCGGACATCTCGACACTTGAATCTTCAATCTTCATGTGAAATTGCATGATGGAATCTTGATCTTGATGTTTTGATTGATGTTTCGGAGCTTTAGAACGCTCCAAAATCGCCCAAGAACTTGCCCCCAAGGTGTGATAGTCGACTAGGGTTGATTTGGACCTTAAATACCCAAAAAACGCGAAATTTGGTGTTTTCCGTCGACCCTCGGCGTGGCGTAACTTACGCCTACAAGCATGTTAGAGCTGCATCTTACGCCTTGAACTCTCTGGTTTACGTTTTTTAGCTACGGTTCATCATCCCGACGTAAGTTACGGCTGATCTGATATCATATTCAGCTCCGTCTCGTCGAGAAACACAATTTTCATATATTATACGTCCCGTAACTCCTCTCCTAGCCCAAGATATGCTTCTTCAAAGTTAATGGCTTCCATTTCGCATACACGGATGTTCAGATGTGCTCGATCTTGCTTTCCGGTGCTCGGTTTCCACCTAAAATCACTTTCTTGCCTCGTTCAACCTACAAACACACAAAGACACAAGGTAGCTTCTATTTCGAATAAATAATCATGTCGAATCACATAAAAACATCTCATTAAGCATTTTAGAATCATTACCAAACTCCTCTCATCAATATTATTATAAAAACCTTAATAAAAATGTTATGTTTCTATCTTCTTTTATTTTCTAATACGTCAATGTGAATTTTTGCTTGTATTACGTCTTAATATTTTTCTAAAATGATGTGTTTTGAAAAACATAATGGTGAAAAAATACATTAAATATTTTTATATGTAAATTAAACACAATATTAAAATAAAAAAAGTTATATAATACATAAAAATAATGGCAAAATAACAAACAAATAATCTAATACGTAAAATAAAATGATAAATTTATATAAAAATAATCTGAAATACGTGTTTTCTAAAAATGAGAGTTGTGAAAAATAAGATGTTGATAACAAAATAACCTAAAATATCCAAAACATATGTACCTACCGGTTCAAGTTATCGATTCTGAATACACGTTTTTTGCCCACCTCTAAACATGCATGGCCTGCATGGCAGTATAGTTGCACAAAACGGTTTTTTTCATCAAGCCGGTTCGGTTCCTAAACCGGTCCGGTTTGGGTAGTATAAAGGTGAAACCGGTTCGGTTTGAAAACCGTTTGAGAGAAAGTGATGCCTAACCTATAAAAACCGGTTTGAAAGGTTAAAACCGATTTGGAGGGGTCTGAAACCGGTTCAGACCGGTTTTAAAGGAAATATCCCGACCCTATGCCGAACCGCGGTTCAGACCGGTTTGGCAAGAACCGGTTTGAGATCCACTGATGACCAGTTTGTAAATCCAAACCGGTCTTTTTTTAACCTCTACATGGCAGCCCCCATTGCATCAATGAATTCGAAGAACATCAAGGCCTAACGAATGGGCTAGCAAGCCCAACAAACTTTTACAATCACCCTAACAATAAACTTCAGTTTTTAGGGTTTCCGTACCCAGTCACCCTAAGCAGGTTTTCTTTCCCCCTAGTCATGTCTCAATCAAATACAAACTTGAATCTTGAATTCGCAGACAAATAGCATAATTTCTTTTTTCTTTTTTATGCTTTTTTTAGAATCCAAAGCAAAAAAAACAAAAGCCAAACGCAAAAAACAACCCCACATTATACCATAAATATAAATATATATTAATTAAAAATAATATATTATCATCGATAATCCAAAAGCATAACTCAAAAAAACAAAGATCCAATTAACTAACATCTTGGAATTCAAATAATAAATTATAGCATAAAAACAATTAAAAGTGGTAATTAATTTAATGGTGAGGACAGAAAGTAAGCAAATAGCTAGCGCCGGTGCAAGTGGCGATGCTGGTGGGATCATCGTACGCATACGAATAAGCCCTCGGACAAGCCACCTTAAATATCCTCGAATACGCCGTAGGTTTACACGTCTGCGGGTTGCCGTAGCTCCCGGTACAACAGAACCTCGGCGAGTTAAACGCCGAACACGCGCTCTTACACGCCACCACGCGCCGCTTGTCACGTGACCTCACCTGCAAACCCACCGGACACATCACATTCAGATCGCTAACGCATCCGGCATAACTGCATTTCCCGGTCCCCTTAAACGGCGTTATAGCGATCGGAAGGTTGTACCCGTCGACCAAACTGACATCGTAGAAATCCTGCTCGGCGGTGAGGGTGATTTCAGCTAAAGTCGCCGGAGGGGCACCGCCGGCTCCGTTGCAGAAGAGTGAACCGCCGCAGTCTCCGGTGGCGCATTTTCCACGGCCGGAGGAGTCGAAGGAGCAGCCTTCGCGGCCCCAGAGACGGCCGGACCAGGAGGGTGGGAGGAAGAGGGTGTAGGATCTTTTGGGGGGGAGTTTGAAACCGCCGCGGGCGAGAACCGGGTGGCCGGCGCCGGGTTGGATTCCTGGCCAGACTGGGTGGGGGCACTTGTTGACCATCATGATGGTGGTGGCGGAGACGCCGGAGAAGCAAATGAGGATGACGATGATGATGGTGTGCAGCTGCATTGCTTCCATAGGCGGAGGTGTGTAAGAAAGGGGTGAAGTTAAAGAGCCTGTAAGTAAAAACCACACCGGACTGTACGTTCTATCACTACTTAAAGGACTTCACCAGTTCACCCCATCACCAGTTTCTTGTTACCATGTTTTTATTTTTTAAATTAAATTTAATAAGCGTAATTAAAACTTTTTTGTAATAAATTACTATTTATTGTTACTAAAATGACCCCTTCCTCATTAACAATAACATATTTGTTTCACGTGTTTATAACTTTATATGTCTCAACCATGGTTTTTGTAACTCGACCCGCCCGCACGAAATAGCTTGCGAACCGCCATTAAACAAACCGGCAAATTAAGCCGGTTCACCGGTCGGACTGGACTTCATTTTATATTTATTTATTTTTTAAATAAAATCTAAAGAATAAAACTTAACACCAAATCATATGTTTAATTAATGTTTGTTTACTTTTTTGGAGTATTTCTTAGCTTAGTAAAGTTGCTTGTTTCCGTAAAGATTATATCAAAGAAATATGGTACACATGAACCATATAATTTTTCTACTAGCTCGTCACATTTATCAGAAGAAAAAATTTGAGAAAAAAAATGCAAAAAACCTGCATACACGAAACATCTAAATATTGTGTGAAAAAATAAAAAAAACTTTTGTTATAAAAGGAGCTATTTCAAGGGGTAAAAAGTTAATCATTTGTGTTACTTATTGAAAGCATTGTGATGTTAGATATCACCTCTATAAAGAGTTTGCCTATGTTAGAAATAGCAAATTGTAATCATTTGTAAGCCGTGCTAGGTATCTAATATAATAAAAGAAGGTTTTGTGATGTCACATGGCGTTCACTTAGACCACTTTTAGCTTCATTTTCCCGCTTAAAATTTAATCCATAATTAACGTAATTGACAATTAAGATTGTTTTTCATTTAAACTTAATTCATTTACCTCATTCTTTAATTCTATCTATTTAAGATCAATTGTTATTTTAAAACGATTACATGATTTTTTTCATCCATTCACTATCTAATAATATTTTAATAGACTTTAAAATTATGTAACTTTCTTAAAAATAATACATGTTGTATAAACATTAAATTATGTATAATCCATAATTCCAACCGTGTAACAGAAGAACTTTAAACTCAGAGCGATCATAAATGGTGGTTAATAAATTTAAAGATGAAAATTTATAATATATAATTAAAAAGACAGTCGCCAAAATTTCATTTCGCTTTAAATCCCAAAAAAGCTTGAGTTACTCGTGATTCATAAGTAACTTTATTCTCTTTATGTATAAGAAATTGTTGGCTCACACGATCGAAGCCTTCGCTGTTCAAAAAAAATGTATACTAAACCGTTTTAATTTTGTTATTATGTAACATGTATACAAGTAATATTTTTTAAAACTTTTTTTATTATTTCAATTGTGTAACACACGGGTTATAAACTATCTTATCTTATTTAACTAATAAATAAATGTTTTGTAGGGACACTTGGCACATTTCTAAAGCACCTTGATAATTTTTTTCCCTCCTCTCTCTCCTATTAGATATATCCTATATTAAATATTAAATATACTTTTCACATATTTTAAATTAAAAATAAGACTTTTTTAATACATTAAAAATATTTTTATATTAAAAAAAACTTTTTAAAAAAAACAAATTATTATAAAATATAGAATTTTTAAAAATAATTTTACAAAACGAAATATTTAAAGAAACAAACTTTGAAGCTATTAGTGTTTAAAAAAATAATATAATTATTTTCTAATTTAATCTATGAAATTGTATTTCATCATATTTTATATTAAAAAAATCATCTTATATAGTTTAAATTTTTATTAACTATTAATTAATGATATTTTTTATTCATCCTGTGTAATACACGGGGTACTAACCTAGTTATACTAATAAATAAAGGTTTATAGGAACACATATCATGTTTCTAGAGCACCTTATCTTTAATTTTCTCGCATCTCTTTTATAATAAATGCATCTAATGTTAAATATTAAATATACTTTTATATATTTTTAAATTAAAAATATATTTTAATACATTAAAAATATATTAATATTAGATAATACTTTTTACAAAAATCAATTTATTATAAAATATAAAATTTGTAAAATAATTTTTTAAAATAAAATGTTTAAACAAACAAAACTTTGAAGAAATTAGTATTTAAATAAATAATAATAATATTTTATTAATTAAATTATTAAATTATATGAAATTTTAATCATATTTTATATTAAAAATCGTTTTATATTATCTAAATTTTCATTAGTAACTATTTATCATATTTTTTTATTCAACCCCGTGTATTACACAGGATCCTAACCTAGTACTATATATATTAGGTCCATCTGCTTATTCAACAAACAATAAAAGATTGATGTTTATGAATGATTGTATAAATCATATAATTGTCATGCTTTGATGACACATGGATTCTTATTCTAGTTCATGAATTGTTACTAGATAAAATATGACATATAATAATAAACCTTGTATTTTTTATCATGATTTACTTAAAAGTTATTGATCCTGAATTGTTAGCTACGTGGCAAAACTTAGTTGTCATATCATGCTCTGGAGCTAGAGATATACTTCTGATCAACTTGTTTAATGTGATGAATCAACCATAAGAACATTTTGTTGAAAGATATGATTTTGATGAGGTAATTAAATTATATTATAGTTATTTTAAAGCCGTCAAAAGTATTGGCTTTCCTCAATATCGTCACTTAGTTAAACCTGAAATGGTTGAATATGTTTGCATGTAAAAGTATTTAATTTAAATAAGTGACAGTTTACAATTCGCACAATTATATATAAGTTCTAAAACACATTAAAACATTTGTTGTACTAATTCCTGTAAACAAACCGAACATTTCGTGAACAGTTCAGCGGTAAATTCATTTATGTTCATTTATTTAATAAATGAACGAACACGAAAATAAATTTGTATCCGTTTATGTTCATTTACTAACTAATGTTCGTTTATGTTTGGTTAAATATCTAATTTTGGATAACATGTATTTACATTTAAAATACTTGTCGTTTGCGTTCGTTTAAGCTTATTCGATTTTGTTCGTTTATGCTTTTTCAATTGTGTTTGTTTATACTTGTTCAATTATATTTGTTTATTTTGGTTCGTTTGTGTTCATTTATGTTCATGAACAGTTCGTTTAATTTTCTAACGAAGGAAAACAAACGAAGATGAACA
This sequence comes from Mikania micrantha, assembly GCA_009363875.1. NCBI lineage: Eukaryota > Viridiplantae > Streptophyta > Magnoliopsida > Asterales > Asteraceae > Mikania > Mikania micrantha. The sequence continues at coordinate 43,783,054 of CM018690.1, forward strand.
TATTCATTATCTTAATAAACGAACACGAACACAAAATTCAAATCCGTTAAAGTGTTCGTGTTCGTTCGTTTCGTTTACAGGTAGTGGCAGAACTTCACTGTTATGGAAGGGAGGACGTAAATTTTTGTGACTCTAAATACATATTAAATTTTTTAAAAGAGGGGGCGAAACCCGAATCTTTCGTCCCGAAAATTAGCACTTATGACGAAAAAACCCGGTCCCTACTAAGATTCGCCCATGTTTACAGGCCGACTAGTGAGTGTTATAAATGTAGATGATCATAGAAGCAGAATGCCGTTATAAATGAAGTCCCAAAACCAATTATCGATAGATTCTTTTGCCTCACATTCAAGGAAGATGTCTAAAGAAACACACATACAACTGCCATAAAGCTCCAACACTCCAACAAGTCTTGTAACATGATCTCATATTTTTCACACATCTTTAGTATCTTAATTATATAAAGAAGCATAAAATAATGCCTTGAATGTTGGATGTATAACACTTCAAATGAAATTTACCGGTCTCATGTAACACTAGTCATTATATTTGGGCTAGAATGGGCAAGTTAAGTTGGGTAACGAGTCAGAATAGGGAAGTTAGATTGGTAACGAATTAGAATGGGTGCGGGTCGTGAGGAGTTTTAAGCAAAATCAATCAGGATCTAAATGAGTCATTTAAATTCACACAGTTTTTAAGTTACCATATATATTTGACCCGCTTCTGTTAAATTGTTACTTATCCCATCTCATTTTAAGTCATAATGCTACCCATTTAAACCAAAAATACAATAATTGATTACTTAAATCTACTCATTTATCTTGTTGTAGGTCAAAGTTATCATGTTTACTCTTTATCTTTATGATGTTACAATAGTTTAACAACCTAATGAATAATATTTAGGCACTCAGTATTAATGATACTTTTATATAGTGTTTTACACATTATTAGAACTTGAAATATGAAGGAAAATAACAAAAAATGTGTATGTGTGTGCAAAAGTCGTGTACCATGCGAGGAAGAAAGAAGGAGTTTTGTTAACTTATATGATGATGATGATCTTAAAAATGTTGATTAAGTACAAGTTATGATGATTTTTGAGGTTATTGATGATACTGGTTTCATGAATTAAAATGTTAGCATGGAATATGGAATATTTGTTCAAGATGTCATTTGATTTAAAATTATGTTAAGTTTATTATATTGTGTCATAACCTTAATATAAGTCTTGATTTAATCTATAAAATAGTGTGTAAGTGTACATTTAATGAACTTTCATGTAATATTTACTGGGCTAAGATTTATTACTACTATTATTACTAATAAAATTCTAATAGTTATATTCGTGAAGGTTTGTGTCAATTGTTTGAGTATCATCAATTCATGCATGGGTCTTTGTTGTCCACAGGATTGATTTAGAGGATCATAATTCAGATTAGGGTTTAATGAACAATATATAATGGTTGAGGATTATGGGTTCTACACATACATGTGTAGACCCTTTTACGTGGTACACAAATACAATATATTTCACACACACAATCTATGTATTCTATATATATATAAATGTTGGACATTGATGGGTTTAAATTCCCTACAAATATGACAGTTAAATAACTGTCAAAATTAATTAAATAACTAACTTAACCGTAACTAACTGATAACCTAAAATATGATAGTTAAATAACTGCCAAAGTTAGTTAAATAACTAACTTAACCGTAACTAACTGATAATATTAACTTCTAATTTCTTGATTAATTTTCTTCCAACAGTCTTAAAGTAAGTGCGGAAAATATGACAGCACATGACTCATTTTTTGGGGGCTTAAATTTTTTAAAAAAATTGTGTGTGTATATATATAATTTATTTTACAACGCACATATAATTACAATCCAACTTTTAAAATATGTTTAATTAAGTTACGAATTTTATAAAAACTAAAATAAAATTTTGTTCCTTAGACATTTGACCCAATAACTCATTATAATTTAAAATTTAGGTCAAAAATTAAGATAAAAAATTAACTCACTAAAAACAATAATGCTTTGGAATAAGCATGAGTAATCAAATGAAATAAAGCACTGCGATAAGATCCCATACCTAGAGCTGACATCATATAACCCAATTGAGACATTGTGGCACACGATAACTCCAATAATCCAATTATTGAATAAGATGGTAGAACACTCTTGTTCTTAACACTTTATCTCAAAGAAACGGCCCTGAATGCATGCCAATAAAACTACAACTTATGGCTATCGATGTAAACTACTAAATTCCAAGTTTTAGCATCGTTTTTCCGTCTTTCATCCAAGTATTATCAAAGGGTGTATATATTGGTAAACCGGTGTATGAATAACAAAATTTTTTTGAATTTTTTTAATATTAAAAATTATTTAAAAAATATGTATAAATAAAAATTATGTGAATATGATTTGGTTGATTTGATTTAAGTATGGTGTATAAAAGAGGGGTTGGTGTATTAATATTAGGACCCTTGACAAATCTTGTTTAATAATGTCAAATTCATGTCTAATATCCGGGTTAAAGTGTAAATTAAGGTCAAAGTTGAATCATGAAAGATGTCACACCACATGTTGAGAACCATAGTTGCCATTAGAATCACCATTATCCATGTTTGAAGCCCTAATTTAATCGTCACAGACCTAATCATTCGAAGACCTGAAATCGATTTTGAACTATGTATGGGTCTTCAATTAAGGCTTTCTGCATGGTTGCTGTTATGGATTTGTATTTCAGTAGTGGTCCGTATTAGCAGGCTAAAGCTTTATTAAGTCTTTGTTGGAAGTTCGGTGAGAACATGGGGTATGCCCTTGGTCCCAACCACTGCACCTAAGCGTCACGTACGCATCCATCACAACCACCCATTCTACCATTTGTGATGAAAACACCAACTGGTTGATCACGCCCAAAATCGGTCATCCTTTATTCCTCTTCCCCTTCACCATTTGACGTTGATGTGGCCACGTCCAGCCCTTCCACACGCAGTGTTCCACGCCCAAAACAAAGCCACATCAACCAAGGGACACGCCGTGTGGTTTGATGGTGAATGAGTATAGGATGATAGTGGCAATGAGGAAAATGACAATGGTGGTGTCAGATATTTTGAAAATGACAATACTGACAATAGTGGTTGGAATCTTTAATTTTGCAAAAATGATGGTGATGGATTGTTGGTTGGTTGTGTATTTGTACCCTTGACTTTCAATAGTTATTGGGTTCGAATTCTGTATTGATACATACTTCACTTTTTTTTTTTTTTTTTTTTTTTTTTTTATCATTGGGCTTATAGTCTAATGGTATTCCTTGACCACCAGCAATGGGAGGTCTTAGGTTCGAGTCTCGCCTGGAGCAAAAAATGTTCTAGGTGAGCTAGGGGGTTTTCTCAGTGTGAGTTTCCTCCTAGATGGTGTGGCAGTTCCTCGATTCGGCACTCGCCAACGCCCGGCTTTAAATGTTTCCGGTGGTTGGTAGCGGTCTGTGGTCGCAGCGTGTGGGTTGTTGGGTCCGAGGATTTGTTTAGCTATTCAAAAAAAAACATACTTCACTTTTTTAATACCATTTATTACATAAATACGAGTAAAAAAATCAATTATATATTTAGATTTTTTAAAATATATTTTTTTCTTTTAAATAAACTAGTTAATTACATTTTTTTTCTCATTTTTTAAGGGTTGGATGAATGTAAAATAAAATTTCGTACTATGGGGATATATGTAAATAATCTTTAATAATTATATTTGTTAAAGCAAGGTTAGCGAGTTTACACACTTTTTGGGTTCCTTATGTGGTGGACTTGGACGTACGTTTTAGAGAGTCAAATCCATGAGAATGTTTAAAATCGCGTCTTATTTATACTCGTACCAAGCTGTTAAAAAATATGAGATGATAATAAAGAAGAGGGAGGGGGTTGTGTTGGTAAATTAATTTGCACATGTTAGACAACTAATCCGTTAATTAAATTAAACATGTAATACAATTAGTTACTCTTTATAAAAGTATAAAGAGTAAACTATCGGTTTTGACCCCTCAAACTTAACTATTACAACGGTTTTGGCCCAAAATCTAGCTATGGTTGGAGGCCAAAAACGTTAGTTATCTAAACCACAGGGGCTGAATTGATAAAAGATTTTATTTTTGGTCAAAATAGTTAAAACACTTAAACCATAGGGGCAAAACCGTAATTTACTCAAGTATAAAATACCCTTGATTAAAATATAATTACATACCACAAGAAGCAACATAAATATTTTAAGGCTTTTTTTAAATAAAAAACTTGTTTTAACCCAACGTAACAACTCTAGTCTCAATTTGATTTACTAAATTGATTTGATATTGGGATCGTACGAACATGTTAGGACAGGAAATCGGCTGACAACCATTGCTATTTATTGGTATTGGTATTTGAATTAATCAAAGTGGTTGTCACGTGACCACTCAGTGAATCTTGCAGCTCTTTTTCTGTCAACCACAAACAAACCCCTTGGATTTTTCAACATCCCCTGTTCCCATTTTGATCCACCTTTTTTTGTTTTTTCATTCACATTTTCAACAAATATAAAAGTAAATAAAATACAATAAAGGTCTTGTCAAATTATCACCCACCTCCTTTCTCAAATTTTATAGGGTGGTGTTATTCACACACCCCACCTGCCACATCTAACACCCAAAACGCCCGGTATTGGTCAATACGACCTCAATACGCCCCGTAGTGACCACTACGGGGAGTATTGAGAGGTAATCATTAGGTGTCAGTACCGACGGCGGAATAACGTCGGGGCGTGACGGCGACTGCTCAAAAGCTCATGATCGACTATTAAAGTTATAATATTTATTACATTCCAAATTTAAGAGTCATACAAGTAGTTCAAAACATAACATAAACAAGCTCATAGTTCAAAGTTTATTTTAAGTCCAAAAGCCCTACATGATCCTCATAGCCTACATGATCCTCATAGTTTCACTAGTTTGTACCTGAAACATGTTTAGATTCAAAGGTCAACTATAAATAGTTGGTGAGAACATAGGTTTTGACACCAAAAGTTAACAGTTTAAAAAGATAAGATTTTGCAATTCATATGTAACATAGTGATATAAGGCAATATGTGGAAACATACACATGTAACTATTGCAGATCAAACCTTAGTTAACCTAGTTAGGCATAGTACTCCATACTACCCTCAAAATAGTTAAGTACCGTGTGATCACCGGCTGGGTGGAGTGGTCAGTTCAATAGATCTATCATCACAACAGTTTGGCTATCACAAGTTAATGATCAATGCACAAGTTAAGTATAGTTAAGATGGTAGTTTGGGACATATAGCTCAAATCCACATAGATACAAGTTTGAATTGCTAGAAAATAGTTCAAAGATAAACATGTTCCAGCCCCGATGATTTTGTAAGCAAAGGTAAAAGAAAAGGGGCTATGTAACTCACATAGTATGATTGATGATTGACTTCTTGATTGTCGTTTATGTGGAGACTTATAACTCGGTTCCTATAACATAATGAGTTTCCATTGAGTTTGTGGACCTACTATAGTTTATGTGATGGTGCTTGTGTTCTATTTGTCGAGATTTTATTAAAACAATAATGTCCTAACTTATACATGAGATATAATTTTATAATGCCTTGAAATTACTAAGTGTTGGGTTTTATAAAAATTCCGTCATTATAACGACGCATTTTGGAAAATTACCATTTTGCTTAACAACTTCAAAACCCATAAATTAAATCTACTTATATAAATATATACAAGTATATATATTATATCACATCATTAAAGTGTGTATATAAAATATATATACATTTATATATGTGAAAATGATTAATATTTATGTAAAGATGTCAAAGTTTATAAAACTGCTTTTGGTCAGATTCTGTCCGGCTTGTTCGGATGAACTTTAAAAATAGGAGTAGTTTGAATAAAATTATGAAACTTCACAGTAGACTATTTTAAGGTGTTTTGAACAACTTTCATTTAGAAAACTTTTCGTTATTTTGCTTGTAAATGGGTCAAAACAGTCAAACAAATGTAAGTCCTTGAAGTTTCTGTTTTGACAGATTTAGTCCAGTGAGTTCGAGTTCATTTTTGACATAGTAAAACTTTGAGTTAATTTATGAAACTCTCCAGTATACTATTTCAAGATATTATGAACAACTTTCATTTAAAAAGTTTTCATGATTCGGACCTTAAGTAGGTCATATCAGCTGCACAAGTTAGGGGGTACAAATCCGCGCACTAATCTTGTGAAGGCTGTTTGTAGAACCATTTGGTCGAGTTAGAAGCTGAATAAGTAGTTCATGGAAAGCTAACACAATGAACTTAGTCATGGAATGAATCTGAGTTTGTTCCATTTGGAGTTGTTATGACTATTTTATGACTTGTTGAAGCCATGACAACATTCTGCCAGAATTTTGGAATCCAAGATTATTACTTAATAAAAGTTTCACCTAGCTTTAAATCACCAAACGTCCATGTAATGGGACTAAGAATGTGAAATCATTCCTTGGCCTCAGCTAGGGTTTGTAGATTATTCCAAACTTGGATTTATATATGTATATATACATATACATACACTCATCCATGAGTAAATCTAAAATAAAATGGATAATATACCTTAGAAGATGATGGAAGAAAATAATACTTGAGAAAAATTAGCTTGTTTTCTCTTCCTTGAAAGATGAAAATAATATGAAGGATGATCACAATGAAGAGAAACTATAGAAGTAGTGATGTTGTAAGTGGGTGGTGTGAATTTTTGTGGTGACATCTCACTCCTATTTATAGTGCTCAAGAAGAGGAAGGTCCATGCATGATCTTGATGGTTGAGTGATATGATGGTTGAGTGTTGTCATAGTTGAATGAAAATGAATGATGGTGGAGTGTAAGTGTGGGTAAATGAAAGATGGATTTGATGGTTGAGTATGGAGATAGTTTATTTATTTATTTTTATTATTTAGATGGTTGTCTTGTTCCTTGTTGGTTATTTATAGATTAAAACTGGTATAATCTGAGTATTACGGTGTTTAAATCTTGTACCAGGTAATTATTTTACAAACGATTTTTATTCGTAAATTATCAAGATATTAGAACTTACTAAAATACATAAATTTTATCACTTAATAATAATAATGATATATGATATATTGCGTTTTTCTTATTCGGCTAAACACAGATACCTTTCGTTTCTGATTATTCCGTGTAATTACGAGAATTACCAATTGCAAGACTATATATAAATAGATGAATGTTGCTAAACTTTAAACGAGAATAAACATTTAAATTATTACATTTCTGAACACAGCCAACGTTAAATACATTAACGGTGTTAATAAGTCAAATTTGAAAATTGACGGATGTCACAGTCTCCCCCAGTTAGAAGAATTTCGTCCCGAAATTCAACTAGCATTGTGGTTGACAGCTGCATCCGCAAAGAGTTGTGGGTATTTTTGTTTCATCTGATCCTCCCGTTCCCAGGTGAATTCAGGTCCACGCTTAGATTCCCAACGAACTTTGACTATTGGTATTCGACTGCGTTTGAGCTTTTTCTCTCCTCGGTCCATGATCTTCACGGGTTTCTCCACAAAGTGTATCGACTCATCAATGTACACGTCATCAAGAGGAATATGGAGGTTCTCATTGGCTAAGCATTTCTTGAGGTTGGATACGTGAAATGTAGGATGAATGTTGCTAAGCTCTTGTGGTAGCTCGAGCTTGTAAGCCACCTTTCCAATTCTTTCAAGAATTTTGAACGGTCCTACGTAGCGAGGTGCTAGTTTCCTTTTCTTCCCAAATCGGAAAACTCCCTTCCAAGGTGATACCTTGAGAAGCACGAGATCGCCGATATTGAATTATAGGGGCTTTCGTCGTTTGTCAGCATAACTCTTTTGACGACTTCTAGCAGCAAGTAGGTTTCTACGAATTTGCATGATTTTGTCGGTAGTTTCTTGAATTAACTCCGGACCAGTGATTTGGACTTCACCGATCTCACTCCAACAAATGGGTGAGCGGCATTTACGCCCATAGAGTGCTTCGAAAGGTGCCATATCGATGCTTGTATGGTAGCTATTGTTATATGAGAATTCGATCAAAGGTAAATGAGTATCCCAATTGCCACCGAAATCGATGACACAAGACCTTAGCATATCCTCGAGTGTTTTAATTGTTCGTTCCGATTGACCATCTGTTTGAGGGTGATATGCAGTGCTAAGGTCTAATTGAGTACCAAAAATTGATTGAACCGATTTCCAAAAATGTGAGATGAAACGACCATCACGATCGGAGATAATGCTCAAAGGCACGCCATGTCGACTTACTATTTCGTTGATGTAGATTCGAGCTAACTTCTCAACTTGATAGTCTTCACGAATAGGTATGAAGTGTGCGGATTTGGTAAGACGATCAATGATCACCCAAATACTGTCATGACCACTAGAAGTGCGAGGGAGCTTTGTAATGAAATCCATAGCTATGTTTTCCCACTTCCAAACAGGAATCTCTGGTTGTTCAAGCAAACCAGAAGGTCGCTGATGCTCGGCTTTGACTTTTGAGCAGGTGAGGCATTTAGCCACAAAAAGGGCAATGTCCTTTTTCATGCCTGGCCACCAATATTGGTAGCGTAGATCTTTGTACATCTTATCCGCACCAGGGTGAATAGAATAACGAGACTTGTGGGCCTCGTTCATGATGAAAGCGCGTAGATTGTTGCGATTCGGAACCCAAATGCGATCCAAGAAACAAAGCAGCCCATTTGATTTATTTTCCAAATGTTGTTCAGCTCCACAAGACATTTCGTCGTACATGTTACCCTCGAGGACTGAGACATTTTGTGCTTCGAGGATACGATTCTGGATATCGTTTTGGGCTCGGATGCTTTGGAGTCGAATAGAATTGGTGTGATCTTTACGACTAAGAGCGTCGGCTACAACATTTGCCTTACCAGGATGGTAGCGAATCTCGCAGTCATAGTCGTTAAGTAGTTCAACCCATCGTCGTTGTCTCATGTTAAGTTCCTTTTGATTGAATATGTGTTGAAGGCTTTTGTGGTCGGTGAAAATGACACATTTGGTTCCATAAAGGTAGTGTCTCCAAATTTTCAAAGCAAAGATGACAGCACCCAATTCAAGGTCATGCGTCGTATAGTTCTTTTCGTGAATTTTGAGTTGTCGTGACGCATAAGCTATAACCTTACCCCTTTGCATAAGGACACAGCCAAGACCCTGATTTGATGCATCACAATAGACCACAAAATCGTCGTTACCATCAGGAAGAGTCAATATAGGAGCATTGCATAACATATGCTTTAGATTTTGAAACACGTCTTCTTGCTTAGGACCCCATTCATATGATTTACCTTTTTGAGTCAAGGTAGTGAGTGGTAAAGCAATTTTGGAGAAATTTGATATGAAACGCCGATAGTAGCCCGCTAAGCCAAGAAAAGAGCGAATTTCGGTAGGGGTAGTTGGGGTTTTCCAATTCTTAACAGCCTCAATTTTTGCAGGATCTACATGAACACCCTTGTCATCAACAATGTGACCCAGGAATTGAACTTCCTTAAGCCAAAATTCACATTTAGAGAATTTGGCGTATAGTTGTTCTTTTCTTAAAAGATCCAAAATCAGACGCAAATGTTGTTCATGGTCAGATTTAGTCTTAGAGTAGATTAAGATGTCATCGATGAAAACAATTACGAATTTGTCCAAATAGGGATTGCAAAGACGGTTCATAAGATCCATGAAGACCGCAGGTGCATTAGTTAACCCAAATGGCATAACCAAGAATTCGTAATGACCATATCTTGTGCGGAAAGCTGTTTTTGGAATATCATCATCATGAAAGCGAAGTTGATGATATCCCGATCGAAGATCGATTTTAGAGAACCAAGTAGCACCTTGAAGTTGGTCGAAAAGATCATCAATTCTAGGTAATGGGTAGCGATTCTTAATTGTAAGCTTGTTTAGTTCACGGTAGTCAATGCACATCCGAAACGTTCCATCTTTCTTCTTCACAAACAATACAGGTGCTCCCCAAGGTGACAAACTAGGACGAATAAAGCCTTTTTCAGAAAGCTCTTGAAGTTGACTAGCTAGCTCTTGAAGTTCCGACGGTGCAAGACGATAAGGAGACTTAGCCACAGGAGTTGCGCCATGTACAAGTTCAATACGAAATTCGACTTGTCGAACTGGAGGAAGGCCAGGTAACTCTTCCGGAAATACTTCAGGAAAATCTTTGATAATAGGAATATCCTCGATTTTCTTTTCCTTGTCCTTCTTGTTCACAATATGAGCCAAGAAAGCCACGTAATTCTTACGCAAGTACTTTTGTGCGGTTGTACATGACATAAGCTTAAGCCCACGTGTTGGTTTTTCTCCAAACACGTTCAAAGTATTTCCAGATGAAAGAGGAATACGAATGTACTTTTCAGCACATACAATTTCAGCACGGTTAGTAGTTAACCAATCCATGCCTACTATGATGTCAAAACTTCCAAGTGGCATAGGTATAAGATCAATCGAGAATGTATGGTCATTTAAGTTTAAGGGAACGTCAAGAATGATGGAATCAATAGTAATAGGGTTTCCATTTGCTACTTCTACTGTGAATGTGTTTTCTAGTCTAGTGCGATTCTTTGCAAGTAAGTGCTCAAATTCAAGAGATACAAAACTTTTATCAGCACCCGTATCAAATAGAATAGAAGCATATTGGTTATCAACTAAGAATGTACCGTTCACCACATCGTTGTTGTTTTGAGCTTCATTAGCATTGATGTTGAAAGCACGGCCGCGATTCACAGGAACTATCGGGTTAAGCCTTGGGCATTGGTTGCGAAAATGGCCCTGGTCACCACAGTTGTAACATGCCCGACCTTGGATTGCAAGTGGTGGTGCTTGGTTGTTTTGACCCATGGCTTGGTTGGCTTGGTTAAGTTGGTTGTTGAACTGAGGCCTGGTGGTTCTGCAAGTGGTTACCAAGTGTCCATATCGTCCACAGTTGGTACAGATACGACACGGCACGTTGGCTGGATGATGGAGTCTACATGTGTTGCAAAGAGGCTGATTACCCACATATTGTTTCTTGGGAGGGTTGGTAACCTGAGCAGGCATTTGATTTACTGGTGTAGCAGGGGTTACTACAGCATAGTTTTTGGCTTTACGCTTCTTGTTCTTGGATGAGGATTCAGTTGGGTTGGTTTTGGATGATTCACCTATAGTAGGTTTAGTGATAGTTTTCTTGCTTCCTTTCCTGGTTAGGGTACCATCCTTGACATGATTATCGGTTAACGTTGCTGCAAGCCTGATAGCATCCTCAAGAGTTGTAGGATTTCTGCCCAGCACAGTATCTTGGATTGTCATTGGTAGTCCACCAATGTACTTCTCTATGGCCCTTGATAAAGGAGTGACCATATGAGGTACAAGCAGACTAAGCTCATGAAATCGGTTCGTGTATGCAAGATTTTCACCACTGTCTTGGGTAAGATTCCAAAACTCTGCCTCGAGCTTCTTCATTTCGTTTCTTGGGCAAAATTCTTCGGTCATAAGTTGTTTGACATCGGCCCAAGGTAGTGCCATAGCAACATCCACACCGCGGTTACGTTTTTCACCGTTCCACCAAGTTAGTGCCCTCTTTTGAAAAACACTTGTACCATATTGTACCCGAAGATTCTCAGGGCAACCACTATTGAGGAAGGTGTTCTCGATACTTTCGAACCACTGTAAAAGACCAGTGGCTCCTTCTGTACCATTGAATGTAGTGGGGTTGCAAGAGTTGAAGTGTTTAAAGGTGCAAGTGTGATTGCCACCATTTCCGCCATTACCATTTTCATCATGCCCATTATGGACTGCAGCGTTGAGTTGAGTTACAAGATTCGGTAAAGCAGCAGCCATTTGTTGGGCTATGAGTTGGGCCAGTCTTTGACCTCTCGGATGACGAGGAATCTGGCGACGAGGAATCTGGAGACGGGGAGGCATTCTATAGAATATAAAACCATGGAAAGGATGAATATGAAATATTCATAAGAGTATTTCATAATATAAGAGATAATTTTAAATTATATAGGGTGTAACCAACAGATGATCACATGGACTAATCAAAGTTGCTTCAAGTTTTTCTAACAATTGTAAGAGACATGCTTTAGCCTATAAGTGACTACTTACCCCAAGAGTTCCCAGGAAAGTGTAACAGGTCCAACGGTTGATTAGGATTTATACGAAACATTTTCCTAGACAGAACCCCCAAGATACAGGTAATCACCCTTCCAGATTGCATGTGTCTATAATTATTATTTAAAACTCGAAGATTTTGACGAGATTTTCACACAGAATAGACGTATAGTCTAAAAACAATTGATTTTTGAGGGTTTAAGGATTTCCTAAGAGTAGTTAATGATGAGGATGAAAAATAGGGATGCAGATAGAAATAAGGTGTAGATAAGTCACACGAAAGATCTTAAGCTAACTTAGGTTATAGTCTAGGTCATGTCTAATAACCTAAATCCCTATAACCATGGCTCTGATACCAATCTGTCACACCCCAACCGACGGCGGAATAACGTCGGGGCGTGACGGCGACTGCTCAAAAGCTCATGATCGACTATTAAAGTTATAATATTTATTACATTCCAAATTTAAGAGTCATACAAGTAGTTCAAAACATAACATAAACAAGCTCATAGTTCAAAGTTTATTTTAAGTCCAAAAGCCCTACATGATCCTCATAGCTTCACTAGTTTGTACCTGAAACATGTTTAGATTCAAAGGTCAACTATAAATAGTTGGTGAGAACATAGGTTTTGACACCAAAAGTTAACGGTTTAAAAAGATAAGATTTTGCAATTCATATGTAACATAGTGATATAAGGCAATATGTGGAAACATACACATGTAACTATTGCAGATCAAACCTTAGTTAACCTAGTTAGGCATAGTACTCCATACTACCCTCAAAATAGTTAAGTACCGTGTGATCACCGGCTGGGTGGAGTGGTCAGTTCAATAGATCTATCATCACAACAGTTTGGCTATCACAAGTTAATGATCAATGCACAAGTTAAGTATAGTTAAGATGGTAGTTTGGGACATATAGCTCAAATCCACATAGATACAAGTTTGAATTGCTAGAAAATAGTTCAAAGATAAACATGTTCCAGCCCCGATGATTTTGTAAGCAAAGGTAAAAGAAAAGGGGCTATGTAACTCACATAGTATGATTGATGATTGACTTCTTGATTGTCGTTTATGTGGAGACTTATAACTCGGTTCCTATAACATAATGAGTTTCCATTGAGTTTGTGGACCTACTATAGTTTATGTGATGGTGCTTGTGTTCTATTTGTCGAGATTTTATTAAAACAATAATGTCCTAACTTATACATGAGATATAATTTTATAATGCCTTGAAATTACTAAGTGTTGGATTTTATAAAAATTCCGTCATTATAACGACGCATTTTGGAAAATTACCATTTTGCTTAACAATTTCAAAACCCATAAATTAAATCTACTTATATAAATATATACAAGTATATATATTATATCACATCATTAAAGTGTGTATATAAAATATATATACATTTATATATGTGAAAATGATTAATATTTATGTAAAGATGTCAAAGTTTATAAAACTGCTTTTGGTCAGATTCTGTCCGGCTTGTTCGGATGAACTTTAAAAATAGGAGTAGTTTGAATAAAATTATGAAACTTCACAGTAGACTATTTTAAGGTGTTTTGAACAACTTTCATTTAGAAAACTTTTCGTTATTTTGCTTGTAAATGGGTCAAAACAGTCAAACAAATGTAAGTCCTTGAAGTTTCTGTTTTGACAGATTTAGTCCAGTGAGTACGAGTTCATTTTTGACATAGTAAAACTTTGAGTTAATTTATGAAACTCTCCAGTATACTATTTCAAGATATTATAAACAACTTTCATTTAGAAAAGTTTTCATGATTCGAACCTTAAGTAGGTCATATCAGCTGCACAAGTTAGGGGGTACAAATCCGCGCACTAATCTTGTGAAGGCTGTTTGTAGAACCATTTGGTCGAGTTAGAAGCTGAATAAGTAGTTCATGGAAAGCTAACACAATGAACTTAGTCATGGAATGAATCTGAGTTTGTTCCATTTGGAGTTGTTATGACTATTTTATGACTTGTTGAAGCCATGACAACATTCTGCCAGAATTTTGGAATCCAAGATTATTACTTAATAAAAGTTTCACCTAGCTTTAAATCACCAAACGTCCATGTAATGGGACTAAGAATGTGAAATCATTCCTTGGCCTCAGCTAGGGTTTGTAGATTATTCCAAACTTGGATTTATATATGTATATATACGTATACATACACTCATCCATGAGTAAATCTAAAATAAAATGGATAATATACCTTAGAAGATGATGGAAGAAAATAATACTTGAGAAAAATTAGCTTGTTTTCTCTTCCTTGAAAGATGAAAATAATATGGAGGATGATCACAATGAAGAGAAACTATAGAAGTAGTGATGTTGTAAGTGGGTGGTGTGAATTTTTGTGGTGACATCTCACTCCTATTTATAGTGCTCAAGAAGAGGAAGGTCCATGCATGATCTTGATGGTTGAGTGATATGATGGTTGAGTGTTGTCATAGTTGAATGAAAATGAATGATGGTGGAGTGTAAGTGTGGGTAAATGAAAGATGGATTTGATGGTTGAGTATGGAGATAGTTTATTTATTTATTTTTATTATTTAGATGGTTGTCTTGTTCCTTGTTGGTTATTTATAGATTAAAACTGGTATAATCTGAGTATTACGGTGTTTAAATCTTGTACCTGGTAATTATTTTACAAACGATTTTTATTCGTAAATTATCAAGATATTAGAACTTACTAAAATACATAAATTTTATCACTTAATAATAATAATGATATATGATATATTGCGTTTTTCTTATTCGGCTAAACACAGATACCTTTCGTTTCTGATTATTCCGTGTAATTACGAGAATTACCAATTGCAAGACTATATATAAATAGATGAATGTTGCTAAACTTTAAACGAGAATAAACATTTAAATTATTACATTTCTGAACACAGCCAACGTTAAATACATTAACGGTGTTAATAAGTCAAATTTGAAAATTGACGGATGTCACAGGTGAGCCGATTTTGCTTGCAGATGTTAGGGAAGTACGGGGTTCACATATCTCAGATGAGCCCTCTTGGATTGATTCGACTGTATCATTACGAGTTTGTTTTACGTAGTATTCAGGAGGACGTCACCCCTCTTCTTTTTAGGGTATTTTTTAAGTTAGTGAAAAAAGATGACTGGTATTCTTTTGATAAAAGAGGAGGTCCCTCAATGATTCAAAGAGTACCTTCTAGTTCTAAGGATAAGAATTGGAGAAATAAATTTTTCTATATTGATGAGAGGGTTTTCCCAGGGACGATGCAATGGCGCTCCCCATTGGATCCTATCATTGATCCCCTTCCTGATGAAAATGAATACGCAACATCATGGTTATATAAATGGCTCTGTAAGCATCCAACTGACATCCAGCCCATTCCTGAACACTCCTTGGTGGCCACCGGGATAAGCCGCTTCTGGGACTCTCCTTCCACAAAACCAGTTTACCTTAATAAGGATGGAAGTATGTCATTATTTCCCTTCTACTTACGTAATTACCTTCTTATTCTTCTTTTTAATCAAAGTTACATTTTTCTCTAGAGAAAGGTTATTATTTTGAGGTGCTGTCTGATACTCGCCGCGGGCTTCTAATCCCCCTGGAGTGTAACGATCGATTTTCAACAATTGAATATATTTAAAATAATCATTAATGAAATGATTGTGATTTTTACAAATAGAAAATATGCGAGAAATGATTAACATAGGTGAAAACAGTGTGCGAAACGGAGTTACGGATTGTCCGGAATCGCGAAATGAAGAAATTATGTTTTGAATTGCTTCGCGGTATGCGAAGGCTTCAGGAGCCCCTCTTCGCGGTACGCGAAGAATCTAAAATATCTGATGATCCCAAATTTCTTCGCGGTACGCGAAGGCTCTATAAGGCCTCCTTCGCGGTACGCGATGGGTGAGGCGGTTCAGCAGATTCTTGATTTTTATCAGATTTGCATGAAGAAAATTTATTTTCTTCATCTTCGAACCTGTTCACAAGAAACACACACACATACGAAATTTTGACATCCAAAATCAGTTTTGAGACTACCGGATCATCCAGATCGAACCAGGGATTGTTTCTGCAAGTCTGGATCGTCAGATTTTAACCAGAAATCCGTCGAAAGGGTAACGATTCGTATTATTCTATTAATTTTGATAATATACGGATTAAATTGAATTGTGAGCATTATATGATGATTTGGGATGATTAGAAACGAAGAATTAGATGTTTTAACGGTGAAATCTTGATTTTGATCCGTTATGATGTCCGGTTGGTGTGAAAGTCATATTATTGAATATGATAACAAGTGGGGTAATTAAATCGTGGTTATGGTGGTTTTAGATCATTCTCTGGAATGATAGATCTAGTTCAAGTGTTGATTAAATGTTTGAAATTGAAAGTTAATGATTTTAGCATGATATGCTAATTATAAATAATGACTTGACTTCTGTATGCCACATACTAATAAATAAGATTCAAATGAGTTTGAATCAATATGTATGGGTGTTAGGTGAATTGAAACTGGTTGTATACGTGTGAGTTACAACCAGATGTTGATAAAGGAAGTCAAGCAACGGATTTTAAAATATGAAGTTGTGATAAGTTAAAAATGATTAAGAACATGTGTGGATTAGTTTCTACACATGAGTTGTTTGATAAAAAGCCTCAATGAGCTTTTGATTAAATATGAAAAGTAAAACAGGTCAAATGAATTATATTATATAAATAACACAAGTTGTGTGTTCATGTTGTTAAATCCTGTTATATGTGAATATATAATAGGAAGAGGAGGTGAATCTAGTTCTAGAAGGCCTGGGAAAGAGTTGGAGATTGTTGATAACTCTCCAAAGCGAGGTAAGTTACCTATTTGATTGAACTTGTAGTTGAAGGACTGGGTGAGTCCATACTATAAGTAGTTATGCATTTAGCATATATACATGATTTGTTGAGTTGATTGGAATGATATAGATGAATGTGGTTATTGTTGTTGCATGATTCACAAGGTGTGTGAACATGTGGTGATCTACAAATGTGTAGATGTTAAATTGGAATTGTGCATGCTGATTCACAAGGTGTGTGAACATAAGACATGTAATTCCAATGTAATAGATTCACAAGGTGTGTGAACAATTGGTGGATTGGAATTATGCATGCTGATTCACAAGGGGTGTGAACATAAGACATGTAATTCCAATGTAATAGATTCACAAGGTGTGTGAATAATTGGTGGATTGGAATTGTGCATGCTGATTCACAAGGTGTGTGAACATAAGACATGTAATTCCAATGAGATAGATTCACAAGTTGTGTGAACAAATGGTGGATTGGAACTGTGCAGGTTTTGATTCACAGGGTGTGTGAACATAAGACTTGAAATTCCAATATAATTGATTCACAAGGTGTGTGAACAATAGATGACTTATAAGAGGATAGACAATTGAAATTCAAATGTCAAACTGTTAATTGTGATTTGGGTGAAATATGTTGCACAATCGGAGTTTTGTGGGGTTATACATGTGTTATATTAAATTATAATGATTGTGCATGAATGGGAGGTATAATGAGGTTTTGGTTGAAAACGAACCGTTAGTAAATCGTTTTGTATGTGATTGACTGTTGTTGTCAAATTTTATTTGGAACCTCATTAGTGTATCCGTATGATATTATGGAATACACTGGGTGAAATAATGAGGTAACCTTACTTAGTTCTAACGAACTAATGGTGATTTTAAATGTGGTGTTTACAGGTACTAAGGAGTCGGGTGAGCGGTGATGGTGATCGGAAATAGAACGTGAAGGCTCACATGATGGTTTTTAGTTTTAATAACCAAACAGTTGTGTAATTTTTGTGTATCAAATGTTTTGAGGAGTATGTGAACATATGTAAATCTGTTTTTAACAGGTGTTAGTAAATAGTATGTTTACAGGTATGTAAAACACAAAAGTTTTTACTGGGACCTAAACGTAAATTATTAAATATTGATGTTAATGTCCGGAGGGGACATGAAAGTGACAGTGGGTGTCACATGGAGCAACCTTTGAAGCCTAATGAAGTTCCTTTATGTAACATCACAGTACTTTCAGTTGTCCGTACGTCCGTACATCCGTACGATTGTACTGTTACGACTGGAGATTTATTTATTTTGAATGATTATGAAATTATTGATTGATATTACTGATATTATCACTGTTACTGGTATACATGATTATAATTTATTGTACGCGTAAACCACGGAAAGTTTAGTTGTAATTCGACTAAACAGACCCGTAGTGTTTATCGCGGTTACTTATCACTGATAATGAGGGATTATTGGACTGAGAATGGATTGAGATGGAATGAGGAGTTGGTTGAGTCTGGTTACTAAACGTAGTTAAGGACCCATGGTCATGGTTTATCGAAATAGCGGTGGGACGGTGGCTAGGGCAGTTGCGACTGACCCTTACATATGCCCTATATATATGCATATTTCGGTCTATCATGGATGTGTCAGTGACTAGGGTTTAGTGGGTTTTTGGTTTGGGAATGATAATATTGAAGTTAATAAATAACGGAAATTAATTACGCGAAGTGAGGTTACGATCATTATTTAGACGCGAATGTTGATTCAGAAATATTAACTTAATAATGTATTCGCGTGAGTGACGATTCACACGAATATAATTATTAAGAATAATATTCTGAAACAATATTCCATAAATCGTAAATCGAATCGAAATACGATATGAACGTTGTATTCGGAAAGGTGACGATCTTTACGAATACGTACGCGAGTAACGCGTTTCGACGAGATAAATTAAATAATATCGAACGATATTAATTTAATAAATTAAAACTAAAAATATTTATTAGGAATCACAACTTAAATTAAATCGAAATGATTTAATTTATCAAATAATTATTTAAAAATATTGTAACGAAAGCGAATTATGATGTAATTTATTTAAAACATATTTAATTAAAGAAAATTAATTTATTTAAAATAATTTAATCATTAAATATATTATTACATCTCGCGTATTAACTAGACCACTCTACTAGACAAGAATTGTATAAATAAATCAAGTAAATCAATAAAATCATATTATTTAAACAATTTATGTTTAAATACGTTTAACGAGCAAAACCGAACTATATTTTTATTATCGCGATAAAGACGAGACCAGACGAGAGGAAACGAGATTGATTTAAATGGTGGAAGACTCCACCATTTGTCTTCATTTTCACAACTCCCTTTCTCTCTCTAGAAAACACACACACACATTCTCCATCTTCTCTCTAGCCTACCGCGTTCGTTACTCGACGGATTTGCGAGATCTCGGAGCCTACACGACCGCGTGATCGAGAGGAACAAGAGGATACCAAGAAACCAGCTGTTGAACACGATTTAAAGGTAAGAAACCCGGTTTTTCTGTTCGGTTTGTGGTTTGAAAACCCTAATTGAGTTAGCCATCATGTAGTATGATAATCTTTGGTTGAAATGTCTTAACCGAGTTGTTGTTGAGTCGAGGTAAACTAGGGAGGACCGTAGACCACTAAAATGCGGCTAGGATGAGGATGAGCAGTGCTCCGGCGAACACAGCAGGTGGGGGACGAACCCTAAAGGCCTCACGAACCCTGTGGGCGGGAACTAGGGTGGCGAAGTTTCAGCCGAACCCTCCCTCTCACAGCCTGAAACGAACCCTGCTGTTGCATCTGCCGAACTATAGGCCGCCACCAGCGAACCCTATGCAGCCACGAGCCTTCCTCTTCGACCACGAACCCTAGCTGCATCACTCACGAACCCTCCTCGCGAGCCTGCTATGTGCCGAACCAAAGAGGACCAGCGAACCCTTCCATGCTGGTCCACCTTCTGGCCGAACCCTAAGCATGCATGGGTCACGAACCTTAGGCCATAATCTAAAGAGGTTCGCTGCCCCTAATGGTAACCGAACTCAAAAATGTTAAACGGATGGTTTAAGGGCAAGTGGGATCAACAACATATGTATACATACATAGATAAATAACCATGCATGCACAAGGATAATTAAATTGCCACCTTTCATCAATCAATATGAGAATTTATATAATGAGAATATTTTATGGACATAACTTGGATGTAAATTCACGAACATAAACGGGATGACAATGACTTAAAAGAGGATTTTCATCTAGACTACATATGCAAGAGATGATAAATATATTGATATGAGTATATCTAGGGCTAATATCTTAAACATAAATATCTATGAAAAATATACCTAAGATCTCATAACCTAGTATTGTTATCAAATAAGATAACACTAACAAGTTAGATTAAATTTAATAAAGGTTGATTATAAAGTTCCTAATTGTTTTACTTAACTTAGTTAAGATAAACTAAGTAAGTGAAGCACTTAGTGAAATTAAAATAACCACTTATAGTTATCCAGTTAAGAAATAAACACCTATAGACACTCAATGACAATAAACCACTTATACTTATGAACGCGAACACGTATTGAATTACAGATAGTTGAGTTGACCTCGAGTTTACATACACGAGCGCGCATAATACGGGAATACATAATCTAAGGACTACAGGTGAGTTCTCATAACCTCCCTTTCTTTAAACTGTTTTAGTTTTAAAACTCGGAGGTGAAACATGTATACCGGTTTAAATATTATTTGATAACACAAGGTTAATACCTGTTTATCAATATGATATTCACATTTGAAATTACTATTATTATTGGGTTATCTATTATTCTTTTATATCCGTGTAAACATTGTTATTGACTTAGGTCAATAACAAAGATTACATGTATTGTCACGTGGATGATTTCCACATCCGTGAATCATTACTCTTAACTTCGGTTAATTGTTTTGACTTCATGTATTGTCACGTGGAGGGTTTCCACATCCGTGAAGTATTGCTCTTGACTTCGGTTAATTGCTTTGACTTCATGTATTGTCACGTGGTTAGCGACCACTCCATGATTCATGTATCTAACTTATGTTAAATACATAAGGAATCATGTATAGTCACGAACATTGATTGAGAATATGATTGATTGAGTTTGGTTGATTTGTTGTGGATTGATTGCTTATATTTGATTATGATTATTTGTGATTGGTTATGATTGATTTGGTGATGTGGTTATGTGATTGTGTATGTGTTTGACTATGGAATTGATGGATGTGAGTTGGATTATCTCATACAGGTATTCATATGGATATTCTCAAGAAGATCATAAGTTTTATACCCGTTTTAAACAAAGCATTTTTATAAAACCATTTTAAGCATAAACTTTCAAACTCATTTTTACTAAAACATTTTTAAATATAAAAACTTATGATTACTCACCAACTACTTTTGTAGTTGACACTTGATTTCTTACATGTTTCAGGTGATGGAGACAAGTAGGATGAAGAGGATGATCTCTTCTATTTTGGACATCATCATCATATAGGATTCTTGGACTTAGTTAATTAACTAAATTTCTGGAGATTAGAGTTTAGTTAGTTTAACTAAATCTTTTGTGTATTTGATGTATTTGATTCATGATGAACATGATTTTTGTGTAATTATTGTGGTTGATTAAATGATATATGATGACATGATTTAGATGCCCATGAGCTTGTGAACAATCTACACATCCCTCGTGGCATCCCGATGATTCCGCCGTCGGTCGGGGTGTTACAGATTGGTATCAGAGCCTGGGTTATAGGGAATTAGGTTACTAGAAATGGTTGACCTAGTCTATAACCATAGGATACCCTAGTATGAATTAAATTCATACACTAGTTAGTATATTCAGGATTTCATGCTTATGTGTTTATTACATGTTAATTGAAACCCTGTTATACATTTGATATAAATATGCTGATTATAAATTTTTTGTTCTACTTGTGCCCTAATGATTCGATAAGGACATACACGTGGTGTATCGTAAAGGTGGTGGGACGTTGGCTAGGGCAGTTGCGACTGACCCTTACATATGCCCTATATATATACCATTTACGGTACATTAGGTGGATGTCAGTATTGAAGAATGTGGGAACTACCCGTTTGGGAAATTATTTGCTTAGGAAACTGATTGCTTAGGAATTATCTGTTTTAGGAAAATTATCTGTTTGATCTATAAACTCCAGACAAGGACACACTCGTGGTATACTACAAAGGTGGTGGGACGGTGGCTGGGGCAGTTGCGACTGACCCCTACATATGCCCTATACATATACCATTTGTAGCATATTGGGAGTCTGTCAGTGTCAGGAACTTAGGATATTACTAGGAATTATTGTGAGATGGATGTGGATGGTCTGTTGGTTAAGGTTGGTTTGGATTGACATTTTGGATGATCACACTTGATAAACACTTATAAATTCCCTTATAAAAACATACGGATTGGACACGTAGGGTGCATAGGATTAATGAACGATAATGAGCGATTAGTGATGTGATATGGACTTGGGTGATGGTATAGACACTTGATGATAATATAAACGCATAGTGATGATACTAACACTTAGTGATGGTATGGACACTTGATGAGAATAAACTATAGGGAGGATATGAACGCTTAGTGACAATAAGAGCACTTCGTGATGATATGAACCCTTAATGATGATTATTGACATTGGAATTGATATGGATCTTAGTGAACTTAGACAATTGGGGGAAACTTAATGTCAGGTGAACTTAGACATTAGGTGAACTTAGAAATAGGCAAGCCTACATGTCAGGTGAACTTAGACATTAGGTAAACCTAATTGTCCAAGGGAACTAGAGATCACTTCACTCAAAATTATCCTACTAAGGATAAGGTGTGTGAAGTGAGATTTGTGGTGAAGTACATGACACACTCTACACACTAGCAAGGGCATAATCGTGGTGCAATGGAACGGTGGTGGGACGGTGTAGGGGAGATTGCGATCTACCTCTGCATATGCCCTATATATAAGCTTGTTGCATTGCATTGGGAGGTTGTCAGTGTTAGTATAGAGTGAAGAACGTATAGGATCTAGGAAATAGTTAGCTAACACTAGTTATGACCAACTAGGACACTTAGAATGATAATAGGCAAATTTATAGACATTATGAGTTTAAATAACAGATAGGAAATAAATATAGTTCCTATATGTAATCCTAACTGTTTAAAATAAACTCAATTGACCATTGTTTGTATGACTTACGTTGTAAACGGTAGTAACATGTTTCTATTTCCTTCAGAAACATGCCACCTCGCCGTCACAACGAAGATGACTCGAACAATGGGGAAGCTAACAACAGTAATGCCAACTCCGGCATACAAGAGTTAGCTACACTTATTTCTGGATTGGTGAGCCAACTGACTCAGGCTAACCAGAACATTAATCAGAATCGAGGTGGTGCAAACCAGACAACTTGCACATTCAAACACTTCAATTCCTGCAATCCCCTGAAATTTACGGGTGCTGAATCAGCCACTGGTCTGCTGCAGTGGTTCGAGAGTATGGAGAACACCTTCATCAACAGCGAATGCCCTGAAAATCTGAAAGTTCGCTATGCCACCAGTGTTTTCCAAAAGAGAGCACTGACTTGGTGGAACGGGGAAAAGCGAACTAGGGGAGTGGATGCTGCCTTAGCACTGACATGGACAGAGGTCAAGAATCTGATGACCACTGAATTCTGTCCTAGAAGCGAGATGAGGAAACTGGAGACTGAGTTCTGGGAACTCAAACAAGATAGTGGCGAGAACGTCATCTACAATACTCAATTCCATGAGTATAGTCTGCTAGTGCCTCATATGGTGACACCCTTGGAGAGGGCGATTGAGAAGTATATCGGCGGGCTGCCGGTGCAGATTCAGGATACAGTCTACGGGAGCAATCCCAAAACACTTGAGGCTGCGATCCGATTATCTGCAACTCTTACTGACAATCATGTGAGGAATGGAACACTTACTAGGAAAGGTTACAAGAAGACTGACACCAAGACTACTGCAAAGGAAGTCAAAGCTGAAGTCAAGTCTGAAGCTGCTAGTTCATCCAAAAGCAGCAACAAGAAGAGAAAGACCAGAAACTTCATGGTCACTGCTCCTGCTGCTAAGTCTGCGCAGCAATCATCAAACAATTCAACTGCTAGGAATTTCACTGGGAACACTCCTCAGTGTAACACCTGCCGTTATCATCATGCACCAAATTTGCCATGTCGCGTCTGCAACAACTGCGGCAAGTTTGGTCACTTTGCTAATGTTTGTCGGAGTGCACTGCAAGCACAAAGGATGCAGCATGCACCGCTTGCATTGCCAGCTCCTCCTGCACAACCTATTCCAGCTGTACCCGTTCGCCAGGTACCTCAGGCGCAGGCAAGAGCCTGTTATGAGTGTGGTGAGGTGGGTCATTTCAGGAATCAATGCCCAAAGTTGATCGGGAACAATCAGAGGGTGGCAAGAGGCCGGGCTTTCCAACTGAATGCT
Source organism: Mikania micrantha (assembly GCA_009363875.1). Taxonomy (NCBI): domain Eukaryota; kingdom Viridiplantae; phylum Streptophyta; class Magnoliopsida; order Asterales; family Asteraceae; genus Mikania; species Mikania micrantha. The sequence continues at coordinate 43,807,652 of CM018690.1, forward strand.
CCAGCTGCTCAAGCCAATCAGGACGTGGTCAACGGTACATTTCTGATCAACAACTCTTATGCATCTGTCTTGTTTGATTCTGGTGCCGATAGGAGTTTTGTTTCATATGATTTTGAATGCTTGCTTGGTAGAACACGTACATACTTAGATAAACCGTTTAACGTGGAAGTGGCTGACGGGAACACTATTGATATTGACACTATTATAGTTGGATGTACGGTGAACTTAAATGATCACGTTTTCCCAATTGATCTTATACCTATGCATCTTGGTAGCTTTGATGTTATCATAGGCATGGACTGGTTAGCCACCCACAGAGCGGAGATTGTTTGTCATGAGAAATATATTCGTATTCCTTTACCTTCGGGTGAGACTTTGAGAATATTTGGAGAAACTGCTAGTAAAGGTCTTAAGCTGATGTCTTGCACTAAAGCACACAAGTACCTTAGAAAGAAATGTATAGCCTTCTTAGCACACATTGTGGAGAAGAAAGAGAAAGAGAATAGAATTGAAGATGTTCCGGTGATACGAGATTTTCCAGAAGTATTTCCAGATGATTTGCCGGGTCTTCCACCAGAACGCCAAGTTGAGTTCCGGATTGACTTAGTACCTGGTGCGAACCCAGTAGCCAAAGCTCCCTACAGACTTGCGCCTTCGGAGTTGCAAGAGTTGGCGAGCCAGTTGCAAGAACTTACCGATAAAGGATTCATTCGTCCGAGCCATTCACCATGGGGTGCACCGGTCTTGTTTGTCAAGAAAAAGGACGGGTCATTCCGAATGTGCATCGATTACCGTGAATTGAACAAACTCACCATTAAGAATCGATATCCACTGCCGCGTATCGATGACCTTTTCGATCAGCTTCAGGGCTCGGCATGGTTTTCAAAGATCGATCTTAGGTCTGGGTATCATCAGCTTCGCGTACATGATGATGATATTCCCAAGACTGCTTTCAGAACAAGATATGGCCACTATGAATTTCTGGTAATGCCCTTCGGCCTTACCAACGCACCTGCGGTTTTCATGGACCTCATGAACCGGGTTTGCAGGCCATACTTGGATAAATTTGTGATTGTATTCATTGATGACATTCTAATTTACTCAAAGACTAAGGAAGAACACGAGAAACACCTTAAGTTGGTTCTGGAGATCCTAAGAGAAGAACGACTGTATGCCAAATTCTCTAAATGTGAATTCTGGCTTAAGGAAGTTCAATTCTTGGGACACATAGTCAATGCAAATGGTGTACACGTGGATCCTGCAAAGATTGATGCTGTGAAGAATTGGAGTACACCGAAGACACCGACGGAGATTCGATCGTTCCTTGGACTTGCCGGTTACTATCGGCGGTTCATATCGAACTTCTCCAGAATTGCTGTCCCTCTCACTGCTTTGACTCAGAAAAATAGGCCATACGAGTGGGGACCAAAGCAAGAAGAGGCATTTCAGACTCTGAAGCAGAAACTTTGTGATGCTCCTGTCTTGACACTGCCTGATGGAAATGATGATTTTGTAGTCTATTGTGATGCATCCAACTTAGGTCTCGGTTGTGTTCTCATGCAACGGGGAAAGGTTGTGGCTTATGCATCAAGACAATTGAAGATTCATGAGAAGAACTACACTACGCACGACTTGGAACTTGGTGCAGTCGTGTTTGCTTTGAAGATATGGAGACATTATCTTTATGGCACGAAGTGTGTAGTCTTTACTGATCACAAAAGTTTGCAACACATTTTGAATCAGAAAGAGCTCAACATGAGACAACGGAGATGGGTTGAACTGTTGAATGATTATGACTGTGAAATTCGCTACCATCCTGGTAAGGCGAATGTAGTAGCAGACGCGCTTAGTCGCAAGAGTCAAGTTCAAATCCATAGTGTCCGAGTGCACAATAATCTCCGAAATGATGTTCTCACGGCCCAACAACACTCATTAGCTCAAGATGACTTGAAAAATGAGATGTCCTGCGGGGCTGAAATTTTATTGGAAACTAAGGATGATGGTTTGATGTATTACTTGAATCGGTTGTGGATACCGAACCGAGGTGATCTCAGGATGATTATTATGAATGAAGCTCATAAGTCTCGTTACTCGATCCATCCAGGTTCTGACAAGATGTATCAAGACCTTAGGGGCTTGTACTGGTGGCCTGGAATGAAGAAGGATATTGCTGAATATGTGTCTAAGTGCCTTATCTGTGCTAAAGTCAAGGCAGAACATCAGCGACCTTCAGGATTGTTATTACAACCAGAAATACCGATGTGGAAGTGGGAGAATATCTCCATGGATTTCATTACTAAACTCCCACGAACCGCAAACGGTAAGGATAGTATCTGGGTGATTGTTGACAGATTGACCAAGTCGGCTCATTTCTTACCGATACGCGAAACTTACCCTGTGCGGAAGTTAGCTCGTATCTACATTGATGAGATCATTAGCCGACATGGCATTCCCTTAAGCATAATATCGGACCGTGATGCTCGTTTCACGGCACGATTTTGGGAATCACTTCATGAAGCTTTTGGAACAAGACTGGATCTTAGCACTGCTTATCATCCTCAAACGGATGGTCAAACGGAGCGAACGATTCAAACATTGGAAGATATGTTAAGAGCTTGTGTCATCGATTTTGGTGGCAATTGGGATAGCCATCTACCATTGGTTGAGTTCTCGTATAACAACAGTTATCACGCGAGCATTGGTATGGCGCCGTTCGAAGCTCTTTATGGCAGGAAATGTCGGTCACCTATTTGTTGGACCGAGGTCGGCGATGCACAGATTACTGGTCCTGAGATTATTCAGGAAACGACTGACAAGATCCGCCAGATCCGTGACAATCTGTTAGCCGCTCGCAGTCGACAGAAGAGCTACGCGGATAAAAGAAGAAAACCTTTGGAGTTTGAAGTGGGAGATATGGTATTGCTTAAAGTGTCGCCTTGGAAAGGCGTTGTTCGATTTGGGAAGAAGGGGAAGCTTGCTCCACGATACGTTGGCCCTTTTAAGATCCTTGAACGGATCGGGAAGGTTGCTTACAAATTAGAACTTCCTCCTGAACTTAGTAATGTGCACCCGACGTTCCACGTGTCCAATCTAAGAAAGTGCTTAGCTGATCAAGATCTTCAGGTACCACTCGATGACATTCGTATCGATGATACCATGCACTTCGTTGAAAAACCAGTGGAGATAATGGATCGTGAGGTTAAACAGCTCAAACGCAGTAGAATTCCAATTGTCAAAGTACGTTGGGAATCGAAGCGGGGTCCAGAATTCACATGGGAGCGGGAAGATCAGATGAAGCTTAAGTACCCACAATTATTTACTACGGTCACTCCAAGTTGAATTTCGGGACGAAATTCCTTTAACTAGGGGAGACTGTAACATCACAGTACTTTCAGTTGTCCGTACGTCCGTACATCCGTACGATTGTACTGTTACGACTGGAGATTTATTTATTTTGAATGATTATGAAATTATTGATTGATATTACTGATATTATCACTGTTACTGGTATACATGATTATAATTTATTGTACGCGTAAACCACGGAAAGTTTAGTTGTAATTCGACTAAACAGACCCGTAGTGTTTATCGCGGTTACTTATCACTGATAATGAGGGATTATTGGACTGAGAATGGATTGAGATGGAATGAGGAGTTGGTTGAGTCTGGTTACTAAACGTAGTTAAGGACCCATGGTCATGGTTTATCGAAATAGCGGTGGGACGGTGGCTAGGGCAGTTGCGACTGACCCTTACATATGCCCTATATATATGCATATTTCGGTCTATCATGGATGTGTCAGTGACTAGGGTTTAGTGGGTTTTTGGTTTGGGAATGATAATATTGAAGTTAATAAATAACGGAAATTAATTACGCGAAGTGAGGTTACGATCATTATTTAGACGCGAATGTTGATTCAGAAATATTAACTTAATAATGTATTCGCGTGAGTGACGATTCACACGAATATAATTATTAAGAATAATATTCTGAAACAATATTCCATAAATCGTAATCGAATCGAAATACGATATGAACGTTGTATTCGGAAAGGTGACGATCTTTACGAATACGTACGCGAGTAACGCGTTTCGACGAGATAAATTAAATAATATCGAACGATATTAATTTAATAAATTAAAACTAAAAATATTTATTAGGAATCACAACCTAAATTAAATCGAAATGATTTAATTTATCAAATAATTATTTAAAAATATTGTAACGAAAGCGAATTATGATGTAATTTATTTAAAACATATTTAATTAAAGAAAATTAATTTATTTAAAATAATTTAATCATTAAATATATTATTACATCTCGCGTATTAACTAGATCACTCTACTAGACAAGAATTGTATAAATAAATCAAGTAAATCAATAAAATCATATTATTTAAACAATTTATGTTTAAATACGTTTAACGAGCAAAACCGAACTATATTTTTATTATCGCGATAAAGACGAGACCAGACGAGAGGAAACGAGATTGATTTAAATGGTGGAAGACTCCACCATTTGTCTTCATTTTCACAACTCCCTTTCTCTCTCTAGAAAACACACACACACATTCTCCATCTTCTCTCTAGCCTACCGCGTTCGTTACTCGACGGATTTGCGAGATCTCGGAGCCTACACGACCGCGTGATCGAGAGGAACAAGAGGATACCAAGAAACCAGCTGTTGAACACGATTTAAAGGTAAGAAACCCGGTTTTTCTGTTCGGTTTGTGGTTTGAAAACCCTAATTGAGTTAGCCATCATGTAGTATGATAATCTTTGGTTGAAATGTCTTAACCGAGTTGTTGTTGAGTCGAGGTAAACTAGGGAGGACCGTAGACCACTAAAATGCGGCTAGGATGAGGATGAGCAGTGCTCCGGCGAACACAGCAGGTGGGGGACGAACCCTAAAGGCCTCACGAACCCTGTGGGCGGGAACTAGGGTGGCGAAGTTTCAGCCGAACCCTCCCTCTCACAGCCTGAAACGAACCCTGCTGTTGCATCTGCCGAACTATAGGCCGCCACCAGCGAACCCTATGCAGCCACGAGCCTTCCTCTTCGACCACGAACCCTAGCTGCATCACTCACGAACCCTCCTCGCGAGCCTGCTATGTGCCGAACCAAAGAGGACCAGCGAACCCTTCCATGCTGGTCCACCTTCTGGCCGAACCCTAAGCATGCATGGGTCACGAACCTTAGGCCATAATCTAAAGAGGTTCGCTGCCCCTAATGGTAACCGAACTCAAAAATGTTAAACGGATGGTTTAAGGGCAAGTGGGATCAACAACATATGTATACATACATAGATAAATAACCATGCATGCACAAGGATAATTAAATTGCCACCTTTCATCAATCAATATGAGAATTTATATAATGAGAATATTTTATGGACATAACTTGGATGTAAATTCACGAACATAAACGGGATGACAATGACTTAAAAGAGGATTTTCATCTAGACTACATATGCAAGAGATGATAAATATATTGATATGAGTATATCTAGGGCTAATATCTTAAACATAAATATCTATGAAAAATATACCTAAGATCTCATAACCTAGTATTGTTATCAAATAAGATAACACTAACAAGTTAGATTAAATTTAATAAAGGTTGATTATAAAGTTCCTAATTGTTTTACTTAACTTAGTTAAGATAAACTAAGTAAGTGAAGCACTTAGTGAAATTAAAATAACCACTTATAGTTATCCAGTTAAGAAATAAACACCTATAGACACTCAATGACAATAAACCACTTATACTTATGAACGCGAACACGTATTGAATTACAGATAGTTGAGTTGACCTCGAGTTTACATACACGAGCGCGCATAATACGGGAATACATAATCTAAGGACTACAGGTGAGTTCTCATAACCTCCCTTTCTTTAAACTGTTTTAGTTTTAAAACTCGGAGGTGAAACATGTATACCGGTTTAAATATTATTTGATAACACAAGGTTAATACCTGTTTATCAATATGATATTCACATTTGAAATTACTATTATTATTGGGTTATCTATTATTCTTTTATATCCGTGTAAACATTGTTATTGACTTAGGTCAATAACAAAGATTACATGTATTGTCACGTGGATGATTTCCACATCCGTGAATCATTACTCTTAACTTCGGTTAATTGTTTTGACTTCATGTATTGTCACGTGGAGGGTTTCCACATCCGTGAAGTATTGCTCTTGACTTCGGTTAATTGCTTTGACTTCATGTATTGTCACGTGGTTAGCGACCACTCCATGATTCATGTATCTAACTTATGTTAAATACATAAGGAATCATGTATAGTCACGAACATTGATTGAGAATATGATTGATTGAGTTTGGTTGATTTGTTGTGGATTGATTGCTTATATTTGATTATGATTATTTGTGATTGGTTATGATTGATTTGGTGATGTGGTTATGTGATTGTGTATGTGTTTGACTATGGAATTGATGGATGTGAGTTGGATTATCTCATACAGGTATTCATATGGATATTCTCAAGAAGATCATAAGTTTTATACCCGTTTTAAACAAAGCATTTTTATAAAACCATTTTAAGCATAAACTTTCAAACTCATTTTTACTAAAACATTTTTAAATATAAAAACTTATGATTACTCACCAACTACTTTTGTAGTTGACACTTGATTTCTTACATGTTTCAGGTGATGGAGACAAGTAGGATGAAGAGGATGATCTCTTCTATTTTGGACATCATCATCATATAGGATTCTTGGACTTAGTTAATTAACTAAATTTCTGGAGATTAGAGTTTAGTTAGTTTAACTAAATCTTTTGTGTATTTGATGTATTTGATTCATGATGAACATGATTTTTGTGTAATTATTGTGGTTGATTAAATGATATATGATGACATGATTTAGATGCCCATGAGCTTGTGAACAATCTACACATCCCTCGTGGCATCCCGATGATTCCGCCGTCGGTCGGGGTGTTACACTTTACTCCGCTTCATGGCGCGTTATGTGGCTTTTCCCTTACAGAAGGGCGTGCAAGGGAAGAATCTTGTGGATACTTCTTCCTCACCGGTCCTTTCTTTCTCCTTTGAAATGTACTATTGTCCTTACAATTTTGACATGTCTTGAATTAATTATTTTTGGCTTCTTCAGCGGTCTCCTTCGAGCTTCTCTCAGGGATCTGCTTTCTTAGAGACTGCCGAAGAGCCCTCCTGTCCTACTGGTTTGTTTTCACCTAGTACTTCGCTTGGCGGGTCTTCTTCGTCTATCCCATTAACTTCTCCTAAGCTATCTTCCGTCATTGATTCAAGTGTAATTAACCCGCTTTTGGTTCCAGGTATGTTTGCAGATTATGTCTTTCGTATAATTGCTTTTCGGCGAGTTCCCCCCCTAAAATTTATTGACATTGCTTCTTTCTGTGTAGATGAGCCCATGGTTTCTCAAGAGCTTTTCCCGGATTCTACAGTCTCCACAGTCTTACCTCTGACCGCTCCGGGTTCAGCCACTGTTAACATTGACCAGGCTATTACATCCGCGGTCCTTTCTCGGGTCTCTTTAGCATCCACCATACCATCTGTTGGTCAAGTTACCTTGTCTCCCGATTTACTTTTGGTTTCTTCCGCGCCTATAATGGACTCTTCTGGTTTGATTGTTTCTTCCGCTAGTCCCTTCTCGGCATCATCTCCCGTTTCTTCCTCCCCGGCGTTTTCGGCTTCTTGCATTACTCCTCCTGCTATGGTCGCAAAGTCTTCCGCATCTCTTCAACCTTCAGCTTCCCAACTTCGGGCCAAAAAATTGTCTTCCGCGATGCTGAATAAGTATGCCCGGAAGCGTGCAGGTACATGTATGGTTTCGCTTGTATTTTATTACTGTCCTTTGGAAACTTAACTAATATGTTATCTCTTTTCCTTTTCTTTTTACAGGAACAGACCTTCCTCCGCCACCATCCTTGAAAAGGTTTAAGGGATCGCCTTCTTCTCCTTTGGTTACTTTAAGTCCGCCCAGCACTGCATCCTATGTTCTCCTTGTGAGTGCTTCCTCATCCTCCTCTAGTATTTGTTATCCCTTAACTTCCGCCACCTTATTGCCTTCTTCCCTTCCTTCTGTTACTTTGTCCGCCTCCCTCCAGAACACCTCTGTTTTCACTTATTCTTCCTCTGTTGTTATTTCTCAAGGTTCACCCCCCGTTATAACGTCTTCTTCCGTGGATGTTTCTTCTACCTTGTCTCTTTCTACTCTTCTCCCCCTATCTTCTGCTGAATTTTCCCCTCATCTTCTGCTGAATTTTCCCCTCCTTCACACTCTAGGTATGTTCCCGGGTTCGATCCTGCCGCTCTTTTTGTTCCCCATTGGGGTCTCAAACATGGCTCGGTTTTGAATGTCCCTTCCTTGTGTCGCGAATTTCTTTTTCGTGGCATTCCTTCCGCGGAAGCTGAGCGAACACAAGATCTTGGAGATCGTTTAGCCCATTCCCTGAGTTCTCTGGTTGCTTGTGTTCCTGAATTGGGCCGCCGGTCCGAGCTTTTAGACGTGGAGGTGAAGCGTTTAAGTACAGAACATGGCGCTACTCTTTCAGAATTACTTAAGCTACGCCAAGAGAGCGAGTCTGATAAGTTAGAATTGGCTGCTCTCCGCCGCCAAGTGGCGGATTTGCGTGCTGACCGCGGAAACTATCTCAGACTTCAAGACCTCTTGGAGGAAAAAGAGAGTAAGATCAACAATTTATCCGCTACTCTTACACAGGAGAGGGAGCAATTTACTACTTTGAGGCTTGCGGATAATAAACGTCTCGTTCAACGCAATGAGGACAACAAAGAGCTCCGTCAGAAGAATAATGACTTGTTGGACTCCTTGCGGCGGAAGGACTTGGAACTACGGACCCTAAAGGAAACTTTGAAATCTTCTGAAGCCTCTCGCGCGCTTCTGCAAGCTGATAAAGAGTGGCTCATCCAACAAGGGATTCCGAAGTCTTTTGATGCTTTGCGTTTAAGTGGTCCTTATTTGAATATTATTGACAAAATCACATCTTCCTCAGATTTGATGGGTCGTCAACAGGGTATTAAGGAAGGATACGCTTTATCTCAAAGTGGCCAAAGCTTAGATGATTGTCAAGTTCTCTCTTTACCATCTGTGGATTTATTGGGTTCCGCCTATGAAGAGTTAGGAGATCCTAATATTCCTATACTTAATGACATCATTTCTACTGCTTCTGCTGAGAACTTAGATGATCTTAAAGAGCTGCTCAAGTCTCCTGATATTCCGGATGTTTCGGAAGACAGCGACCAGGATTCTCCTGATGAGTAGTTTTGATTGTAAAGGTCGTATTCGTAATTGGATTTATCTTGTGTGGTCTGTTATTTTGTTAAAGATTGTCCCCTATGAATTGTAATTTCGTTTTCGAATTGTATTTTGGTATTTTCAGTATAATGGAGGGGGGGTAGGAGTGTTTTTTGGGATTAATCCCTCTTTACATTTGTTTATTATATGTTAAAGTTGTCTTGTCTTATCAACTGACCAACTCAGTCTTCATTTATTATTATTGTCCTTGGTGGATCCTTTTATTTCTATCCGGCTAACGTGTAGTCTTTTCCTCCATATATTCTTGGAGATTTGTTTGCAAGCCTTTTCCCCCTATAAATTGAACACTCCGTCGTTAAGGGCCTTCCATCCTCACATTCCTCTTTTCTTTTTACTCTCTTTTTTTTTATGAAGTGCTATTCTCCTCTCTATGGGGATCTTTGGTTCCTCAGCACCATCTCCTTCTCTCTTCACCTCAAGAGGTTTTGAAGGCTTTAGAGGGTTATTATCACATGTCAGACTCAGAGCTCTTAAAGCTCTTAGCCTCCGTCCTGCAGCAATGGAAGGGCTTGGTTCAGCAACCCTTTAAGCATAAACCAAGGGTTTATTATAACATGTCAAACATCTTCTTGATGTGAGGAACATATGGGGGCGCCATTGTGTAAATTCCTTTAATCCTTTTTACAGGTTTTAAAGGTTTATTATCACATGTCATCCCCTCTCACACTTATGAAGATTAGGAGTCTCATGACTCCCCGACGCCGGTCTGTTGACCTTCTGCCGGTCGTCACTCTTAGCTTCCTCCATGTCACTTTCTTCTTTTTTTTTTTATGTGGTTTAGGGTTTGGGGTTTATGCATTTAATGTAAAAGATTAGGAATCTCGATGGGATGTTCCCTTTGATATTAATGTTAATCTATTGACACTTCTTCTGTAAGGGGTCTTTCTTGTCCGGGTGATTGTTGTTGTTATATTACATCTGTTGATATTAATGTTAATTAACCTTCGTAATTTTAGGCTTTTCCCTCTATCATAGAGATCTCATTATTAACTGTCAGGACTTCTCGTGCCCTTATTTCACTAATGGTTATGTAAACGAAGCGTGTTTGGCTCGTACAATGATTTGAATTATATATGTTTACCCATTATATGGTTGAGTTCTTGTGAGAAGTGTATATTGCCTAATTAATTGTTAAGTGAGATCTTTTGAGGGTCTTTCGCATCAATATGCATAAATGTACCTTTTGAGGGTACAGGACCTTTTGAGGGTCCTCCGCGCTTATGCACGTAGATGTACCTTTTGAGGGTACCTGACCTTTTGAGGGTCTTACGCGCTTATGCACGTAGATGTACCTTTTGAGGGTACTGGACCTTTTGAGGGTCTTCCGCGCCTATGCGCGTAAATGTACCTTCTGAGGGTATTGGACCTTTTGAGGGTCTTCCACGCCAAAGCGCGTAAACGTACCTTTTGAGGGTACTAGACCTTTTGAGGGTCTTCCGCGCCTATGCGCGTAAATGTACCTTCTGAGGTATTGGACCTTTTGAGGGTCTTCCACGCCAAACCGCGTAAACGTACCTTTTGAGGGTACTAGACCTTTTGAGGGTCTTCCGCGCCTATGCGCGTAAATGTACCTTCTGAGGGTATTGGACCTTTTGAGGGTCTTCCATGCCAAAGCGCGTAAACGTACCTTTTGAGGGTACTAGACCTTTTGTAGGTCTTTTGTGCCATAGCGCGTAAATGCATCTTTAGAGGGCACATGACCTTTTGAGGGTCTTCCACGCCAGTGCGCGTGATTTATGTCTTTGAACCTTCCAGGGATGTTTATGTATACTAATATATTCGATCATTCAAGCATTGATATATACTCATTTAAATAAGGTTTATCATTGTCAACCGTGTAAATGATTTTCCCCATAATTTGATTCAAGACATTAAAAACAGTATGCTGTTAGATAACAACTGCTTACATATATTAATTCATCGCAATAATAACAAAAATTAGTTCAACTTGCCTCACCAAGTTACATATAGCATTTCTTTAATTGGGCTCCATTCCACGTTCTCGGCACATTGCGTCCATCCATCATCATTAAACTATACGCTCCCTTTCCCAGGACTTCCTTGATCACATAAGGCCCCTCCCAATTCGGCCCTAACTTACCTTGGTCTCCTGCTTTGCTAGCTTTATTATTTCTCCATACATATTCACCTTTTTTGAATGAGACGGGATGGACCTTCTTGTTGTAGTTCTTTTCCAATTGCCTTTTATATCTTTCTTCTTCCAAGGCAGCCCGTTCCCTTCTTTCTTCTAGTGCTTCTAAATTCCTTCTGAGACTATCCTCGTTGTTGATCATACCCACGCTTGTCACCCTTTGAGAAGGGGATCCTATTTCCGCTGGAATGATTGCCTCGGACCCATAAGTTAGTCTAAAAGGTGATTCTCCATTGCTGGTCTTTGGCATTGTTCTGTAAGCCCACAGCACACTTGGTAATTCATCTACCCATGATGGTCCATTTTCTTCTAGTCTCTTCTTCAGTCCTTCCACCAGACTCCTGTTTACCCTTTCCACTTGTCCACTACTTTGAGGATGTGCCACTGAGCTGAAGATTTGCTTTATCTTCAATTCCTCACACCATTGCTGGAATAGTTTATCCGCGAATTGGGTTCCGTTGTCGCTGACCAAGTATAACGGCAGTCCAAACCGACAAATTATGTGTTCCCACACAAACTTTTTTACTTGCTTAGCGGTGATTGTGGCTAGCGGCTTTGCTTCTACCCACTTGGTGAAGTAATCCACTGCCACTACTAAAAATTTTACTCCCCCTTGTCCTTGAGGGAAAGGCCCCACTAAGTAGATAGTCCATTTTTGGAAAGGCCACGCCGATGTCACCGGTATCAATTCATTCTTCGGGCGGGTCAAAAAGGGCGCATGTTTTTGACAAGCTTGACACTTCTTTATCTCTTCAACCGCGCTAAGGTGCATGCCTGGCCAATAGTACCCTGCATTGGTCAGCTTAGCTACCACTGACCTTGGAACCGCGTGTATCCCACAAATGCCCGCGTGGACTTCCCTAACCAAATAATTAGCTTCCTCCAGATCCACACATTTTAATAGGGGTCCTAGGAAGGTTCTTCTATACAGATCGCCATCTTGCATTTCATAGTGTTGAGCTTTACATCGCAATTTGTGCGCCAACTCCTTATTTTCAGGAAGCTTTCCTTCCCTTAAATAATCAACAATAGGCTTCATCCAACTTTCCCTTTCTTCTTGTATCACCGTTAATCATATTCACCTCAGTGGTTGGCATCAACACTTCTTCTACCGAGATTTCCTAAACCGGATCTGCGAAACTCGACGCTAGTTTGCTCAGCGCTTCAGCTTTCTTGTTTTGGCTTCTCGGAATGTGTATCACAACACAACTTTCGAATCTGGCCATTAACCCTTCTACCACCTGAACATATTGTTTCATACGTTCTTCCTTGACTTCGTACTCCCCATTGATCTGATTTGAAACCAAAAGGGAATCCACATGCGCAACTACTTTTCTCGCATTCTCCATGAAAACCAATTGCAATCCTGCAATCAAAGCCTCATATTCCGCTTCATTGTTAGAGGCTTTAAATTTTAACTTCAAAGCCCGCGCTTTTTCTTTCCCTTGGGGGCTTACAATCATAACGCCTACTCCTGCTCCTTCCACATTGGAAGCTCCGTCAGTATAAACTTCCCAGACTCCTTGCGTTTCCTCATCTTTTCCTTTTTCTATTTCTCGTTCACATTCTTGGGGAATTTTTGCTAAGAAGTCTGCAATGGCTTGTGCTTTGATGGCTAATCTTGGCTTATAGACAAGGTCAAACACCCCCACTTCTATAGCCCATTTAGCTAGTCTCCCTGAGATCTCCGGACGTTTTAGTATTTGTTGTAGGGGATGTGCTGTTACGACTTCTACTTGATGAGCTTGGAAATATCTTCTTAACCGCCTTGAAGAGTGAACCAACGCCATCACCAATTTTTCCAACATCGTATAATTCATCTCCGGAGGAGTGAGTACCCTACTGACATAGTACACTGGAGTTTGAACACCATTTCTTTCAACCAGCAGCACGGAGCATACCGCCTTATCTGAAGCGGATAGATATAATTGTAAAACTTATCCCCGACGTGGTGCGGTTAAGGCGGGTAATTCCTCGAGACATTTCTTGAGAGCCTGGAAAGCTCGGTCTGCTTCTTCAGTCCACTGAAACTCTCTCCCAATCTCTTTCTTTAAGGTTGTTATGAACGGCACGGACTTTTCGGCATGTTTTGACAAGAATCTGTTGATCACCACCAATCTTCCATTCAGTGTTTGCACTTCTTTGATTGATCTAGGTGGAGCCATGCTTCGAATTGCTTCCACCTTTTCTGGGTTAGCTTTGAATCCCCCTTTTGTGACAACCACGCCCAGAAATTTTCCTTCCATAACTCCGAACGAACATTTAGCGGGATTTAATTTAATATTATACTTGCGCAATTGGATCATTGTTTCTGCCACATCTGACAGCGTTATTTTCTCTTCTTGACTTTTGATCACCAAATCATCTACATATACTTCCACATTTTTCCCAATTTGGTCTTTGAACACCATATCCATCATTCGCTGGTACGTAGCTCCCGCGTTCTTCAATCCAAAAGGCATCTTCCTATAACATAAAATGCCTATATCTGTATGAAAAGCTGTCTTATTTTCATCTTCTTCTGACATCTGTACTTGATGGTATCCTTTGTAAGCATCTAAAAAACACTTTACCGGGAATTCCGCCAGAGAGTCAACCTTCAAGTCAATTTCTGGTAAAGGGTAGATATCTTTTGGGCAGGCTTTGTTCAAATCTTTATAATCTATACACATTCTCCATGTTCCATCAGATTTTTGCACCATTACCGGATTGGCTACCCAGGTTTGGTGTTTGGTTTCCCTCAGGATCCCCGCCTCTACCAATTTCTTTACCTCCTTAACAACTGCTTCTCGCCTTTCACTTCCCATACTTCTTTTCTTCTGGCTTTTAACCACGTGGTCGTGGGTTCGAGTTCCACGGATGGTGTGACACCCCGTAATTTCCAGGTCAGCTTGTTATTTATTTAAATGTTTATTTAAATGATTTATGTACACGTGGCACTAGAATTATATCAATTTAGTGTGACACGTGGCACGACAGTACAAACACTGACACAAAACAGGATAATTCGCGGAATTATCGGCAAACAGCACACACGTGTCAAAACACACGAACGTTGGTGAACATCACAACACTAAAGCACAGAAACACCTCACAAGTCAATTATGGTTAGTAATTGACTAATGGAGTCCAAACGACGCTCGAATAATGTCCTACAGTCGAGAAACGGGCGAGAATGGGCCCAGAACAACAAAATAGGCAAATTGGGCCTTACATTTGGGCCAGGCGGTACGCCTGACCCGAAGCTCCCACGCCAGGCGATGCGCGCGGATGAGGAAGATGGCGCCTCATCCGGTGCACCCGCGCGTAACGACAGAGCACTCTCACCCTCGCCAGGCGATACGCCTGGGGCGTCAGAATCGCAAAATCAGCTTTTTAAGCTCCCAAGACCATCATTTTGCCTACACTACTTCTTTCACTCATTATACCCGAATTAATGCTCCACCTTCCGACCATCTTCATCCCCAACCTCCTGTTACAACCTCTTTCCTCCATTAGAAGCCATTTTTACACCTCTTGAAAGCTTGAGACCATAGAAGGAAGACTTCTAAGGAGCATCCATCACCATCACCTCTTGATTTCTGTTGAATCCAACGAACCAGAAGATTATAGAGCTGCTAGAGCATCATCTCAGTGATTTAAAGAGCTTTGGAAGGTAGTTCAATGCTCCTTGTAGTTTAAAATGCACTATTCTCACTTCTACACACACATGCAATGCATGAAACGCACATGCAAGCACGAAATACCCACATGCACGAGATTTGTTTCTGGGTTTGATGATTTATCTACTGATATGGATGATCTAGAGTGATTATAATGCGTTTCGTGACGATCCATGATGATGTGTGTCATTAGAATGCATGATTTGGTCATTGTCAAGTGAAAAACCCACATGCATGTATGATCCATGGCATGTGGGATGATTTTCAGTGTTTTAATATGCATCTTGATGATGTTGGATGATGATTTCATGATTTGATGATGTTGAAATGGTTTATTGATGACTATTTCTATTTATAGTAACTTTTTAGTTACAAATGGATGATTTGATGGAAAATATAAGCATGCATGTATCTAGATATGTTATTTGAATGTTAATATGATGATTTGAGTATTTAGAAAGTGATTTTGATAGTGTTTATGGTCATATTGGCATAGTTACTATATTTAGTAACTTTTATTGATGGAATGTTGATAGATGATGATTTAGACCATGTTAGTATGATTAAATGATTTTAAATGATCTATTGTGATGATTGGTGATATGAAAATTGGTTTAGAAATGTTAGAAGGGTTATTTCTATGCAAAACTACAAAGTTACTATTTTTAGTAACTTTATTTTTACAAAAACCGACTCATAGACATTTTGTATGATTCGAACATGCTAGATGACTTGTTATGTTATAATATGTTGATTAGATGCTAAGTTAGATGGTTTCCGATGCCACGTATGCTATAAATGGAAACTTTCCATTTTAGGAAACTTTTATGTGCTAGCATGTTATAAACGACTTATGTGAACCCGTATGATGATGTGCTATGTGTTAACATGATCACATAGGACAAATGAGCATGCTAGAACTTTAAAACCGACATGCTTTGTGAACTTTCCAAAAGTGGAAACTTACTATAAATAGTAAGTTGTCCATAGACGCGATTTGCGCGTTTCGCACACGACAAACACTTACACGATTGCTACACGATTCACAACCGTCACACGGTTCACCAACGGGTCGTTGACTTGACACGGTCAACTTTGGTCAACTCTAGTCAAACACGGTCAATGTGGACCAACACAGTCAAACACGGTCAATGTGGACCAACACAGTCAAACACGGTCAATGTGGACCAACACAGCCAAACACGGTCAATGTGGACCAACACAGTCAAACACGGTCAATGTGGACCAACACGAGCAAACACGGTCAATGTGGACCGACACGGACAAACATGAACAACCAAGGGTTGTCGGACACCAACACGAGCACTAACACAAACACTAGCACTGTCACTTACACCAACTCACGTACGGTATACTATATAGGTTGCCGGTGACCGAAACGCATTTCGACGCAGGAGCTTACGCTTACTTATCGTCTTATTCACTAAGGTGAGTTTACGGCCCCTCTTTACCTTTTTTCAAACGCTTTCAAATAGGGGGAGAATACTAGTTGCATCGAGTCAAACATTATTGCTATTACAAACATTTTTGTGTATGCTGGTTTATTGGACAAACATTAAGTGTTGAACTCGTATTAAGCCCTCACAAAGTCTTAACGTTAATGTACGAACAACGTGGTAGATTTGGATGGATCCATTAGGGAATGACTAACCCCACGGGGCACTATGTTGACTGGATCTCATAACCCGTGCAAATTCTGACCTAACTTGCTATGCATACGAGGCATAGCGGAGGCAAGGACAAACAAGTCTAGTTCGGTAGTGACGCACTGACACTTTGGGCCTAGGGCTCGGTACTAACATTGATAAACAGCATGACTCACTTTCTTACTACATATGTATATCAAAACCTGTGAACTAACCAACCATTATGTTGACACTTTTCTAACTTGTATTTTCAGGTAACTAGCAAGAATAGCATGGGGACAGGAATGCACATCTTAAGGACGAGCATTAGGGACTTACATGCATTATGTCACAACTTTTTAAAAACAATTTATCTTTCATTATGTTTATGACAATGATGTATTAAACTTATATTTCCGCTGCATGTATCAAACATATTTATTTTCCGCTGCTATGTTTTGAAACTTTTATTACGCTGCTAACTATTTTATCATGTGTATGTGTCAAACCTGGATTTGTAAACGCATATAGAGGTGTTCTATATGACCTTGAGCTGTGATTCTAGACACGTCACACCCACGTGGACTGACACCACGAGCGGGAAATTGGGGGTGTGACAGACTGGTATCAGAGCCTTGGTTATAGAGAACAAGGTTTGCATGTAGTAAACTTAGACGAGCGGGATGTGCTCGAAGAACTTGTATTGTATTTCCTTTTGAAATTATTGTACTTCAAAATCTGGTATTAATGAGAATTATGCTTTATTATTATTTATTGTATCATTATAACTGTTGCTAACACAACCTCTGACATGACATCTGACTTGACTTCTAACATGACATTTGCTAACACTCTAACTCGTGCTAACTAACATTCTAACCTTTCCATATAGCAACATATCTGGAAGAGGATCCAACGCTCTCAAACTCAAACGCAAGGCCGAAAAGGCAAGGATCGACATGATGGTCGAACGTAAGTTCAACAAGGTACTCGCGGAGTACGAGGCGAACCGACATGCTAGTGAGACTAGTGGCAACTAACAATGGTATTAGCTTCTGCCTATGTGACTAACATAGTATAGGCAACATAGACACTAACACGTTACATTAAACTCCGATGCACAGGATCTCATGGGGGCGTAGCAAAAGGATGCTCATTCAAAGCTTTCCTGAGCTGCCACCCACACAAGTTCCAAGGAACTGAGGGAGCAGTGGGACTGCTTCGCTGGATCGAGAAGCTGGAGTCAGTCTTCTCTATGTCTGAGTGCTCGGAGGAAAACCGGGTGAAATATGCTACGGGAACTCTGGAGGGACCGGCCCTCACATGGTGGAACACCCATGTCCAGACTCTAGGACTGGAAACTGCCAACTCTATTCCTTGGGAGAATTTCACAAGGATGCTTCATGAGGAGTACTGCCCTCGTGACGAAATCCGAAAACTTGAAGAGGAATTCTGGGTGCACAAAATGGTGGGATCGGAAATCGAAAAGTACTGTACTCGGTTTCACGAACTGTGCAAGTTGTGCCCGGCGATGGTGACACCGGAGTATAAGAAGATCGAGCAGTTTATAAGTGGACTGCCGGAACAGATTCAGAGCACGGTAACCGCTTCTGACCACACCACATCCAACCACTGATTCGCTTGGCTCACAAACTGACTGACCAAGCGGTAGCACAAGGCAAGCTACCCAAACGAGGCGAACACGTGAAGCCTCAAGAAAGTCAGAAAAGGAAGTGGGAGCCCAGCCATCACCAATCTCAGCAACAACAAAGATCTGCACCAGCCAGAGCTTTCACACCGTCACCCAACCCGATGACAAGGGAAAGGGTGTGTATCAAGGGAAATACCCACTATGCAACCGATGCTCATATCATCATTTTGGGCAATGTGAGCGATACCGTTGCCTGAAGTGCGGAAGACATGGCCACATGGCCAAAGATTGCAGATCAAGATTTCCTGTCAACAACAACAATTCCAACCACAACCAGAACAAGAACAACAACAACAATCAGAACACCCTCAGAGGGTGTTATGAATGCGGAAAACCGGGGCACATGAGGAGGGATTGCCCTCAGCTAAAGAAGGCCGGAGGAGGAGCGGCCAAGGGTCGAGCTTTTGTGATTGGCTCGGGGAAGCCAAGGATTACCCGAACATCGTGACCGTACGTTCCTTTTAAATAATGTCTACGCTAGTGTATTATTTGATACCGGTGCCGATAGGAGCTTTATATCTAGTGAGTTTAGTAAATTGCTAGACATTAACCCGACACCACTAGACTATAAATATACTGTAGAGTTAGCCGACGGCAAACTAATTGAAACACAACACGTCTTTCGAGGATGCGTCATGGTGTTGGCGGATCACGAACTCGAAATTGACTTGATGCCGGTAACTCTCGGAAGCTTTGATGTAGTCGTTGGAATGGATTGGTTATCCGCTAACCAAGCCGAGATTGTATGCAACGAGAAGATCGTACGAGTGACGTTGCAGAACGGTGAACAGATATCGATTCAGGGAGAAAGACGGGGAGTACCTCTGAACATCATGTCATGCATGAAGGCGAACAAGTATCTCCAAAAGGGATACACTGCCATATTAGCCCTCATCGCAGAGCAACCGAAGAAGGAAAGGAAGATTGAGGACATCGCTGTAGTCCGCGATTTTCCCGAAGTGTTTCCCGAGGATCTACCTGGACTGCCTCCGAAACGACAAGTCGAGTTTTAGATAGACCTCACACCAGGAGCAACACCGATTGCTAAAGCTCCCTACCGACTCGCACCTACCGAGATGCAGGAACTGTCTAATCAGTTGCAGGAACTGTTAGACAAGGGATTTATCAGGCCGAGCTTCTCACCTTGGGGAGCACCGGTCTTGTTTGTGAAGAAGAAAGACGGATCATTCCGTATGTGTATCGACTACAGAGAGCTGAACAAGGTGACGATCAAGAATCGATATCCATTACCGCGAATAGATGATCTGTTTGACCAGTTGCAAGGGTCAAGCTACTATTCGAAGATCGATTTAAGATCGGGTTACCATCAACTAAGGGTACAGGAAAATGATATTCCTAAGACAGCCTTCAGAACCCGATATGGACACTATGAATTCTTGGTTATGCCCTTCGGACTAACCAACGCACCCGCAGTATTCATGGAACTCATGAATAGAGTGTGCAAACCCTACCTCGATAAATTCGTAATAGTGTTCATTGACGACATCCTGATTTATTCAAAGAATCAGGAAGAACATGCTGAACATCTAAGGCTAGTCCTGGAATTATTAAGGAAAGAACAACTGTACGCAAAGTTTTCAAAGTGCGACTTCTGGATTCGCGAAGTCCAATTTCTTGGACACGTGGTCAATGAGCAAGGGATACACGTAGACCCAGCCAAAATCGAAGTGATCAAGAACTGGGAAGCACCCAAGACTCCGACTGAGGTGCGACAATTCCTAGGTCTGGCCGGGTACTACCGGAGATTTATTGAAGGATTCTCAAAGATTGCTCAATCACTGACATCCCTGACCCATAAAGACAAGAAGTTTGACTGGGGAGACAAACAGGAAACTGCTTTCAATTTGTTGAAGCAGAAAATATGTACTGCACCTATCCTATCCTTACCGGAAGGATGCGATGATTTCGTGGTGTACTGTGACGCCTCGAAACAAGGACTTGGTTGCGTATTGATGCAACGCGAGAAGGTGATAGCATATGCTTCACGACAACTGAAGGTGCATGAGAAGAACTACACGACTCATGACCTTGAGTTGGGAGCGGTGGTGTTCGCTTTGAAGATCTGGCGACACTACTTGTATGGCACAAAATGCACTATCTTTACCGATCATAAGAGCCTACAACACATCTTCGATCAGAAAGAGTTGAACATGAGGCAACGAAGGTGGGTTGAACTCATAGGTGATTATGATTGCGCCATCAAGTATCATCCAGGCAAAGCCAATGTAGTGGCCGACGCGTTGAGCCGGAAGAAACGACAAAACGCGTGCGTGCTCTACAACTCACGATTCATTCTGAATTACCAAATCAGATACGAATCGCACAACAAGAAGCCCTAGGAGCTGAAAATCTCACTCTCGAAGCCATGCGTGGTATGGATAAACAATTGAAGGTAAAGGATGACGGAGCTTACTATCTGATGGATCGAATTTGGATTCCACGCTACGGAGGATTAAGAGAAGTAGTGATGGACGAAGCTCACAAGAGCCGGTATTCCGTACATCCGGGCTCTGACAAAATGTATCATGATCTCAAGACAACTTACTGGTGGCTGAACATGAAAGCCGAAATAGCAACTTACGTGAGTAAGTGTCTAACGTGCTCAAAGGTTAAAGTGGAGTACCAAAAGCCATCAGGGTTACTTCAGCAACCGGAACTACCAATGTGGAAATGGGAGCAAATTTCAATGGACTTCATAACTAAACTACCTAAGACGGCAAGCGGATGCGATACCATCTGGGTTATCGTAGACCGACTGACGAAGTCTGCCCATTTTCTACCCATCAAGGAGACTGACAAGCTAGACAAACTCACTCGGGTTTATTTCAAGGAAGTGGTCACTCGACATGGAGTGCCAATCTCGATAATCTCTGATCGCGACAGTCGCTTTACGTCGCATTTCTGGAAATCCTTACATAAGGCTTTGGGTACGAGATTGGACATGAGTACCGCTTACCACCCGCAGACGGACGGACAGAGTGAGCGAACCATACAAACGCTGGAGGACATTCTCCGGGCATGTGTTATTGACTTTGGGAATAGCTGGGAAACCCATCTACCATTAGTTGAGTTTTCATACAATAACAGCTACCACACTAGCATCCAAGCTGCACCATTCGAGGCACTTTACGGACGAAAGTGTCGATCACCCATCTGCTGGGCGGAAGTTGGAGACAGCCAACTGACCGGTCCAGAACTTGTGCACGAAACGACTGAAAAGATCGTGCAAATACGCAAGCGAATGGCAGCAGCTCGGGACAGACAGAAAAGCTATGCCGACAAACGACGCAAACCGTTAGAATTTCAGGTGGAAGACAGAGTGTTACTCAAGGTCTCGCCCTGGAAGGGAGTCATTCGGTTTGGCAAACGAGGAAAGTTGAACCCTCGTTACAATGGACCTTTCGAGATCACCAAACGAATAGGCCATGTAGCCTACGAACTGAACCTGCCGGTTGAACTGAGCAGTGTACACAACGTATTCCACATCTCGAACCTCAAGAAGTGCCTATCTGATGAGACACTTGTTATTCCTCTCGAGGAGATACAAATCGATGAACAACTGAACTTCGTTGAAGAACCGGTGGAAATTATGGACCGGGAAACCAAGAAGCTCAAACTCAGCAAAATCCCAATTGTGAAAGTGCGATGGAATTCGCGACGAGGACCGGAATTCACGTGGGAACGTGAAGACCAGATGAAACAAAAGTACCCACACCTGTTCGCGGAACAGGCAAACACTGGCAACACAAGTTGAATTTCGGGACGAAATTCTTTCTAACAAGGGGAGGATGTGACACCCCGTAATTTCCAGGTCAGCTTGTTATTTATTTAAATGTTTATTTAAATGCTTTATGTACACGTGGCACTAGAATTATATCAATTTAGTGTGACACGTGGCACGACAGTACAAACACTGACACACAACAGGATAATTCGCGGAATTATCGGCAAACAGCACACACGTGTCAAAACACACGAACATTGGTGAACATCACAACACTAAAGCACAGAAACACCTCACAAGTCAATTATGGTTAGTAATTGACTAATGGAGTCCAAACGACGCTCGAATAATGTCCTACAGTCGAGAAACGGGCGAGAATGGGCCCAGAACAACAAAATAGGCAAATTGGGCCTTACATTTGGGCCAGGCGGTACGCCTGACCCGAAGCTCCCACGCCAGGCGATGCGCGCGGATGAGGAAGATGGCGCCTCATCCGGTGCACCCGCGCGTAACGACAGAGCACTCTCACCCTCGCCAGGCGATACGCCTGGGCGTCAGAATCGCAAAATCAGCTTTTTAAGCTCCCAAGACCATCATTTTGCCTACACTACTTCTTTCACTCATTATACCCGAATTAATACTCCACCTTCCGACCATCTTCATCCCCAACCTCATGTTACAACCTCTTTCCTCCATTAGAAGCCATTTTTACACCTCTAGAAAGCTTGAGACCATAGAAGGAAGACCTCTAAGGAGCATCCATCACCATCACCTCTTGATTTCTGTTGAATCCAACGAACCAGAAGATTATAGAGCTGCTAGAGCATCATCTCAGTGATTTAAAGAGCTTTGGAAGGTAGTTCAATGCTCCTTGTAGTTTAAAATGCACTATTCTCACTTCTACACACACATGCAATGCATGAAACGCACATGCAAGCACGAAATACCCACATGCACGAGATTTGTTTCTGGGTTTGATGATTTATCTACTGATATGGATGATCTAGAGTGATTATAATGCGTTTCGTGACGATCCATGATGATGTGTGTCATTAGAATGCATGATTTGGTCATTGTCAAGTGAAAAACCCACATGCATGTATGATCCATGGCATGTGGGATGATTTTCAGTGTTTTAATATGCATCTTGATGATGTTGGATGATGATTTCATGATTTGATGATGTTGAAATGGTTTATTGATGACTATTTCTATTTATAGTAACTTTTTAGTTACAAATGGATGATTTGATGGAAAATATAAGCATGCATGTATCTAGATATGTTATTTGAATGTTAATATGATGATTTGAGTATTTAGAAAGTGATTTTGATAGTGTTTATGGTCATATTGGCATAGTTACTATATTTAGTAACTTTTATTGATGGAATGTTGATAGATGATGATTTAGACCATGTTAGTATGATTAAATGATTTTAAATGATCTATTGTGATGATTGGTGATATGAAAATTGGTTTACAAATGTTAGAAGGGTTATTTCTATGCAAAACTACAAAGTTACTATTTTTAGTAACTTTATTTTTACAAAAACCGACTCATAGACATTTTGTATGATTCGAACATGCTAGATGACTTGTTATGTTATAATATGTTGATTAGATGCTAAGTTAGATGGTTTCCGATGCCACGTATGCTATAAATGGAAACTTTCCATTTTAGGAAACTTTTATGTGCTAGCATGTTATAAACGACTTATGTGAACCCGTATGATGATGTGCTATGTGTTAACATGATCACATAGGACAAATGAGCATGCTAGAACTTTGAAACCGATATGCTTTGTGAACTTTCCAAAAATGGAAACTTACTATAAATAGTAAGTTGTCCATAGACGCGATTTGCGCGTTTCGCACACGACAAACACTTACACGATTGCTACACGATTCACAACCGTCACACGGTTCACCAACGGGTCGTTGACTTGACACGGTCAACTTTGGTCAACTCTAGTCAAACACGGTCAATGTGGACCAACACAGTCAAACACGGTCAATGTGGACCAACACAGTCAAACACGGTCAATGTGGACCAACACAGTCAAACACGGTCAATGTGGACCAACACGAGCAAACACGGTCAATGTGGACCGACACGGACGAACATGAACAACCAAGGGTTGTCGGACACAAACACGAGCACTAACACAAACACTAGCACTGTCACTTACACCAACTCACGTACGGTATACTATATAGGTTGCCGGTGATCGACACGCATTTCGACGCAGGAGCTTACGCTTACTTATCGTCTTATTCACTAAGGTGAGTTTACGGCCCCTCTTTACTCTTTTTCAAACGCTTTCAAATAGGGGGAGAATACTAGTTGCATCGAGTCAAACATTATTGTTATTACAAACATTTTTGTGTATGCTGGTTTATTGGACAAACATTAAGTGTTGAACTCGTATTAAGCCCTCACAAAGTCTTACCGTTAATGTACGAACAACATGGTAGATTTGGATGGATCCATTAGGGAATGACTAACCCCACGGGGCACTATGTTGACTGGATGTCATAACCCGTGCAAATTCTAACCTAACTTGCTATGCATACGAGGCATAGCGGAGGCAAGGACAAACAAGTCTAGTTCGGTAGTGACGCACTGACACTTTGGGCCTAGGGCTCGGTACTAACATTGATAAACAGCATGACACACTTTCATACTACATATGTATATCAAAACCTGTGAACTCACCAACCATTGTGTTGACACTTTTCTAACTTGTATTCTCAGGTAACTAGCAAGAATTGCATGGGGACAGGAATGCACATCTTAAGGACGAGCATTAGGGACTTACATGCATTCTGTCACAACTTTTCAAAACCAATTTATCTTTCATTCTGTTTATGATAATGATGTATTAAACTTATATTTCCGCTGCATGTATCAAACATATTTATTTTCCGCTGCTATGTTTTGAAACTTTTATTCCGCTGCTAACTATTTTATCATGTGTAAGTGTCAAACCTGGATTTGTAAACGCATATAGAGGTGTTCTATATGACCTTGAGCTGTGATTCTGGACACGTCACACCCACGTGGACTGACACCACGAGTGGGAAATTGGGGGTGTGACAGATGGCGCCAATGAAGATGAATTAATCGGCTTCTTCTACTTCTGATTAACTGATCTTTATGTCATCTTCTCTGGCTGAGCAAAGCAATGAGAATGTACTTTCTCCGGTACAGATCAGAAGGTTTTTCTCTCTTTTTTTAGTTCCTGAAGGTGTTTTAAGCCTCCATTGGAAACGAACTTCTCTATTTGTTTCTTCAGGTGCCAGCAATCATCCGTATTATGACCATGCACACGGTGATAATCATAATACTTAGCTTTATCCCTAGCCGGGTTATCCCTCAAAGGACGAGGATGTTCCCATTTCAAACCCTCGGTTCTCCAAATCTCCCCTGGCGTTTTGGTAAGCGCGGGATATGTCTCCTGCTTTTCTTCTTTCTTTCAAGCTACGATAGATACTTCACGAGGGGTATATGGCGTAAACCTTCCAGCTTCTCGTCGGAATGGTACAGGCCTGGCGCTAGCCTCCGCCAAGCCTTTTCGACTTGCGTAACTGGGTTGCGCGGGGGTATTCGTCGTCTTTTTCTCACTTTTTCGGTTATCCCAATCCACACTTGCTGTCACAGACTTTTCCTGTTGTACATAGGCTTTAGCGATTGTCATCAAGGCATTCATGTCTTCTGGAGTCCCGTTCACTCCATGCAATTTCCGAATCAAATGTTTGTCCCTTACACCATGAATGAACCCCGCCACTTTCAGAGCTTCAGTAGTTCCATTTATTTGGAGGCTTTCTAAATTATATCTAACTATGAATTCTTCTACCATTTCATTTGGACCCCTTCGAAGGTTTAGGACTTCTGTTTGGTCTCAGGTATGTCTGCGTTGCTGGCTAAAATGCAATTTAAACCTGACCGCAAGGTCTTCAAAACTTGTTATGCTTCCAGCCGGTAAACTATCAAACCATATACGCGCGGCACCGACAAAAGTCTGAACAAACATGTGGCACCATGCGGGCATGGTCCATTGTTCCACCCCCCAGCACTAACAAATACATTGTAATGATCTTCTGGGTCTGAGAGCCCATCATACTTTCCTACATTGGTGGGCATTTTTAGTTTTCGTTGAAATTCCGCTAGGGCTATGGGCGCTATGAATTTATATTTTAACAGTAACTCAGGTGGCTTATATGGTCAATTATAGTCTAAGGCGGAGGAATAAGTGTGAAGGTTAATCGGGATGTGAAAGGGGGTTGTTGTATCATTTTGGCTGGTTATTTGGGATATCGGTATACCTGAGAATTGTAGCTGAGTTCTCAGGCTGTTGAGCATTGCTTCATGGGACATCGACCCTCCCGGTGTTGACAAAACTGAGTGAAATGGTGAAGTCGATGAGGTGGAGATGTATTGGGGATATGGTGTAACCGGAGTATTGAAATGCGTTCCGCCCGTGGCTAAAGGCATAGTAACCTCTGGTGATAATACTGACATGGGATTCATCACCCCATACGGGGAAAAGGAAACCATAGTGTTCGAATGGACCGATGGAAGCATGGGATTACTATAAACAGGGGTTTGAGGGGAGTAGTTGTTAAACGGAGGTAACAGGGGTGTCAAAGGAGTGTATGGATAAAAAGGAGGAGGAAGGGATACCGACATACCATGAGAAGCACTGGGGGCTCTGATCATCCCTCCTCCTGTTGCCGGAATGTTCATTAGCGAGGTAGTGACAGTAATTGGGTGGGATCTCGGAGTAGCGTGATCGGAAGAGGAAATACTGGCCTCCTCCCCATCTGTTCTTATTGCTGCAGATTTGGCCATCGCTGCGGTATGCACCACTGTCGTTGCCGTCGTTTGGTGAGGAGGGGGAGCGAACGTAAAGGACAACGGCTGACTACCGGAGTTGCTCATTCTCTTTAGGATTCACTCAGGATGATGACGGGAATGACCTCGTCGGTCCCACGGATGGCGCCAATGAAGATGTATTAATCGGCTTCTTCTACTTCCGATTAACTGATCTTTATGTCATCTTCTCTGGCTGAGCAAAGCAATGAGAATGTACTTTTCTCCGGTACAGATCAGATGGTTTTTCTCTCTTTTTTGTGTGTGTGTGATGAATTATTTGAATGAATGAATGGGATCATTTCCTCTTTTATTTATGGGGATTTTGTATATGGTGGGCCCCTCATATCAGTTTGTTATGGATGGACGAAGATTGTTTTCTCATCCGTGGGCCCACCTATAACCGTTTCCCACACCTTATACAAATATTTTTTATTTCCATGAATATATATATATATATATATATATATATATATATATATCCAAACGTGCACAAATGTTTATTCCACGTCATTATTGTTTTCTTTATTCTGTAATCGGCCTTACGCCTTCAGTTTGAGTTACTGATAAAAACATTATATTATGTAATTTAACAATAATAAATTTTACATGTTGATATTATGTAATTTAATAACATAATATTTTACTAATTATAATCTTTTATTATTTGATTTAATAAGTCATGCCATATAATTCAAGAATAATGATTAAAAAAATAATTATGGCCCGTAAATAAACTTAGATACTAGCCATTTTGATCCTTACGACCCATATTGGTTGACTAATGTGACATTGCATGTATATAGATATACATATGGGTAGATAAAACATGTTAGGCTTTGCTCTAAAATGAGCTTTGGAAATATTATAAACATATTAATTTGTGTTTAATATACTTTACAAACACATTTTATTGTTTATGTTCAATGTTTTGAAAAGTTTTTACAATAAACGAACGTATAAGGAAACAATATACAATTTTATTAAATTAAAGTCACATTGTAATAGTAGGCCCATTAGACCACCCGGTGTGCCAAGGGATTGTGCGTGGGCGGGACGTGAGTCGGCGTGGGTGGGCCGGAGTGAGTGGGGCAACGGGCATATGAACGTTGTGATTTCGATTCCCAATGGTTTTATACCGTTGGCAAGCAATTAAAAAAAATTATCTATTTAAACACCACATTCAACACAAAAAATTTCTCACTCTCCCCATTTCAAATTAATTCAATTTTCTTAACAAAAAAAATATTTTCCATGGATCCCAAGACTCAACCCTCTACCGATGCCGGTTAGGGGTGTTCATCGGTTCGGTTATCGGTTTTTTCGGTTTGTTCGGTTTTTGAAAAAAAAATCATATCCGTTAACCGAACCGAATTCATTAAATGGCTATCCGAACCGAATTCATTAAATGGTTATCCGAACTGAATTCGAACCGAATTCAGTTCGGTTCGGTTTCGGTTATAACCGAACAAGCCGAATTCAGTTCGGTTCGGTTTTGGTTATAACCGAACAAACCGAATTTAATCGTTTTAACCGTATTCAGTAAAATTCAACCAAATTCGTTTTTTTCTTCAAACTTTTTGTCTCCAGCTTGATTTCCAAGGCAAAACCTGTTAGAAGAGTACAATTATAAACAAAAATAGAGCAATCTATTAAAAAGAACAATTATAAACAAACAAGAACAAACCAAACAATGATAAACAAGCATATTATATATGTAATCCAAATCCAAAACAAGAACGTATGACACAGATTCATTTACAGCTTGAATATCTCATAAAAAGAACATATACTTGTTCCAAATAAGATGCCTCAAAGGTAGGGAGCCTCATTTGCTAAACAACAGAGTTTTGAGAAATTTTAAAATACTGATATACATGAAACCTGAGTTAACTTAATTATAACGAGTTAAAACCGAAAATCTTAAACTAAACCACTACGACAGGCAGGTGTACCTATCAATTGTAGAATAGCTAATGAAAGTTCGGATATCGAACCAACGAGACACTTACTTGACGAAATAAGATTAGAAAATGATTTAAAACAAAGAGGGGGGTTTTTGAATAAAAATGACAATTATTGAATTAATTAAACTAATTATCCTAATTGAATTAGTAAAAGCCAATTCAACTAATATTAAATCCTAAAAACAAATTAACAAAGTTAATTAAAAGAAATGATTTACAATTTTAGAAAATCTTAAACAATTGGGAAAACTCTACTTAAGTTAAATTCCTGTTTGTGATTATTGAAACTATTGACTTTGTTTGACACAATGGAACTAGGATCTTAAACAGCAAAACTTAGGTAACCTAATGGATTCTGAATCAATTACCAGATGTAACCGACTAAGAAAACCTAATCTTGCAATAAACACACTAGTTAGTTGAATCACCTCCCGGATTTTTCCAGCAACACTTTTGTACTCAAATGAACAAGTCACATTCCTGATTTTCTTGTTCCAATACACCAAAGATGCAAGAAGTAATCTTAAAATGTCCATATAATACCAAGACTTTCAAAGAAACATCCCTTCCGGGTAGTAATAAGAAACCCTTAATGCTAAAGATCACCCGACAAGTCTATCACTAGAGCTGGCAAGATGGGCGGGTTGGGTGACGGGTCAGGATGGGTTCGGGTCAAGATGGGTCATTTTAGAAAAATGGTCAGTTTGGTTCGGATCAGAACGAGTATTCTCAAAAAAAGACACGGGTCGGAAAGGGTCGGGTTAAAAAATGGCCCAACTTATAAAAAAATTGTAAACAAAACAATAATAACCTGAAATATATTGATCGAGCATGTACAGACTATCTTTTCTTTACATAACAAAACTAATATTCTTGAAACTTCAACACCATAATATTCTCAAAATTAATAATATCCTATATTATGAATTTCTTTTTCTGCAGCGTTGATCCTAAACCTTCAGCTCCATATCACAAAATAACCTCCAGCTTAATATTCACAAATGCATTTTATGGTGTTGAAGTTTCAAGAATATTAGTTTGTTATCCTTGTATAAAGTTCATCTTTCTAATATTTCTAATCTAATTGTAACCCATTTACTTTTCTTATAAGAAGTTTTAGGTTGATCTCATATAAAACAAATATTGCTTTGAGTTGGGCAAGGGGTTATCCTAGTTATAAGTTTCATCCAGGACACGTGAGTCTTGTCATCACACTCTGTTCTTCAAACGCAAAGTTGATCTATTTATCAAGATGATCACGGGTGACTAAGCGTTTACCGTTAAAAAAAAAGTTCTTCATTTATTTTGTATAACAGCCACATTAAGTCCCCATTTTGTAATCATAAATCAGAATTATGCTTTTGTAAGCATATAGTTTTTGTCTTTGATCCCAAATAGCCAAACTTATAACCAATAATCATTTAGGTTATTTTCTTTTCTAATAGAAATGTTAGAAAGTAAGTGCCTTACTAGTTATATTTGTTTAAAAATGTTCAATAATCAAATTAATTTATTTTCTTTACTAATAGAAATGTCGGAAAACAAGACTTTACTAGTCATATTTATTTAAAAATCTCGTGAATATTGAAAATATGGGTAGATCTAAATATATGTATACATGCAATTACACATATACACGTATATGTATATACATATATAGTGATTCATTATATTAAGAAACAACAAGTTATAAATAACTAAAACAACCAAATTTATAACCACATGATTTAGGTGGTATTAGTAATTTTCCTTTAAATTATGTGAAGTTACAATTTTACCTTTAAACTTCTTGTTCGACATAGTTCATTTAGTTTTCAAGTAACAATTTTTCTTAAATGAACATTTCTCTACACACATAGGAATTGTAACTAAATATAATTCATACTTTTTAAATTATATCTTAATGGTAAATATATAACCAAATGCAACAAGATGATTGTCAAGACACTGAGATTGAAACAACTTACAGATTCGTGTGAATCTGTGAGTACTAACCAAGAAATCAAAAAATACAGATTTAAATGATTCTAATTTATTACAATTCAATCTAAAAAACAATGACTCAAACCCTAGATTCGATAAGAATAAAACAACCAACTACATTGACTTCTCAAACAAGTCTAATGCAAAACAAAACTGAGATCATTAATGAAAAACACTACAAAGAAACCCTAGACGATGATAGAGATAATAGAACTCGTTTAGAGCTAAAAATGAAAACCCTTAGTCTTCTCTAATTCTCTTCATCTGTCTTCCCCCCTTGTATGCTACCAGATCCATTTATCAAATAAGTCCATCAGTCTCCAGCCTCATTCAATCAAGCCCACAAATAGAAGCCGAAGTCCAAAACCAATATTCAAACAAGCACACAAACAAAAACAAAATAACTATAAGTATATATATATATAAAGCAAGATTATAAAATTGAAAGATAATATATTTTTAACAATGATGCTATTTGTCAATCTTATTCTTTTAATAAAAAAAATAGGTATTTTAAACTTTGCTTGTCCCAAAAAGTTTACCCCTTTGCTTTTAAAACTTTAATAATTTTGTATACAATGAAATATTTTTATAAAGACTACAACATTGTACTCATAATATTTTTGTCTTTAATTCGGTTATAGTTTGGGCAATTTTTAAAATTTTTTTCGGACGTTTGTATCTACATCAATGTAAAATAATTTATAAAATAAACAGTCATTTACAACATATAAATACATAATTTACATTAATGTAACAAAGTATAACATAAACAATACGTCACGACTGGCTGTTCCCCTGACCCAGCAAACCTGTCCAGCTCGGTTTATCTTTTTCGCAAGCTCTGGTTAGCGGCTCTGAATAACTGACCAAGAGATCGCATCATTTAAAAAATATATATGGGTTTGTGCCTTGTGGCCTTGTGGGTCAACTATAGCAGATTAACAACCCGCAGCCCACGAAGACTCAAAGGCTGATTTTTAGAGCCTAAGCAGTTGAAAGTAAAACTCTTTATTTAGATGGGCCTAGAATAGAGGAGTAAAAACTGTAAAATGGTGGTCACGAAAAAACTCGACTGAACGAAGTAGATGGGGGCTAAAAAACGGACCCAAAACCGGCAACACGAACCGTAACCGTTCATACCTGAATGGATGGGTACAAACGAGTCCGGTTTTTTGACAAATTAAAACCGAAACCGGAACAGGGAAAACCTGAACTGGTTCAACCTGTACCCGGCCAAAACCCGAATCGGAACCGGTCGAAACCCGGAACTGGAACTGGAACGGGGGTATTGGCTTTGTTGACCGGAACATGAATCGATTGGAACCGGATCCAAGAAAAACCCGATTTGCGCACCTCTAGAACAAAGTAACAAGTGTGCAAAAGATCCTATGGCAGTATGGCTTATCCATAAGATGATTAATTAACAAATGATAACTCACCACCTACAACAAATACATGAATTTCGTAAACATAATTTTATAAGGGTTATTAGATTTAAATATTCCCAACTTTGACCTATTGGCCGGCAATACTCTCAACTGAGAAAATGTTTACTCGCACTCCCAACTTTCAAAACATTTTCCACTGGCACTCTAAAACATGATTTGTTTGATGACGTGCCACCTGTTTTGAAGTGCCACTGGAAAATGTTTTGAAAGTTGGGAGTGTCAGTAAACATTTTCTCAGCTGGGAGTATTGTCGGCCAATAGGTCAAAGTTTGGAGTATTTAAATCCAATAACCCATTTTATAATTAGTTGTTAACTAAGGCCTGTTTGGGATTGCTTATTTAACCTTAAAAGAACTTTTTGTTAAAAGTGCTTATTAAGTTATGTCATTTTGAAATAAAGTTTTTAAAAATGTGTTTAGATTGGCTTTTTCAAAATAAAAGTTTAAAATGACAAAAAATGACATTCTTTTATTGACATCATTTTAAGGTTATTGGTAAAGGGTAAATTTGTATTTTATGTAAATATGTCATAAGTCATTTTGAAAAGTTAGAACTTTTAGCTTTTGAAAAACAACTTATTACACTCATACAAGAAGTCATTTTTAAAAGTCCTTTTAATTTTAACAAACAACTTAAGTCATTTTTGGATAAAATCCCAAAGAACGTCTAAATTAATATTTTGAGTCAAATGCATAATTAATGAAACATACTATTGTATACTAATCTAATTAATCTCATATGGCTAAAAAAATAAAAGCCAAAATGATTAGGGACTCATTAATCATTGTGAGTTTTATATTTAAAATAAACATTTTTTTAGAAGATAAAAGAATGAACATGTGTATTTTTCTTGGAATCATTTATTAAAATAGTAAGATAATTGAAGTAAAAAACTATAATATTATTTTTTTTCAACTTGTGTTTTTCAAAAAATTTGTATATAGTTGAACGTTTTGTTAAATAATTGTGCTAAAACCATTATTTTTATATAAAAGTATTTGCTATTATTGTATATAAAGAAAAATATTAAATAGTTAGTAACAAAACTTTATAAAAGTATTGTTTTATATATATATATATATATATATATATATATATATATATATATTTTATTTTGAGATAGGTTCAAATACAAAATGAGATTTTTGTAAAAATGGTAAAAACCAACCATGTGTTGACACGTTTATTAATAATTAATTATAATTAAAGTGCAATTTAGTCAAGTTAAGTAGCAGATTTCATAATCCTTTAGTTTAGGAAAGATTGTAATTCAGTTAAATAAAATTATATCATTTCAAAAATTCATTGATTAACTATCGGTTATCAAGTTATACCTCAAACAATAAAGCAACCGTTCATAAATCGGTATTGAGTTTCACGATTCAATCATAAATTGAATGGATGATTTCGAACAAACACAAGATACGAATGAAGATCATGAAAATAGTGGCATTTGTTCATATTTGATTCAATTTTTAATTTTAATTACTGTCTGTAGAATGAATATTCATAAATCGTTTCTAAGTATTTCGATTCAAAAAAATTTGTCAACATGTATATGGTTATATATATGTGTTGATATATGCTAGCGTGTGCTAATAACACATATTAACACATAGCACAACAAGCAAAAGAGTTTGCTAACAGGTATATAATTATGTGTATGTACTGATATATGTTAACATGTACTAATAACAAATATTAGCACATAGCAAAACAAATAAAAAAAGTTTATAATTATGTGTATGTGGTGATATATGCTAACATGTTCTAATAGCACATTTAGCACATATCAAAACAAACAACCAACTTATTCCTGGATATTCATAACTGACTATCTCAAATTTAAAAAGAGAGTGATGTCAGCAAATTAGATTAATGGAAATTCTTTTATGCCCTTATTTCGATTTTAAATAAGTAATTAATTATTATCATGCCATTGATTCATTTAGAACTATTGATGACAACACATTAATGGTAAAGATCATTTTTTCATTATTTTACAAAACTATTATTTTTACTCATTTTATTTCTTCGTTAAGACTACTTTAAGAAACCTAAACCATGAAAGTTTGAAACCAAATCATTGATGACGGTTTTGTTTGATTTTACATTTTAACTGTTCAGTTTCGTCCTTAACTAATAATTTTTTTTACCAATTGTTTGTCTTGCGATTTTTAAAAGGCATAAAAGCGAACCGTAAACACCTATATATATATATATATATATATATATATATATATATGCAAGAATTAGGAATAAAAGGCAAGAATAAAAATATAAATTGAAAACGTGCAGTGGTAAGCAATGTTTTAAAAATCGGTTTGAACCGGCTGGTTCAACAGAATGCTGTCAATTAATCCGGTACGAAACACACTTGTATTATGCAAGTTCATTCGATCGATTGTGCCGGCGGTTTAATCCGATTTTACTAGTAAAACCGGTATTTCCGGTTTAAAAAACACAAAATTTAGGTTTTTAAGCGATTTTCGGCTTTTAAGCGATTGTGAACTTGATGTGTTTAACACGTCAATGTCATAATCATATTATGCACTTTTATTTTAAAAAAAATTATTAGAATTTGAGTACTTTTAGATTGTTTTGATGAATTTGAGTACGTTTTGAATTGTTTTTGGATGATTTTTTATACTTTTTTGAAACTTATTTGAGTATAAATTGTATTTCTGTAGAATTTTATGGTTAATTAGTGTGTCCAGTTGAACCGTCTGCTATAACCCGGTTTCCGGTTCAACTTGTTGAACCATTTTAGAGCCAAATCCGATTCACATAAAATACTGGGTTTTAAACATTGATGTAAGCAATACACAATGGTTAGACAGGACGGGGGATGATAATCGAGGGCACGCGTAGGTTTGATTTTGTTCGAGGAAGACAGTGCCACTGGCACTGACGAGAGGCTCACGGTCCCAGTCGTCTACATCGATCGACTACTTCACCCCCCACAAACTATTTTACGTTGTAAATAAATAAAAACAAATACTCATTTTGACTTGTATATATAAACTTTATTTACCTTAATTACGTGCCCTGTTACCTTTCGTTAGAATCAAGTGTTATAATTACTCATATCCCATTTTCACCCTCTTAAAAGCCTTTTTTAACTAAAAATAAATATATTGTTTGTATATTAAAATCCCTATCATCAAATTTGGTAATAACAATAAACTAGTGGGTTTTCCGCACATTGTCGCAGATCTTCGACCACGATTTCGCATATCAAATAATCAAAACGTAATTATTTATTGTTACTCTGACATAAAGCTAAATGGTAGCTGTTGTAAATGTGTCCATTTAGACGAAATGAGTATTAGATCATAATAGCATACTCCTAAGAAATACACACTCAAATGTAAACACAAATTATTGAATCATAAAACCAAACCATAATTTTTTTACGTTTTCTAGTTATTATTGCTATTTGAACATTATTATTTAACTATTTAGAAATATTTAATTATTATTTAACTTTTGGTATTATTTAAATATTATTATTAGGTAAACATTATTATTAAATCTAAATAGTTTGTGAAATAATTGGGATCAAAATGATATAAACGATAAAAATACTCGATGATGTACGGACATGCTAACCTATGACAAACCCAAACTTCTCCTCAGGAGGATAGATGGGGCGATTCAGGTGAGATCCAATGTAGATCCAACTTTCGATTCACTCGTGGGATCCGGGCGGTCCGGGGGGGACCACCGTGGCTCCTCTCTTCTCGAGAATCCATACATCCCTTATCAGTGTATGGACAGCTATCTCTCGAGCAGTATAGCCGGTCCTCTAAGCAAAGGTTACCTAAATAGCTTCTTCTAACCACTCCCTAGTTCTCTTTCATCGATTGATATGGGAATAGCAAGCAACCCCTCAACTTCTATTATAGGGAATCAGACTCTATAGCGCCACTTCTTTTTCTTTTCACTTCTTTTCTATCACTTAT
The DNA here is from genome assembly GCA_009363875.1 of Mikania micrantha. Taxonomy (NCBI): domain Eukaryota; kingdom Viridiplantae; phylum Streptophyta; class Magnoliopsida; order Asterales; family Asteraceae; genus Mikania; species Mikania micrantha. The sequence goes on from CM018690.1 coordinate 43,844,153, forward strand.
GCCTTTTCTCAACTTTAGTGTGAAACCTGCCTAAGGAAAGAAACTTGAGGTAAGAACATAGATAAGAAAAGGATGCGAAAGCTACTGACTATAAAGAGTAAGGATGCTTTAGCTACTTCCTATATATAGTCAGGATGTGAAAGCTACTAACTTATATTAGAGTTTGCTTCCTTTAGCTGACTTATCAGAGATCGAGAGAATTGCCATAAAGTGAAGACAGAAACCACGCAACACCCACATTCAACAATAAGAGTATGAGTCATATAGGTATAGGTTAGCCTTTCCTTCCTCTGGTCATGTGTAATAGCCGGAGGGTAGAATTCGTATTTGTCTGTCTGCAGTCCGTATGTAGGTATGTCCAGTGGTCCAGCCTGTCGGTCAGTTGATAGTTTGACCGAAGCCATGAAGGTACCTTCCTAAACTGAGATTGAAATCTAGTTTCAAAGCATTTTTTTATCACTTTCTTTTGGAAAGAAAGTATGTTCAAGGAAGTCAATATGTCATGGTTGCAGGAGTCTATTCATCGCATATAGACTGCAGGGACATCGTGCGTGGCATAACCATCGAGTTGAAGTCGAGACCTAAAAGATCGAATGGAACAGTACATAGACAAGTCAATCTCTTATGAATGTGAAGGTAGTCCCTTCATTTTTCATTACTAAGAAGGTATTCATCCAGCAAATAACAATAAAGTAAAAGTGACCAAGATGCAAGGGAAAAACTTTTGTTTCACATTTCCTTCAAGTAGACGACAAGTTTTAAATCTTAATGCAGGCATTCCTCCCTCACATGCATTTGCAACAGATTCTGACTAAGACCGGTAATCCCCATAGACACGGCCATTCTCGGCATCTTCACTGTTGCCCCTCTTCTCAAAGCCTTTCGAAATGTCAATGTGCCATTTTCTTCTTTCCTCGGGATACTATTGGCTTACTCTTCTTTTCCTCAGCTTCAGCACCATAACTAAGAAAGGGTTCCCGTGAAGTAAATCATCGCACCTACGGTCCAACCAATTGGGAGAGAATCAATAGATTCCTTTTCGGGAGCGATTCATCCTTCCCGAACGCAGCATACAACTCTCCGTTGTACTGCGCTCTCCAAATGTGCCTGTTCCCCCTTCTTCCTTACCATGGCAAGTCTTTGTGAGAATTGGGAGTTCCTATCGTAATGCATGACTACCTAACAGGGGGATTCACTGCAAATACTACCTTGGCTCATTATTGCCGAGATAATGGTCTACTTCTTCACATCCACCGCGCAACTGCTGCTCCCCTCAAAGACGATCAAGGGGCCTATCTTGGTGGAAAGTCCCGTCCATGGGGCGTAATCTGACCCTTTGTCTCACAGGCTCGGAAAGCGCCTTGTCGGCTGCAGGAGTGAAATCTTTCATAGATTGGGTGCAGGAATCTCTCCCCCTTTCTGTTTATGGATAGAAAGAATCTCTCCTTAGGAGAGTCTTTTATGAGTTGTATGCGATTATTTGGCTCCGAAATTTTGTAGAAATGTTTGTGACGTAATTGCGATCAAATCTATGTTTTCGATGCCCTATTTTTAGAGCCGGTTAGTGTTTTATTGAAGCGGTTAGGTGGCAAACAAACTATTGGAAGCTTTTGAAGCGGTTTTGGAATATATTTGTAGTCCTTTGAAGCGGTTTTCCATATTTTTTTCTGCTGTCGGAAACTTTTAAATCGGTTTAGAATATATTCGTAGTACACTCACACGGAGTAGGGGTACGGTTTAAACGGTTTATTCGGTTCGGGTTAAACGATTTTTCAATTTTTTTACCTCAACCGAAAACCGAACCGAACCGTATTCAAGATTAGCCAAACCGAACCGAATTCAACCAAATTCAAATCGGTTCGGATTCGGTTAAAAACCAAACAACCCGAATTAAACCGTTTTCAACCGTATTCAGTCAAATAACACATAATTTGCTCATGATATTAATTAGCTCCACAATTTGGATTACATACAAGCACCATTGCACAATAACAAATAATTAATATTCAGATCTATCTAAAATAGTAAAAAAGCAAACAAATATGTTAAGAAATAGCGGTGGCCGGTGGGTGAACTATGAACACATACAGGAGGAAACGGGCGCATACTGCTAGTCCTTAAACCCTGCTGTCGGAGGGTTTTAGAGTATAGACAAGCATAGACCGGAGGAGACGAGTGCCCCTTGGTAGAGACGAGTCTAGAACGAAGGGCTTTAGATCGAGTAGAAATGAACAGTGTTTTGAAAACCGGACCAGCCGGTCGGACCGGGAACCGGTGGGTGGACCGGTCCGGTTAAGGGTCTTGAACCGTTTTTGGATGAACCGGCCGGTCGGACCGGTGGTTGAACTGGTTTTTTGATTTTTTTATTTATTTTTGATTTTTATATATATATATATTTATAAAATGTTTATAAAATCATCCGGTTCTTAAATCCGGTCCGACCTCTGACCAGTAACGAGACCGGTTCGACGTCCGGTCCGGTTATGCAAACATTGGAAATGAGGCGGCCGGAGGTTTTAGATCGGTTTCTTCAAACGACAAATTAGGCGATGGCTTGTGCGGCTGAAGGGGTGAGGCTGAGTTTGAAAGGAAGCAGAGGCTGACTTTGAAGCACCGGACATTCGGACAAACAGAGAACGTGGCTTTTGAGGGGAATTAGGGCATTTGGGGTTTTATTAGGATGTTAAGATAAATAAAAAATAATATATTTAAATACTAATTCGGTTTAAATGGTTTAAACCGAATAACCGAATTCCAAAAAATGTTAGAACCGAAAACCGAATCTGTAATACGGATACGGTTTAGAACCGAACCGAAAACCGAATTCGCAATTCAGTTCGGTTTATTTCGGTTACGAATACGGTTTGGATAACGGTTTTAAACAGTTTTCAATTATTCTGAACACCCCTAACACGGAGGGGAGAAGGTCATTTATTGGAGAGGTTTTGAATATTACAATAATTTGACTCTTCACTAGTGATTACCTTTCTAAAATGTATATATAATATAATAATACAAAATTAACAAATAAATAAATTGCAGAATAGCTATAAATTTATATATAAACTTGACAACTTTTCGATTCTTTTGACCATTTCAATAAAAAGTAGCAATTCGTTTAAAGTTGGGGATTATCAAAAAAATTGCTATTTACCATTTTAATAACTTCACAATTCGAATAAAAGTAATTATAAAAATCTCAAACTTAGCGTTTTCAACTTTCACGACCTATTTACTTATCGGTCAATCTTGACTCGAAACAAGATATATAAGTTGATTCGAGTAAACAATTAATATTGTATTTTATGTTAAAATGGGTTGCACTATAGCTAGTAAAATATGTAATACTTTAACACATTACGAGTCAAAATTGATAATAAAAGCTATGTGAATAAAAAAACATTAAAATTGGAAAAAAGTATAAATAATATCATGTTTGAGGAGACATGGACTTAATACCCTCTCCAACATAAAAGTACCTTTCGTGGCTAAAATTTGGGTTATGTGATATTCACATCCATCTCACACTCTTTACTCCCATTATACGTTTCGTCTAAGCCTATATGACAAGGACAATTGTTGTTTGTGAGAATCTTTTTGTGTCAATGATTGGACTCCTATACGCATCATAGGCGTATACGGGGACCTATAGGTGTCGAATATTGGGTGTAAGAGAGGGTTATACGCCTCATATAAGCTTCTACGAGACGTATAATATAGTTGGGTTGTTCAAATAAAAAGGTAGAGTTACATGCTGCGTTAGAATTTAAGTCCTGACGTGAATAAAATATGGGTTTTATGTTGCGTTAGACCACTCCCATTCATAACCAACCAACCAAAACTATTCCATAAAATATTAGTTTCTCTCTCTTTCATACATACAACCAACCAAACTTAATTTTTTCACTTTCATTCACAACCAACCCAACCTAATAATATTACCAATCACAAAAATACACATGGCATAAAAAAACTTGTTTAATAATATTATAATGACCAACCAATGGTTTGTGAACCAACTTGGTTGTGGCTTTTTAATCAATTTTTCTTTTTTTTTTTTAGTTTTCGGCAAACAACCAAACATTCAAGTCATGAATGAGAGTGGTCTTAGGAGGTTTTCTATCACATATGGTGGGTTTCCTCCTGTTGAGTGTGGATATGATTGAGTGGGTGTACGACCCGTTAGTGATCCAAATTGTCTTTAAAAAAAATAAAAATAATCAAGCCCTAGAATTTTAGTCCATTTATGATGATGCAATCATAACCGTATCATAAGTCTTGTGTACGTTTTATAGCTTTGTTGAACCTTTATTGGAAAGGTTCAGATGAAGTGATAAACTATTTTCGGCAGAATATAGTACACCTTTTTTGAATGTAAAATCTTAAATATCGTTTTTACAACAAAATGTTCTTTTTTATATATTATTGTTTTAAGTAATATAAACACAGTCACCGGGACTCACCGCTTCCGGGCCTAACATTTGTATAAAGAAGTTGATGCCATTACTCGAAAACAAAGTTGTCTGCTCTCGAAAGAGTTCCTTCGGTCTACTTGGATGATTTTTTTTATTTTATTTTAGATTACTTGTAACTTTAAAATATATCATTTTTAATATATTGTTGCTAAATACTCTTTTTTTATGTGACAAATGTAGTTAGGTCAAATTTATTTTAAAATGTTTGATATAAGTTCGACCCGACTTATTTTAATAAAACTATGTAGGCAAATAAATAGAAAGAGTAAGTTCAAAGGTATAAAAGAAAATAAAATACAATTAATATTATTTATAATTGTATAATATTAAAATTTTAATACAAATCTTCAAAGTCTCACGACCGACCATGTTGAACAGGCGGGTGCTCTGTTTAAGAAAATATATTAATTTTTGTTACCAACAGGGCTTTTTTCTAACGGTAATCTATAACTTTTTGAATGGAAGGTTATGGGTTTAAAACCCTACCAAAGTATATTGAACCTTAGGGAATCAGGAGTTTTCAAATGGTTTGGATTCAGGTGTTGCCACATGATCCGGATTCCAAGTCTTCGGTTTCAGTAGTGATATCTCATATCCTGAGTTCAGGTATTGGTCCAAAAAAAATTAATTAAGTTTTGTGACATGTCTTATTGTGATTGGTTACAACAAAGGCAGATCAACCATGTTTGACTGAAACATGAACGGGATGCCACGATAAGATAGAAACTAAAGATAACAAATAGCAAGCAAAATTAATTATTATATTTTCTTAAACAGGATTGAAAACTTCAGTGCCGAAAACTCTCACGAAACAACCTCTCTGTCACATTAGAGTAGGGGTAAAAGTATGTGTTTGTCTCTCCCCCAAACCCTACAAAGTGCGATTACACTGGGTACGTATTTTATTTTTTTAAACAGGGGCGTTTCATGCGGGTGGTGCTCTAGCGTTGTAAATCTGTTGACGGTAAAAAAATATGATGCTGCATGGGAGATGGTACCCCCAGAGTAACAATATTATGGTCAATATCTGTTGTATTGTATGCATTAGTAGTTGTACCACAGCTTACATAATCAATCTTTGGCTCAAATTGCTCCAATGCTTTGATTTGTAACCTCAAAAACTTGAGATAATTTGCAGCTTCATCGAGCATGGAGGCTGTATCCATCTTATTTCCACCGGGTACCAGTTTCTGCAAAACCCTAATTCTTTCACTCACCCTCTCCCTCCGTTTCCGTGCCGCCACCGTCTGCGGGTCGCTTGATATCCTCACGTTTTTCCGCCGTGGCTTTTCCGTCGGCTCCTCGTCGTGGAAACTCACCGGACGGAATGCTGCCGTTCTGTATATCATCTCCTTCATCTGTGCAATGGCCTCGGAATCTGTCTCGTCGGATTCCGACGTCGATTGCCGGAAATTTATAGTGGATCGAACTGGATCCGATCTGGGTTTTTTGGATCTTGGAGGGTTGTCGTTGTGAAACCAGAAACTGCTGGTCGGGTTTTTCTCCGGTGAGTTTTGACAAGCATTGTCGTCATCTGTTTCTTTCGTGACGGAATCTTCCGATGAGTGTTGATGTAAGCAATCAATGGTGACAGCCGACTTTGGATACCAATATAGACTAGCAGAATCGAAACTTGAGGTTACATTAATGGAATCCAGGCTCGCCGGAGCTAACTGATTATACCGGTCGGTGATGGATGTTATCGGACTTGAACTTATGGTTGAACCGAAGTCTTGGATTGGGTTCAAGAAGATATTTTCTGAACCAAATATGATGCTTTCTTGGGTGGGTTGTTGATAATGATTGATGTTATTCCTTGGGAACATGTTTCTTTCCCAACCCAAATCTGCCATAATCGTTCTGATTTTCTATAAAATTTCAACAAAATGAAACTATTTGACTAACAATTGACGCAGGTCAATGACTCTTTGAACCAGAGTTAGTGAAATCTTGAACACCAATGACATTTAAGCGTATGCAAATCAATGATTTTGCCGAACAATTAAACGGATCGATCAAACAATCATGTGATTATCCAAACTTATGGATCTAGAGTACATGCAATTGGAAAAAAAAATAATCCTAAAGAGTATGAATGCTAGAAGAACACAATGCAGAAATCAAAGAATAGATGAGACTTTGTGTTTTTGCACGGATGCTCGATCAATGATGATGTAGGTTGTATATATATAAGGTTATAAGCACTACGGAGAGAGAGATTGGGACAACTTTAAAGTTGGAAGTTATAATAAAATAAAATAAAACAAAACGATTTCTATTTTCTAATGAGAATGCACACTATAGGTCTATTACCTGCTCATAAACTACATATATACTTTTTTTTTTACGGCGAATGTCTCAATCGTGTAAACCCACTGTTTCCAGTCCATGTCACCAAGGTCTAGTTACCTGGACTCCCATGAGCTACCACAACCACCACAGGAGAAAACCCCACTGGGAAAACCTTCTGACCCCCCTCAGACCTCCTTTTACTGCGAGAGGGATTTAAACCCAAGACCTCCCATTTAAAAGAATCTTGGGGTACCATTGATGCAATGTCTCATTGATTGCTAGGATACATGATTGCTAGGATTTACATTTTTCAAAAAGATATTAATCTTTGCTAGTAGTCTTACTTTTACATTAAAATTAAACGTACAGGTAAAATATTAACAACATGAAGTGAACATCTAGGCCTGTAAATGAACCGAACGAACACGAACAGAGCATGTTCATGTCTGTTTGTTTAACTTTAACCGAACAAACGATCAAACACGAACATTTTAACGAACGGGGATTTCTTGTTCACGTTCGTTCGTTAAGAAAATTCATGTGTTTGTATTCGTTCATGTTCGTTCGTTAACAGTATAAACGAACAGTTCACGAACATAGACGAACATAAGTAATCAAACATAAATGAACCTAACTAAGCAAACATAAACGAACATAACTAAAGAAACAAAAACATACATAATTGAATACATATAGTTAAACACATATGAATGAACACGTGGGGTCCAAACTTGCATTAGTATTAGCTTATTTCAGTTAATAAATTCATTAAAATTTGGGTAAAATAAAAATGGCAAAAGCATGTTAGTTTATAAAAAAGACTAATATATCATTGATTTATTCATAAAAATAAACGGACAAATATAAACGAACATAAATGAACGAACATAAACGAACGTTCACAAACGTAAATGAACGAAGGAGGCATGTGTTCATGTTCGTTCATTTAGTTAAATGATCAAATTTTTTTGTTCGTGCTCGTTTATTAATAAATAAATGAACATGAACGAACTTTTTACTGAACGATCAACGAACGGCTCACTGAACGTTCGGTTCATTTACAGCCTAAGAACATCAGCCTTAATAGAGCCTTCTTTTTATAACTTAAAACGTTCAATCCATGTTACTCGTTCACAAGTTATGTGGCCATTCGTGTGTGACAGATGCCTAGACGAGCATGATACATGCACGACTCAACTCTATGCCAAGTAATACTAGGCTCACACATCAAACAAGACAAACCCAAAATTGAAATATTATATTTTGATGAAAATCGAAGTCATATAGTTGTTGAATGTTTCATGTACATTGTGATGCTACTTTATCTGGGTAATAATTTGTTGTTCTCAAAATATCGTTTCATTCTGCATTGTGATACTACTTTATCTGTTTTTTAACAACAATATTTTCCTACTTCTACTACCAAATTATTTCCAATTATTCTCTTCTTGCTTTGACTAGATTTAACCCAAAACCTTTTTTTAAGAGACAATACTTCTATCAAGTAAGCTAGTCTCTTATTGAAAAGAAAAAAAAGTAATTAGTAAGAGGCTAAAATGAACCACTTAGTACGAACAAAATATAACATGGAACAACATAAAAACGTCAACTAATTGTATGCTTTAATAATGGACATATAAAGGCTAATAGAGACCAAAACCACCGGCAGCTAGATTGAATGAACAAATTAACCAGAAAAACACACCACTTTCGTGACAAACTTTTTGCAACGCAAACTGAAATAAGACATTTATATATACGCTGCCTAAACCTGGCAAATCCTGCCCATCCTCTAAATTGTGGATTCGTATGGATACTTATAAGACTACTATCATCCATAACTTATTAACTTAAACTATTCATTAAACTTCACTTTGAAACCAAGTTAAACTTTCTGAATCGACCCAAAGAAGAATACAAGTATAGATGCTCACGAGTCACGGCATATAATACGTGCGTGGTGGAGCCCTTATGGCTTTTTCAGGGATGCTCATGGGCTCATGGCATGTTGCAGTTTTCATGTGTAAAGTTCAAGTCAGAATGAAACACTAACCATCACAATCAATGTTTTCAGAACCGGACCGGACGTCTTACTGGTTACTGGTCGGACCGGTCGGACCGGTTAGACCGGATTCACGAACCGGGTGACATAATAAATATATAAAAAATTTCAAAAAAATTATATAATTATAATCACATTTAAACAAACATAATTACTATTCACACAAACATAATCAGTTTTTTAAAAAAAACACAAGGTTTGATTGTAATGTTATATTTTTTGGATTTTGGTTTAAAAAAAAAACTTTTTTCTTATCCCACATAGGTTCACACCTCTTTTCCTTCCTAACTTTTCATCCCACATTGATGAGAGTACAAGCAGAACCTTCATCCCATCCCTATAAAAAGAAGAGAGGAGGGCACCCTTTGTATGAAAAAAGCTACCATTTCAACCCCTTATTTGGTTTTAACAGTTTATTTTTTAGATTTTAGATTTTTTTTTAAAAAAAACAAAAAAAACTAAAACCGGTCCGACCAGTCACTCGGATGGGCCGGCCGGTTCTCCTCCGAGCGGTTCGCCTGCTAATTTTGGGCCGGTTTAGTGGCCGGTTCTAGTCCAGTCTGGTCCAAACAACATTGATCACAATTCATAACCCACTCCTACCACTAATTATCACTACACTTCACTTTATAATGCTAACAATAATTATCATAATAGTTTTTTTTGAACGGCTTGGTACAGCGACATACAAGACGAGATTTTAACCGTCCCCTCGGATTGACGCTCTGAGGCGTACGCACGAGCCCATCCAGAAGGAACCTCACAACTGGGTAAATCCCTTAACCTTGCCTTAGCAAATATGCTTCGGCCCGGATTCGAACCCAAGATCTCTCATATAGAAGTTAAGGGGTTACCATTAGATTAGAAGTCTAGAGGTCTTTTGGTAATTATCATAACAGTTAAAGTAACTAAATGAATAATCCATATAGCATATCCACATTCAAATTATTAATTGTAATTAATTTTAATAGCATATATATATCAAAATTTCGTTTAATATTTTGGAATTGTTTTTATAATATCTATTTAATGTTTTCTTATTCAGCATATTTAATTCACGAGATACTAACACATACGTGTATTTTGGATATGTTAAAAATAAATTTTTACTTAAAAACAAAAAAAAATTTATAATGTGTTTTTTTATTTTTATACTGTGTTTTTACAGTACAATATAGTTAAATATACTGCCAAAAAACATAAATTAACGGCACCTCAATCACACAACATATGGTTCCCACTTCCTATTCCATCACATTTTATTGTTTTGATGTGTAAACTTTATTTTCATTGTACTAGAATAGTCCAACCTCTCATTTATTATCAATATTATTAACATACATACACACAAATACATGCATACATACACACATTTATATGAAGAGGATCAGATGTTAACATGCTTATTACGTTAATCGAATAACTACATCTTATTACTTTGAGGCCCATACTACAGTAAATCTAAAAATGTCAAATGCTGACACGTGCATTAATTATTAATTATAATTGAAGGGTAATTTAGTTAAGTTAAGTAATAATGTAGATTTGATAATCCTTTAATTAAGGAAAGATTGTTGTTCAGCCAATAAGATTATATTATTTTTAAAATTCATCGATTAACAGTCAATTATTAAGTTTTACCTCAAACAATCAAGCAAACGTTCATACATAAATCATTTGTGAGTATTTCGATTAAAAAAAATTTGTTAACAGGATATTGTTATCTATATGCGGTGATATATGATATCATGTGCTAATAACACATATTTACACATAGCAGAACAAACAAAAAAGATTGTTTCAGGCATATAATTATGTATAATGTATATGTGCTGATATATGCTAATATATACTAATAACACGTATTAGCACATAGGAAAACATACAAAAAAGTTTATTAACACGTATACGATTATGTGTATGTGCTGATATATGCTAAAATGTACTAGTAGCACATATCAACACATAGCAAAATAAACAGCCACATCTTCGTAACTGATTCTCTCCTATTTAAATGGAGAGTGATGTTAGCAAATTAGATTAAGAAATTCCTTTTATGCCCTTATTTCCATTTTAAACATCATATTAATTACTATCATGCCATTGAATCTTTTATAACCGTTGATGATAACACATTAATGGTCCAGATCGTTTCTCATTATTTTTACAAAACTACCAATTTGTACAATAACCTTACTATATATATATATATATATATATATATATATATATATATGTGGATTTATTCTAATAAGGGAAGTTATTTTTATGTCATTGGAACATGTGGTTGGAAATAGTTATCTTAATTCTTACTAACATTGTTTCTCAATTGAACATTTCTATCTCTCTCTCTCTCTATATATATAATTTAATATTTATATATTTACACAAAGTCCCAATAACCTATAATCAATCTGACAAATAAACCAATTTTTCATTTAAAAAAGAGCATGATGACCCGACTCTTTGACTCCAAAAAAAACCTAAAACTAAGAAAACATCGTATCTTCACACAAAACAAAATTTACTCTAGTAAAATGACAACCTTTAACCTCTTATTAGGAAAGTAATAAATCTACAAACGGACCAATTGCTCTTTGGTCCTTCCTATACAAATATAGTTGTAATATAATCTTTTGACTAGCTCTTTTAACACCTTTTCAAGCAATATTTTGAAAACTATATCTCATAATTCAACTTCTATTAATAGTTTTACATTTTTATTGATTAACATTTTTTTATAACAAGATATTTATCATACTCATACGTCTAAAAAACCCAAACTAATTTAGTTTATGCCGAGATTGAACTATGATCCATGTTTCTATCATCGTAACCATGAATCCTAAAATCTTAAAATAGATTTAGTTCGTTGTTGCTTTTTCAACGGGGTGCGTGATGAGTTGTACACTATTATGAATTATCCTTCATGATATGATATAATGGAGTTGGTGTACGACCATATGCTATGGCCCACCCCACACGTGAATGGCATGCTATTTTTGACACGTGGCTTCATAGCAGTGGTGAAACTTCCACTTCATGATCTATGTGGCATATCATTGTTCTCTATTTCGACAAAATGGTTTTATTCTGAAACAGGGGACCAAACGTCCTCTGTACCTGCACCATTCCATATGTGCTCACATTAATTAAAACAAACACACAGAGCAATTATTGAAAGAAGTATTTATATATTTCTTTTTTTTAACTTGTAAAATGATATATTTTTCCAAATTATGCTTTAAAAGCATTGTATATTATGCATCAAAATTTGTACTTTAGGAAAATATGCAATTTTGCAAGTTAGAAATGGGAAATATGTAATTCTCTCTTATTGTTATTATGTTTGGCAAACAGATGTTAAAACATGATTAAAACATGATTACATCGTTTAGAAAAACTGAATTATTATAAAAACTATAATAAAAATAACGAATGACTTTTATAGAACACAAAGGGTGATATTTCTAGATAGAATTGGTATCGAGAGAGTGAAAAGTTGTAATAATGAGATTGTAATTGTGATTGATTAGAGAGGAGTTACAATCATTATAAAGGAAACATAAATACATCAAAGCCCCTATATTATCTATAAACTGTCTATTATTCCCCCTCAAGCTTATGGCGGGAAACGACTTGAAGCTTGGTGCGAAGATGAAGAAATCTGGTGGATGGGAGCGGCTTTGTAAAAATGTCAGCAAGTTGGTCAGCGCTGGAGATGAACTGAACGGTGAGTTGACCACTTGCTACCTTTTCTCGAACAAAATGAAAATCAACTTCAACATGTTTAGTGCGTGCGTGAAACACCGGGTTGGCAGAAAGATAGGTAGCCCCAAGATTGTCACACCAGAGAGCCGGAGAGAAAGCTGATGGGATTCGAAGTTCACGAAGCAGGGACTGAACCCAAGTCAATTCCGCAACCGAGTCTGCAAGAGCCTTGTATTCAGACTCAGTGGAGGATCGAGACACAGTCTTTTGTTTCCGAGCAGCCCACGAAACAAGATTAGAACCAAGGAAAATAGCAAAGCCCCCGGTGGATCGTCTATCATCAACACTCCCCGCCCAATCAGCATCAGAAAAAATGTTAAGCTGGGAAGGAGAAGAGACATCGGTGTACGCATGCAACAGGGTATTAGAGTCCCTATTTATCAGCAGTCCATGACCGGAAGTACCATTAAGATACCGAAGAATACGCTTGACTGCTGACCAATGATTTTCAGTAGGTAAGTGCATAAATTGACACACTTTGTTAACAGCAAAAGAGATGTCCGGCCGAGTCATGGTAACGTATTGAAGTGCCCCAACCATCTGTCTATATTTGGTAGGATCATTAAACAGTGGGCTATCATTCAAAAACAAATTAGTTGTGCTTGGCAGCGGAGAAACAACAGGCTTTGAATCAGATAAACCAGCTCGGTGTAATAAATCACGAATATACTTCTGTTGGGACAAGATCAGATGCTGTTCATTTGCGGTTATTTCAACACCCAAAAAATAGCTAAGGGGACCCATATCTTGAATTGCAAAGGTGGTACCAAGGCTGCTAACAACCTGTTCTATCATATGTGGGTTGTTTCCTGTTAGAATAATATCGTCAACGTAGACGAGCATATACAAGATTGTACCATTAGCCGCATAAACAAACAGTGAAGAATCAGTTTTCGAACCGTGAAATCCGAGACTGATCAGTGCTGTGGAAAGACGTTGAAACCACGCCCTGGGTGCTTGCTTCAAACCATAAAGAGACTTGTGTAAAAGGCACACATGGTCCGGTTTTTGTGGATCAACAAATCCCGGCGGTTGTTGTAAGTAAACAGTTTCTTTGAGATCCCCATGAAGGAAGGCATTTTGCACATCAAGTTGCCTGAGGGACCATTTGTTGGAGAAGGCAACCGAGAGAACAACGCGGATAGTGGTAGGTTTAACAACCGGACTAAACGTTTCGTGATAATCAATGCCCTGTTGTTGACTGAATCCCTTTGCTACTAGACGAGCCTTGTATCTTTGGATAGCGCCTTGCTGATCAGTCTTAATTTTGTACACCCATTTGCACGCAACAACGTTAGTGCCAGGCACACGTGGAACAAGAGTCCATGTATTGTTTCTCAAGAGAGCTGAATATTCAGCAGCCATAGCTGTTTGCCAGTGAGGATCTTTGTTGGCAGCAGCAAAAGTCTTGGGTTCGGTAAGAGGTGAGCCACGGCTGGTGGTATATGTGGTAGGCTTGGATTGTTTTGGGTTGGGCCGAAGGTTGGCTGGTCTAGGACGAGAGGCGGAATCAGCAGCCGAAGCAAACTGGTCATATTTTGGAATGGGTGTAGAGCCTCTTGGCCTGCGGGAATAGGTCTTGAGAGGAGAGGATGGGGCAGGGGGGATTGGAGCAGTAGGTGAGGCAGGGACAGTGGGTGGTGGACCTGGTACAGGGAAGGGAAAATCTGATGCATCGGTGGAGGTAAAAACAGGAGCCGGGTAGGAAGAGAAGTATGGTTCGGTAGTAGACAGTGGTGGTTTAGGACAGATGGGAAGGGAAAATGGGAATACTTGTTCATCAAAACGGACATGTCGGGCAGTGTATATTCTGTCAGATATGGGATCAAAGCAACGATACCCATGATGAGAGGTACTATAACCCAAAAAAACACAAGGAGTGGACCGAAAATCCAACTTGTGGTTGTTGTATGGACGAAGATGAGGATAGCACCGACATCCAAAGACCCTAAGAAACGAGAAATCAGGTTTTTGTTTAAAAAGTCTCTCAAATGGAGAGATGTGAGAGTTGGAACGAGAAGGCATCCGATTAATTAAATAGACAGCCGTGGAGAAGGCAAAGTGCCAAAAGCGATGTGGAACATTGGCTTGGGCAAGAAGAGTGAGACCGGTCTCAACAACATGGCGATGGCGTCGTTCAACGATGCCATTTTGCTCACTCGTGTGGGGACAAGATAGTCGGTGCACAATACCAAGGGAGGTAAAAAATGAAGCCAAGCTTCGAAACTCCCCTCCCCAATCAGTTTGAACCGACTTGATTTTAGAGTTAAATTGTCTTTCAACCATGGCAAGAAAGCTTTTAAAGGTGGCAGAAACATCAGATTTGTGTTTCAAGGGAAATAACCACATGAACTTGGAACAATCATCAACACAAAGCAAAAAATAATGATCACCATCATAAGAAGGAACCGAGGCAGGGCCCCACACATCACAAAAAATAAGATCCAAAACATTGTAACTTTTATTAATAGACAAAGGCAAATGAAGTTTAGATGATTTGCCCACAGAACAAGAAGAACAAAGCAAACTAGAGTCTTTATTGAAATAAGGTAAACAATATTTGGATAACATGGTCTTCAAAAGTTGTGGATGTGGATGACCAAGTCTTTGATGCCAAATGGTAGAGGAAGCACGTGTAGTGGAGAAAGCAACTTTAGGAAGCAGTTGCATTTTAGGAAGGCAAAAAGAGTAGAGCCCGTCTTTACTTGGACCCGTGAGGAGGGTGGAACGAGTAACCTTGTCCTTCACAGAAAAGTAATTAGAATGAAATTCAAAGAAAACATTATTATCATGACAGAATTTTTGTACGGATAGCAATTTTTGTTTGATTTTAGGGACATGTAGAATGTTGGTTAGGGAAAAGGTTTTTGTGGGAGAATAAAATTGGGATGAACCAATGTGAAGAATGGGAAGGCCCTTACCATTGCCAACAAGAAGATTGTCCTCACCGAAGTATGGTTCAGTGTTGTCAAAGCTTGAAAGATCAGGAGCAACATGATTTGTAGAACCGGTATCAGGCAGCCATGATGAAGAAGCAAAGGACCTGGAATCTGCAAAGGACCTGGAATCTGCAAAGTTTGCTGATGGAGACCGAGTTCTAATGGTGGCAGGATCCCGATTTGGGCACAAAGAGGGGATGTGACCAATGCCACATCGATTGCAGGTTCCAAAAACAGTATTTTGAGTCGATGCCCAAGGGAACTGTGAACCCCGAGGGGCTGTAAAATTTGATCCAGTTGGCCTAAAGCTGCCGTTGCTATTGCTGTGAGAAAGTGACAGGCCTCGCCGTCGGCCGCGCTGCTGCTGCTGGCCCCTTCGATAATTCTGTCCTCGCTGAGTAACAAGTGCTTGTGCAGGCTGTGAAGAGGAGGCTGTTGTTGTGGTAGGAGTTAACTGAAACCCAAGTTGGGCAACCATCTGTTGAAGAGTCTGAATGTTGACTGCTGGTGAGGGCGATGCAACAGGGATAGAATCAGCCTTTTTTAGCATGTAATCGTGATCGGCAAGAAGACCATGAAGTTCGGTAAAGGCAGTGGGAAACTGTCGAGCCAGGAGAGTGGTTTTTAAACCATTGTAGTCATCACGAAGGCCGGAGATAACAAGCATAACCAAGTCTTTTTCCTTCATCGGTTCACCAATGTTAGCCAATGCATCGGCATATTCTTGGGCACGAGTAAGATAGGCGGAGGAAGACTCATCTCCTTTCATTTGTATTTTTAGCAATTGTGTTTTAAGTGTGTACTCACGAGAGGACGTATGTGGAGCATAAGCACGTTCAAGAGAGAGCCAAAGTTCACGTGAAGTAGAGCCTTGAACGTGCTGAAATGACTGTTCAGAGATGGTGGATAAAATCAACATTCTGACATGAGCATCATTTGATAACCACACGGCGTAATTGGGATTTGGCTGGGGCTGAGCATCAGTTTTTGATGCATCAGATTTTCCTGAAGAACCAGCCAATACAGTCTCTGGTGGTTTCGGAATGGTGCCGTCCACATAACCAAAGAGATTATTGGTAATAAGGAAGGGTTGGATCATGGCCTTCCAATAACCATAGTTGGTAGGAGAGAGGGTAAATCCAAACTTGTGGGAATTGTGAATTGTTTTGTCTGTGGATGAAAACGCAGCAAGAAGGGCCATGATCAATACAGCAATTGATGATCGGCGACAGGGGATAGATGGCGGAGCACTGGCGGAGCACAGGCGGAACAAGGTGGCTGATCGGATTTCAAGGTGGCTGATCGGAGACTGTTGGGATGCTCTGATACCAAGATAGAATTGGTATCGAGAGAGTGAAAAGTTGTAATAATGAGATTGTAATTGTGATTGATTAGAGAGGAGTTACAATCATTATAAAGGAAACATAAATACATCAAAGCCCCTATATTATCTATAAACTGTCTATTATTTCTCCACACCCTTTCTTCTCCACACCCATATTTTCTTAAATCATGATTTACATCGTAACCATTTCTTCTCCACACCCTTATTCTCTACGCTGAAATTGGTCGTTTCATCTCGACACCACAAGCACCTATTCGCATGCTAAAATAAGTAGATTGAAGCTGATATTTCTGTTTTCATTCTCATTTGTGTAAATCGACGGTAGGTTTTTCCAGTTTTTATTCTCGTTGGTGTAGATTGAAAGCTACCATAAAGATCGGATGCCATGTGATTCAGTCTAATTAGGTTCTATTTGGACCAATTTGCTCCAATTTGACCCTTTTAGGACCGTCTTTGTGTAAAATTATAAATAGGATAGTATTGCACAATCTATTTCCCATAAATGGTGAATAGATCACGCTACAAACAAGCTCACTTGAGTCAACGCCTAAGGTTATTTTCAAGCATTTAAAAATACAACTATACCGGACCACTAGTTTTATAACATTGAACCCAATTCCATTATTGAAACGAGTCTGACAATGTCATTTGATGATTTTAACTTGTGCCATTATGGAAACCGACCATAAATATGGTCATTATAAAAGAAACCATGCATAAACAAGAATTAGGACGCTCTTGTGTTACTGTCATAAAAAAGCATAAACTAAAAGAAAGTGACAACTTTCTTTTATGATATACTGTATAATCCTATAGATAAGAGTATGTTTAATCAATGATTAACAAAATAACATCAAAAACAAATGAAATCATACCAAAATCAACTTTAACTATTATTAATTATTAAAACTTAATATATATGATATAAAAATTAAACCAAGTTATATACCTGAACCATCGCTCAACGATGACAGAGTTAAAGATACCTTTGGATGTTCAGGGTCGGGCCTTTTGCAGCTTTCTAAAGGAACGAATTGAAGAAAGTTCTTCTCCTACCCATATCAAATAGAACAGGCTGAGCCAAATCTTCTACATGCTGCGCTAATGTTTGAGAAAGTTTCTTTCTAATTTTTATAATTGATTCATACACACACGTACGTACGTACATACATATACAGTTTCGTATACAAAGGCAAATTTGCGTACAAAGTGTACGAACGATACATAGTGATTATCACACAAGAGTAAAATTAAATGTTATTGAGTGAGAATTATATCAAAAAGCAGACAGTTTTATCGCAAAAAAAAATTATCATGCAGATGACTTTTACATTAAACATCATCTATGTGTGCTTTTATCCGCAATAACAAATAATATTTGAGTGATAAAACCATACACACTTTTTACATTCGTACATAGTTTTTTTTTATATAATAATCAATCCATATGTATAAATATATATTTATATATAGAGCATAACTTATAAACTAAGGGGCCGTTTGGTTGGGTCTGAATGATTAAGTGTTGAATGGTTAAAATGTCTGAATGATTAAGGGAGTCTGAATGGTTAAGTGATGGTGTTTGGTTCATACATCTTAATAAAAACAAAAAAAACTTTGAAAACCCTCATCTAACAAACCCTACCGTCTCTCGTCGTCAACCTCGCCTCCCGTTGTCGACCCCGCCGCCCGTTGCGGTCCTGGATCTAGTCCTCCGCCTCCCCTCTTCGAACTCACCACCGGCATCGCCATTGACCGTCTTGAATCTGAATGGTTTAGATTCAGACCTATTAAGATGCTATCAAACAGCCCATAAGAATGTTTTTTTTTCTTTGAAACCAAACGAGTATAAAATTTCAAATTAATTTTACAAATGCTTCGATGAGTAAAATTTCTTAAATTCCCAACTTCCATGGAGGTGCATATACAGTCAGCAGACGAGGGTTTTAAGTCACCGTCATCCAGAACCATGCATGTAATTAAGGTGTTTCCGATAATGTCAACGACGTTTGATTTAGGTTCCATGAATCTATAGGTGCAGCTGAATTTGCACTTAAATTCATCGAAATCGATGTGGACGGGCCCCTAGGGATGGGGACCTCCAACTTAACTCTTGTTGTAAGGATACGCAGTGACGGAGCTTTACTAGATTAGAGGGGGGGGGGGCGAAATTTTACGTGATCAAAATTATTTTTTTTTGCAATCGACCGATATGTCTCGGTTAGTTGGGTTAAATGTTCGTATCTAAAATTCAGGACAAGTCGGGTCCATTGTTTTCACCTTTCCCATGATATATTGATTCAAACTAAAACCTAAATGTCTAAACAAACAAAACTATACCAATTAACATACTAATTCTAAATCATAACAAATAAATACACTACTGGCATCAAATATAAAACCTAAATGTATAAGCAAAAATGTCTACTCTCTAGTTGCCTGGTCGCCGGTCGGAACTCGGGAGGAGGGCTGCTTGGTCGTCGCTCGGAACTCGGAAGGGGTGGATTCCGGCTAGATTGCTAGAAATCTTGGAGTCGGAGGTTGGATTTGGAGTGATGGCATGGTGCAGTGTACGTTTTTTTTGAACGGCAGAGGTCCCGTCGTGGTACCTTCAGTTATCCTGACGCTTGGTAATTAAGATCGATTCCTCAATCACCGACCGTGAGATCGTACCCCTGATGCGCAGAACCCCGTGGAATAGGTAAACCCTCGCCCCACATTGGTTCAGAACCCGAGATTAAGCTCAAAATTCCTCCTCTCACTTGGTATCCATTAAAGTGTCGTCCGTGAGACTTGAACCCTGGTTTGTAAGG
Source organism: Mikania micrantha (assembly GCA_009363875.1). Taxonomy (NCBI): domain Eukaryota; kingdom Viridiplantae; phylum Streptophyta; class Magnoliopsida; order Asterales; family Asteraceae; genus Mikania; species Mikania micrantha. Next base: position 43,863,850 of record CM018690.1, read on the forward strand.
AGAAAGGGTCAAGCCTTAACCACTAGGCTAACTTTGCTGGATTGGTGCAGTGTACGTGACTCACGAAATGGAAGAGGATTAGGGAAATGGACAAGAATTCAATTTTGAGGGGATAGGGTTGGAAGGGTACTTTAGGGATTAAGAAAAATGAGGAAAAAAAAGTTAATTTGTGAGAAATGAGGTAAAAAAATGAGAGGGATGGTTTAATTTTTTTAGGAGGGGCGAAACCAGTATTAAATTTTTTTTTGCCTTACGGTCGGAAAATTAATACTACTGGCGAAAAAAAGAGGAGGGGAGCGACGGTCCCTTAAATCCTTCGTCAATGAGGATACGTATATAAGTTGACGGAAAAAATAAAACAAATAAAGACCACACGGATTATTCATGTGCTTGTATCATGTAATTTAGTTATGGTCCTTATGGATAATACAACTTTTGAAAGTGAGGACGTCTCAAAAGTATATATGTTTTTTTCATACTTTTTGGAAGAATAGGAACATAAATTACTTTTCACTACACCAATCAAAGGCAAATGGAATAAAAACGTAGAAGTTTTTAGTGATTACACGTCGCTATAGCCTATTTAAGGGTATAACAATGACAAGTCGTGTCTAAAAAACTCATCGCTGTTGTTTATAGCGACGACATGTTATCACGATAACATATATATACTTTTTAATTTTTTGAAATTATCTGTTTTCTGAGTTTTTTAACTAAGAAAAAATGGCAAAAATTCTATATTGTTTGTAGTGACGACATGTCGTCGCGATAAAATTTTTATTTTTTATTTTTTAAATCATCTGCAAAATATTGATGAGTTAAAAAAATAAGAAAATAATTTTATTTTTGTATATGACGACACGTCGTCGCTAAAAGATTGGCGAAGTCAAACAATGAATTTTCCTGTTGACTGACGTATCATGTGTTAACATATGCATTGAAAATTTTTTGTAGCCTATAGCGACGAATTATCGTCAACGAATCAACGATAACTAAACTTCCATCGACGACTTCTGTCGGCGCTATAGGTGCCGTCTCTAAAAACGAGCTTTGTTGTACTGTTTGTAGAGACAATCAACAATAACACTAAGCTATAGAACCGTAAATTGTAACCCCCGGTTACTATTCAACATTTTAAAATAATATCAGAGTTGGTCCCAGCAAAATTTTCAATTTTTAAAACCTTGTCTGACCCTCTTTATTTAATAATATTAAACAAAGTTTAACGCAAACGTAAACGTGCCTCGCATTTTACAATACTTATTTACATAAGTAAGTTTAAACCAAAATTTCAAACGTTTGCAACAAGGTTTATCTGTTCGATTCCCAGTCCACCTCGATCCTTACAGCCGTGTACGTCATTTTTGACCTACAAACATCACACAATAATTCCCATTAGTTCATAAGAACTAAGTAAGTAAACTCCAATGGTTTCTCAACAATAAAATGTAAAAATACATTTTTCACAATCAACATTCAACTGAGTCATTTCTATTTGAATTGACTCTCACAATATAAAATATCACATTACCAATCATCAACTATTGCTCACAATAGTTTAATCAATATTACACTATGGGGTTCACATTCCTGTGCTTCCACCATAGCCAAATGCCAGCACCTCTGGCTATCCACCATTGTGGAGTCACAAATAATTCAAGTCTTAAGATGTTCACCAACCGGTACTTCCATCTAAGACAATTGACAGCACCTCTGTCTATCCACCATTGTGGAGTCATATATAATTCAAGTCTTAAGATGTTCACCAACCGGTACTTCCATCTAAGACAATTGACAGCACCTCTGTCTATCCACCATTGTGGAGTCATATTTATTAAGTCTAAGATGTTCACCCACCGGTACTTCCATCTAAGACAATTGACAGCACCTCTGTCTATCCACCATTGTGGAGTCATATATAATTCAAGTCTTAAGATGTTCACCAACCGGTACTTCCATCTAAGACAATTGACAGCACCTCTGTCTATCCACCATTGTGGAGTCATATATAATTCAAGTCTTAAGATGTTCACCAACTGGTACTTCCATCTAAGACAATTGCCAGCACCTCTGGCTATCCACCATTGTGGAGTCATATTTATTTAGTCTAAGATGTTCACCCACCGGTACTTCCATCTAGACAATTGCCAGCACCTCTGGCTATCCACCATTGTGGAGTCATTTATAATTCAATCAAATTACTATGATGTTCACCCAACCGGTACTTCCATCATAGAAGTCCCACACTATTATTTACCAAGGTATTGGATTTATCATAGGTTGTTGAACTTTTATTGTTCAACGTTTCCCTATTACCAATGCCATATTTATCATATAATTCATTCAACAACAAATTCAATATTTATTATGTGATGTCATAGTTGTGGGATTACTTACCTTAATCAGATAAGGGATTAGCAACTGCAGGCTCCTTTCCTGCTCTATGACTAGTGGTTTGATTTCCACTACCACCACCTAGTTGCAAAATACATATATACAACTAGTTTCAACACGTATAGCACGTATAATCAAGTTCAACACACGTGACTGATTTGACTTTCTCAAAGTCAATTCATCACATAACTAACTCTATCTTACTATATTTAGCAAGTTTTAGTCAATTATCACACTTATTCATATTTCATGCCTTCCCAGGCAATTTATCAAATAATTGATGTTCATTATATTAGTTACGATCTTTAATCACTTTTTATTATTCAATTTTTATTTTTAGATCATAACTATTAATAATGGTAACATCAATTCATCAAAATCATCATTTAATCTATGGATTATAATCCATAATTTATTTGAAATCATATTCAACCCATCCTGCTAGTTATCACATTATGGTATGGGTTTCATAACAACCGGACATTATCCCGGCTTCAAAACAAAGATTTCACCGTCAAAATATCAAGTTCTTCGTTTCTAACAATCCCTAGTTATCAACTAGGCAATAATCAATACCCATAATCATATTATTACAATCAAAACTAGATTTAATCCACACAATATTAAACTAGTAGGATAAAACAAACCATTACCTGATCTGACGGATTTCTACGGTTAAAACAACGATCGGGACTTGAAAACACGATCCTATGCGCGATCTGGATGATTAGAAACCTTTGAAATGGAGTTTTGGTTGTTCAAAAATGGCTAGGGTCGTCTGGAGGTCGAGTAAGAACGAAAACGGACGATTTTGAGCGTTTCTATGCATTCTGATCGTTTTAAACAACTTTGGCCGACATATGTCCCTGGGCGCATAGCCTGGCTCCGGAAGGTTGGGGGTTAGGCGGTACGCCTAGCGGTTTTTCTTCCAATATTTGATTTAAACTTCGTTTCGCGATTCCGGGAGCATACGAACTCCGTTTTGCGCACGGTTTTCGCCCACGTTCATCATTTTTCACATACTATCAATTCCCAATAACAAAAGTTACCAAATCCTCGTGGATTTCAAGCACGACCAAATGTGCTCTTGCCATTAATGACGTAATTCTTACATATTTTCCAATTACAACAACCACAATCGTTTAATTAACGATTATTTACAATACATTTATTATTAAAAACCGGTTGTTACAAATCTCCCCTCCTTACAAAGGTTTCGTCCCCGAAACCGATTAAACATCAAAAAGGAAAGGATAATACTTTCTCATTTCATTTTCTGACTCCCACGTAATTTCAGAACCGGTTCTATTTTTCCACTGAACCTTCACCTGGCTCAATGATTTATTTCTAAGTTGCTTGACTTTTCGGTCAAGTATTGCCACTGGCTTTTCCACATAATTCAACTTGTCATCAATTTCTATATCTTCCAGTGGTACGTACGCAGATTCATCTGCTAAACATTTTCGTAAGTAAGAAACGTGGAACGTGTTATGTATTCCACTTAACTCTTCAGGTAGCTCTAGGCGATAAGCAACTTCACCAACACGAGCTATGATTTTAAATGGTCCAATAAAGCGTGGACTTAACTTTCCTCGCTTACGAAAACGTATAACACCTTTCCATGGTGAGACTTTTAACAACACAAAATCTCCTACCTGGAATTCAATGGGCCTTCTACGCTTATCAGCGTATGATTTCTGACGGTCTTGAGCCGCCTTCAGATGGGCACGGATCTGATCTATCCGTTCATTAGTAGCTTTAACAACAGTTTTGTGTGCGAGTTCACGCTGCCCAACTTCTCCCCAACAAACGGGAGTTCGACATTTCCTCCCATAGAGCATCTCATAAGGAGGCATTCCAATACTGGAATGATAACTATTATTATACGAGAACTCTGCCAAAGGTAGGTAATCATCCCAACTACCTCCAAAATCAATAATGCACGCTCGTAACATATCCTCCAAGGTCTGAATTGTTCTTTCACTTTGTCCATCAGTCTGAGGATGATATGCCGTGCTCAACAACAGTTTAGTTCCTAATTCTTCTTGAAAATTTCTCCAAAATCGAGAAGTAAATCGAGTATCTCGATCAGAGATAATGGTTACAGGCACACCATGACGAGACACAATTTCTCGTACATATATCTCTGCCATTTTATCAGAAGAATAGGTCTCACGAATGGGCAAGAAATGAGCACTCTTAGTCAACCTATCCACAATGACCCAAATCGTATCACATCCCTTCCTTGTTCTAGGAAGTTTAGTAATTAAGTCCATTGTGATATGTTCCCATTTCCACATTGGGATTTCCAATGGTTGCAACTTACCATAAGGTTTCTGGTGCTCTGCTTTTACCTGCATACAAGTCAAACATTTCGACACATGTTTAACCACATCTCGTTTCATACCTGGCCACCAATAGTTCACCCGAAGGTCACGATACATTTTAGTAGCCCCAGGATGAATTGAGTACTTTGACTTGTGCGCTTCTTCCAACAATGCAGACTTAAGTGGACAAGTGGGAGGTATCCACACTCGACCCCACCTAGTCTTCAAACCACGACTATCTTCATCAAGATTATGAGCTTGCCCTTTTATCCTGTCACGTTTCCAATTTTTTTCCTTTAAAGCTTCAGTCTGGGCTTCCTTGATCTGTTCAATTAGCCCTGAAGTAATCACAAGCTGCATAGCTTTCACTTTGATTGGTTCATATTCTTCTTTCCTACTCAAGGCATCTGCCACTACATTTGCTTTACCAGGATGATAAAGAATTTCACAATCATAGTCCTTGAGTAATTCCAGCCATCGTCTTTGCCTCATATTCAATTCCTTCTGAGTGAAGAAATATTTCAAGCTCTTATGATCAGTGTAAATGGTACACTTTACACCGTACAAATAATGCCTCCAAATCTTTAAGGCAAACACGACTGCTGCCAGTTCTAAATCATGAATAGGATAATTGATTTCATGGGTTTTCAGTTGTCTTGAGGCATAAGCAATCACCTTGCCTCGTTGCATAAGAACACAACCCAGACCAAGATAAGAAGCATCAGAATATACCACAAAATCATCAGGACCATCTGGTAATGTCAATATCGGTGCCTGAGTTAATTTGGACTTTAATTCTTGGAATGCTTTCTCTTGGTCATCACCCCACACAAACTTAACATCTTTTCTTGTAAGTTTGGTTAAAGATGAAGCAATCTTAGCAAAGTCTTGAATAAATCTACGATAATAACCGGCTAAGCCAAGAAAACTTCTGACATCAGTTGGATTTTTGGGTAGACTCCAATTGGTCACCGCTTGAATTTTAGAAGGATCAACAAGAATGCCATCTGCATTTATCACATGTCCCAGAAATTGGACTTCATGCAACCAAAAGGCACATTTAGAAAATTTGGCATATAACTTCTCTCTACGGAGAGTTTCAAGTACCTCCCGTAAGTGACAAGCGTGATCACCTTCATTTTTGGAATAAACCAGAATATCATCAATAAAAACGATAACAGATCGATCCAACATGGGACGACACACCCGATTCATCAAGTCCATGAATGCAGCCGGTGCATTAGTCAGCCCAAAAGACATGACAAGAAATTCATAATGACCGTATCGGGTTCGAAACGCTGTTTTAGGAATATCTTCTTCCCTAACTTTAATTTGATGATAACCCGACCGAAGGTCAATTTTAGAGAACCAAGAAGCCCCTTGTAACTGATCGAAAAGATCATCGATCCGAGGCAAAGGATATTTGTTTTTCACCGTCACTTTATTAAGTTCTCGATAATCAATACACATACGAAAACTTCCGTCCTTCTTTTTAACAAAAAGAACTGGAGCACCCCAAGGCGAGATGCTTGGACGAATAAAACCTTTATCGAGAAGATCCTGCAATTGAGTCATCAACTCTTGCAACTCAGACGGTGCTAAACGATAAGGAGCTTTTGCTATAGGCTTGGCCCCTGGAATAAGATCGATTCTAAATTCAACATCTCTATCAAAGGGGATTCCCGGTAAATCATCCGGAAAGACATCAGGAAAATCCCTAACAATCGGGACATCCTCCAAACACTTTACTGTTTTCTCAGCATCAATAACATAAGCTAAGAAAGATTGGCTCCCATGATTCATATATTTCATGGCTTTGACCAAAGAACACAAAACAACCCCTCCACGTTTTTCTCCTTGGATGGACAATTCATAACCACTAGGGGTTATCAATTGTATAACTTTGCGATTACAAAGAATATTGGCTTTATAAGAAGATAGCCAATCCATTCCAATAACAACATCAAACTCCCCCAATACCATAGGTATTAAATCAACAACATAATCCTCGTTATTGATCGTAAGCTTACAGTTTCGATAAATATCAAACACACGAAAACTCTTAGAATCAGCAACCTCTACTTCTAACGGTACAGGCAACTTTTCTAAGACAAAAGATGGATGATGCACAAATTTAATAGACACAAAAGATCGATTGGCTCCAGAATCAAATAACACATAAGCAGGTATTGAATTAACAAAGAAGGTACCTGTCACCACATCAGATGTGACTTTAGCCTCCTCTGCAGAAATCTGGAAAGCTCTCCCTTTTGGTTTGGGCGCTTCCGGTTTCTTTCCCGAGCCTTGAGATTTAAACGATCGGCTATCATCACTAATCGGTGCTGCCCTCTTAAGTTCAGGGCACTCACTCCTCCTATGACCTGGCTTATAACAATGATAGCACAGACTAGGAGAGCTCATGCACTGGGTTGCCAAATGTCCTGGCTTCCCACATTTATAACAGACAACAGGCCTAACACGACATTCTCCCGCGTGCATCCTCCCACAATTGGGACAAGGTTTAGTAAAAACAGGCTTTTTAAACAATTTGGCAAACTTTGCCTTTTTAGACGAACCTGTTTCTGTTTCAGCCTTTCGTTTATCTCCGCGATCTTCTTGTCGTTTCAATTCCAATTCCCGTTCCCGGGCACAATTTATCAACTCATTAAGCGTCTCACACTTAGAAGGCGTGAGAAACTCCCGGTACTTTGTGTTCAGCATAGTATGATACCGGTTTATCCACATCCTTTCAGTCTGAAGAAGATCCGGACAAAATTTAGCTTTATCGAAGAAAATGGCAGTGATAGTATCAACACTTTCATCCTTCTGCTGTAGATGCAGAAATTCCTCAGTAATACGATCAATAGCGGCTTGAGGACAAAACCGCTTCAAGAAAAGTTCTTTAAACTGGGCCCACGTCAGCCCTTTTATTCCATCTCTGCCTTTTTCCTTCCTCAACAATTCCCACCAATCTTTGGCACGATCTTTCAACTGATTTCCAGCAAACATGACCTCATCAGACGGGTCACAATGACTAGTTTCAAACGTACTTTCAATATCAGATATCCAACGCTGGCTAATCAAGGGATCTACCTCCCCTTTGAACTCAGCTGGCTTACAAGCCATAAATTCTTTAAAAGTAGTTGTCTTAGAAGATTGTTTCATCTCCACTCCAGTTTCAAATTCAGACAACTCTTGATGAAGGAACTCTTTTAAGGAAGACTTAATTTCATCAATATATGTGGGCAAAGCAGCTTCAAAAGCCTTTGCCACCTCTTCCTTCACCATTATTTGAATTTCAGTGAGTTCCACCTTCTCACTGTTATTTACACCAGAGGTATGCTCGTCAGCCATTCGTGGCTGAAATCATATAATTAAACAATCAATATCATGTATTCACAATATTTAACAATCTTGTACTTATATAGTACATAATCACCTTACCTAATATTCAAAATCATGATACAATCTGACTTAATTAAGGAAACGGTTATGTCATAAGCATCTCATTATACTGGCCAGGCATAATAACATGTTTATCACACACTCGTGCCCTTAATTTCATCATCTCATTTCATAATTGAGAAGTTCGGTTCACACAATTTATACACACAACAATGTGTACATATACAATTCAATACATAAATACTGACCACATACCTCCGGCTTAATGATCGAGGCTTGAATCGAACATTTAATCACATATCAAGAGCATAAGATTTGAGTCCAAGTGTGTTTCCAACACTTGAATCCCTCAAACCAATGCTCTGATACCAGCTTTGTAACCCCCGGTTACTATTCAACATTTTAAAATAATATCAGAGTTGGTCCCAGCAAAATTTTCAATTTTTAAAACCTTGTCTGACCCTCTTTATTTAATAATATTAAACAAAGTTTAACGCAAACGTAAACGTGCCTCGCATTTTACAATACTTATTTACATAAGTAAGTTTAAACCAAAATTTCAAACGTTTGCAACAAGGTTTATCTGTTCGATTCCCAGTCCACCTCGATCCTTACAGCCGTGTACGTCATTTTTGACCTACAAACATCACACAATAATTCCCATTAGTTCATAAGAACTAAGTAAGTAAACTCCAATGGTTTCTCAACAATAAAATGTAAAAATACATTTTTCACAATCAACATTCAACTGAGTCATTTCTATTTGAATTGACTCTCACAATATAAAATATCACATTACCAATCATCAACTATTGCTCACAATAGTTTAATCAATATTACACTATGGGGTTCACATTCCTGTGCTTCCACCATAGCCAAATGCCAGCACCTCTGGCTATCCACCATTGTGGAGTCACAAATAATTCAAGTCTTAAGATGTTCACCAACCGGTACTTCCATCTAAGACAATTGACAGCACCTCTGTCTATCCACCATTGTGGAGTCATATATAATTCAAGTCTTAAGATGTTCACCAACCGGTACTTCCATCTAAGACAATTGACAGCACCTCTGTCTATCCACCATTGTGGAGTCATATTTATTAAGTCTAAGATGTTCACCCACCGGTACTTCCATCTAAGACAATTGACAGCACCTCTGTCTATCCACCATTGTGGAGTCATATATAATTCAAGTCTTAAGATGTTCACCAACCGGTACTTCCATCTAAGACAATTGACAGCACCTCTGTCTATCCACCATTGTGGAGTCATATATAATTCAAGTCTTAAGATGTTCACCAACCGGTACTTCCATCTAAGACAATTGCCAGCACCTCTGGCTATCCACCATTGTGGAGTCATATTTATTTAGTCTAAGATGTTCACCCACCGGTACTTCCATCTAGACAATTGCCAGCACCTCTGGCTATCCACCATTGTGGAGTCATTTATAATTCAATCAAATTACTATGATGTTCACCCAACCGGTACTTCCATCATAGAAGTCCCACACTATTATTTACCAAGGTATTGGATTTATCATAGGTTGTTGAACTTTTATTGTTCAACGTTTCCCTATTACCAATGCCATATTTATCATATAATTCATTCAACAACAAATTCAATATTTATTATGTGATGTCATAGTTGTGGGATTACTTACCTTAATCAGATAAGGGATTAGCAACTGCAGGCTCCTTTCCTGCTCTATGACTAGTGGTTTGATTTCCACTACCACCACCTAGTTGCAAAATACATATATACAACTAGTTTCAACACGTATAGCACGTATAATCAAGTTCAACACACGTGACTGATTTGACTTTCTCAAAGTCAATTCATCACATAACTAACTCTATCTTACTATATTTAGCAAGTTTTAGTCAATTATCACACTTATTCATATTTCATGCCTTCCCAGGCAATTTATCAAATAATTGATGTTCATTATATTAGTTACGATCTTTAATCACTTTTTATTATTCAATTTTTATTTTTAGATCATAACTATTAATAATGGTAACATCAATTCATCAAAATCATCATTTAATCTATGGATTATAATCCATAATTTATTTGAAATCATATTCAACCCATCCTGCTAGTTATCACATTATGGTATGGGTTTCATAACAACCGGACATTATCCCGGCTTCAAAACGAAGATTTCACCGTCAAAATATCAAGTTCTTCGTTTCTAACAATCCCTAGTTATCAACTAGGCAATAATCAATACCCATAATCATATTATTACAATCAAAACTAGATTTAATCCACACAATATTAAACTAGTAGGATAAAACAAACCATTACCTGATCTGACGGATTTCTACGGTTAAAACAACGATCGGGACTTGAAAACACGATCCTATGCGCGATCTGGATGATTAGAAACCTTTGAAATGGAGTTTTGGTTGTTCAAAAATGGCTAGGGTCGTCTGGAGGTCGAGTAAGAACGAAAACGGACGATTTTGAGCGTTTCTATGCATTCTGATCGTTTTAAACAACTTTGGCCGACATATGTCCCTGGGCGCATAGCCTGGCTCCGGAAGGTTGGGGGTTAGGCGGTACGCCTAGCGGGTTTTTCTTCCAATATTTGATTTAAACTTCGTTTCGCGATTCCGGGAGCATACGAACTCCGTTTTGCGCACGGTTTTCGCCCACGTTCATCATTTTTCACATACTATCAATTCCCAATAACAAAAGTTACCAAATCCTCGTGGATTTCAAGCACGACCAAATGTGCTCTTGCCATTAATGACGTAATTCTTACATATTTTCCAATTACAACAACCACAATCGTTTAATTAACGATTATTTACAATACATTTATTATTAAAAACCGGTTGTTACATAAATGAATCGAACAAACACGAATGAGCCGTTGTTTGTGTTTGTTAGTTTAAGATTAAACTTGTTTATAAACGGTTCATGAATAATAACTGAACGAAATTTGTTGTTGTTCGTATTCGTTTGTTAATTAATTGAAATTGTTCACAAACATAAACACTTATTTGTTGTATTTTTATACGATATTTTGATACAATATAAAAAATAAAATACTATACAAAAGAAAACATAAATTCAGTACCTAAAAGACAAATTTAGTGTGACGAATATTTTTATGTTTTCAACGAAATCTTCTTTTTATTAATTATTTCTTACTTTTTTGTATTGCTAGAGTTTTCAATCTTAGATTTTAGGAACATAAGGGTTTCAAGATCATTGCAAAGTGATCTCGCTTCTCTCTAGTCTCTACGCAAAACAGGAGCTAAATTAAACACTGAGTACGTTTTTTAAGTTTTCAAGATCACTTGTCTCATTTGGAGTAGATAGTGGTCAAGACCAACTCCAATTCCACACAACATTCTGGATAAATTTCGAATCATTTTATGCTAGCCCTATTCGAAAGGGTTGGAAATTTCGAGTCAACTAGCCACATATCCATCAAGAATTTAATGTTCTTGCCACAACCTACCGAGTAGAGGTGGGCAAAAAACTGACCCAGAACCGACAACCCGAACCGGTGGATACAAACGGGTTCGGTTTTTCAGACAAATTAGAACCGGAACCGGTTCTACCTGTACCCGGCGAAAACCCGAACAGATCAAAAACCGGTTGGAACCGGCCAAAACTCGGAACCGGAACCGAGTATTGACTTCGTTGACTGGAACCGAAACCGGTTGGAACCGGAACCTTTTCCAAAAAACTCGATTTGCGCACCTCTACCACCGAGCCTTGAATAGAAAGAGTCAAGTCCAATTTATACAACTGTATATCCTCACTAGAACGCAATGTCAAACCTCATTGTTTCCAGTTTTTTTTTTTTTCAAATTTATGTTCGCTCTGTAGGTAAATCAAGATAGATGAATGGAAACACGCCTCGACCACAACCAAATAAATTAGCAATATAGTCTCAGGTTTATTTCTTTGTTACTATTGAGAATGCATTATCTTAGCTACTTTTATTTTAGTTATAATCAATCAACTAAAAATAATTTAAACATTCCAACTCTTAAAAATTGAAGATAGCTTATTAGCTTGGTATATTACACGGGTTGAAAACTGAAATGATATGTACTTTAAAAAATCTTGTTTTGAAAAAATTGCTTTTATGAAAACTTATTTTTACAAAACTTTAATTTTTCCTAAAACTGCAAATTTAAAATAATTATTTTTTAAAAACAAATATTTTTAGAAAAAATTTCATATTTTGTAAACATTTTTAAGTGTGTTTTTTAATATGTAAAAGGTATATAATATCACTAGGGTAATACCCCGTGTATTACAGGGGCTGAATCATATAATTATATTAAATAATATGAATTAAGAATTAAGATATAAAATTTGTAAAATGATTTTTTTGATAACCTTTTGTGTTTTAAGTTGCAAAATGAAGTTAATTAAAAATAAATATTAATCACAGAATGATCATAGATTTAATAATAAAAAAAATTTGAAACCATTCATAAAATATAATTATCATCATTATTCTTTCTTTAATTAGAATTTAAAATTTTTGTGTTGATTGTTTGATAATTTAATTTGAAATTTTTTTGAATTTCAAAATTATTAATCAAAAATGAAAAATGTTTGATATGATTAAATTTTTATTAGTATTTAAAGAAAAATAAATATCATCTTTTAAAATTTGGAGGTTTGACTACATTTATTAAATTTAATTTATTTTTAAAATATTAAGGATTATTATAATGATGACAAGTGGCATCAATTGCAATTTGTCCAATCATTATATGACATGTGGCATGCAGTTTAACTTATTAGCGACAAGTGGCGGAGTGTTATTGTTTTATTATATAGTATAGATTTTATTTGATTCGAATACGCGCTTTGTGTCAATATTGATTCAATATGGTATAATTGAATATTTGAATCATTATTCGTTTTATGTATTATTTTGGTTTGTTAAGTATTCAAATTTTCTTCTACTAATGGGCCACGATTTAAGAATTTATTATATATTGGTTTGTTAAATATTCAGTTTTCTTCTACTAACGGGCCATGATTTAAGAATTTAAAGCCCACTTGTTTATCAATCAACTGAACCACCAACGTTATTCTCTTATGAAGCAACTGCAGGCGAGACCGGCGGACGAGAAGCACGAAAACCTAGACGGCGGCCGGAGCCACCGATGCGAAGGATTTTACGCAGGTTTTTCCGAAATTAATCCCCCCCTCCCTCAATTGAAATATGCTTGATCATTAAGTATAGTTCGTTCTTATTAATTGCAAATCATCGAGCTTTGTATTATACTATGCATCTGTGGTTTTGACGTAAATCGATCGCAGTCTTTTTACCCACTGGGTTTTCTTCGCGTATATAGCGGAGGGTTTTTGATGTTTGTACGGATCTATTTCGTCTGTTTGGTGTTAATTGTTCTGATTATTAGGGTTTCCATGTGTTACGCGAGTCTTAATGTGCAAGCATGTAACTGTTAATTTGAGCATGACATGACTCGAGCCTAACGGAATTCACTTGTTTGGGTTTATGATTAACGGGTTTGGGTTAGTTTCAGGATGAACCTGCAAACCCCTCAACTGGTAGGGTTCGTAGCAGAAGGTTCTTGGGTTGACCGTTTAACCCATTTCTATATATAATTACTTTTAATTTTGTTTCATATCCTGTTAACTTTGTGGAGTGTTTAATACTAAAAATTTAAAGTAATAAGAAAAGTTTACGTAAGATTTTACAGTTAAAAGCTATATTTTTATATATATTTGTATTTTTGGTTATGAAATTGTATTTTTAACTATTAATATTCTAAAAAATAACAAAAATATATTTTTTTTGGGTCAAACAGGTTGTGTTTGTGTCAACATGTGAATATTCGATTTGTGTTTAGGTTGTATGACACGATTCAAGGGTTCGGTTTGCATTCAGGTTCTTTCTAAATTTTTTGGTTTGTATCTTGTTCACCTTCCAACAAACACGAACCATTTAATACCCCTAAATTTGAACACATTAAGGTTTCTTGGCTTTCTCTGTTATATATTACTTACCTGTAAGCCTGTTGTTAATATGATCTTATTATTAAACTATATCCCTTTTGATGTACAGATGAAGTCTAGGTTTTTTTTTTCTCTCTCTTTAATCATGAGTAATGAGCTTCTTATCATGATTCGCTGATTGATGTGTGTTTTATTATCATAGGTTGCAAATTAGTTGCCTGTGCACTAGTAAATATTTTGTGTTACTTTTGCTTCAAATGGTGAATCATCTATTAACATTTGGCTTTAATATGGTGTTATGACATGGTTTTTATGTGCGTGAACTTCCAGGTTGCTGTGAATAGATAGCCTATGTTATGGAATGAAGTTTCTGCAGCATAAATATAGGCACTTCTGCTACTTAAAATGTTTATGAAAACCAGACAGCTGATAATTGATAGTCAACTAAAGAAAAATTGTACTGCAAGTAAGTTGATGAAAAACAGGAAGAAGCACAAAAGAGGGCATACATCTGGTTTGGGCAATCCGTTTAGGAAAATTGTTAGACAAAATTTTAATGGTATAGTCAAAGAAGGTAAAGTGTTGATCTCTGGATCATGTAAGAAAGGTGTCTCGATTACTAGGAATTCAAAGAGAAAGCTTTCATCTGTTTTAAGGAAAGCTGTCAGGGGTAGAAAGAAGAGGAAGATGGAAATTATTGATCAAATGGATGAAATAGTTGAACCGGTTGATCGAATCTCAGAATTACCAGAACCCATTATCCACCACATTCTCTCTTTTCTTCGTTGCCCAAAAGATGTTACTCGAACCACTGTCTGGTCGAAGAAATGGAGATCATTATGGGCTTCATTCTTCACCTTTGATTTTGACCAAAAAAAGTTTAAAACATCAGGAGGAAACCATATCCAGAAATTTATAACTTTTGTTAACATCTCATTAGCAACAAAACTAGAACCAGTGCATAGCATACAGAAATTCAAGATTTCTTTGTCCAAAGCTAGTATCAAGTTAATATATCCAATGAATAATTGGATTACTGCAGCTATGATTAAGGATGTCAAAGAGCTAGAGATTCATGTGGAAGAAGATAATTTAAAAAGACATTATCTGCTTCCTCACATTGTCCTTACTTCCAATAATCTAACTTCACTGAAGTTGTATGGTTGCAAGTTTGATGACACTGTTATCATCAATCTACGCAACATAAAAGAGCTATCAATAAAAAACGCTCATGTAAATACAGATTTGATCAATAACTTCATTCAAGGCTGCCCTTCGGTTGAAGATTTGAGACTAATACATTGTAAGGGAATAGGTCATTTGCACATTTCGACTCTTCTTAAGCTTCACACTGTTCAGTTACATGAGTGCCATGGGCTTGTGTCAGTCGACATTGAGTTGACTAGTCTTGTAAGCTTTTTACACTGGGTGAAGAACTCGTGGATATGCAGTTTAAACTTGGTCGGTTGTGAAAATCTGAAATATTTATCAGTTAAAGATCCAAATTTGACAGATAAGTTGTTCCAAGATTTGATCATAGAGTTCCCTTCTCTTCAAAAAGTAGTTCTAAGAGAATGTAACAGCCTTGAGCAGATAACCATATTGAGCAAAACACTTAAGGAACTATCTGTGATCAGATGCAAAAGACTCGAGGATCTTTTAATTGATGCACCAAATCTATCTGCTTTTGAGTATTCTGGTGATAGAATTCCCTTTCCTCTCATGCATATTTCAGGTCTCCATGAGGCAAAGCTACATTTACTAATTAGGAAAAACAGTGTTGTCGTTTTGCGTGAGCTGGAGCTCTTTTTACAGAAATTTTTAAAAAATGGAGCTTGGAAGTTGATTGTTAGCTCCAATAAGGTATTAATTAAAAGGCAGAGTGCATATAATTTAACATCTTTTTTTTAAAAAAAAGCTTAAGCCACAAAGTTTAACTTAGACTCAAAATAGAAACCATCTTACAATGTTTTAATGATTTTAGCAACCGAAGTCATTTTAACAGATGTGGCATGCTTGTGCTGAAATAGTTGCAAAATGAAATTTAAAAATATTTGTTATCTTGAAAAAAGGTCATCTCTTTAATTTGGATGCTGAAATAGTTGCAAAATGTCAAATTAAATTTGACTTGTCACATAGAAGGTCTTGAATTGAACATTAAATGCAATTTAGCTGCTTAAATCGATAATAAAGTGCAAGATGGTTTCTGTTTTATGCCTAAAAAAAGGGGGAATTTATTTATTTATTTATTTATTATTTCGTGGAGTTTGCCTTCAACGACTCCCTTCTCCTGGAAGAATTTAGTACTTTTAATTTGTGGATTTATCTTCTTGTAATCATTCATTTTGCTTCTTTTTGTGGTTGAAGAATATAACTATCCATGAAGAATTACCAAAATTCCAACATCTGTCATCAAAAGAACTCAAGTTAGAACTTGTCAAATCTCCCATGAAGTTGAGGGATTTTGTTGATAATTTACTGCGGATGACTCGACCAAAGACTCTGTCATTGGTGTCATCTTCCAGTTCTGAGCTATTAAATGTAAGTTTTAATGATTCAAAGTTTTTAATGATTTTGTTGTGTTAATGTTTTGTTGTGTATTTGGATTCAAATTTTTAATTTTTTTCTTTGTTTTTAGTTCTTGAAGGAGAAGATATTGTCGAGAGAAAAGTACCCAAGATGCTGTACATATTATGTGAAGAAGTGTTGGCTTCATTACATAAAAGATGTTACAATGGTGGTACCACTCGAAGGTGCTGAAGGCGAGGACACATGTCATAATCTGCAGCAACAAACTACTTTCATATTTAACTGGCAGTCTTTGGAATCTGAACAACTGGCATTGTAAATTGATTGAAGTCATATTTATGGGTAAAATATATGGATATAAATGTAAATTTTGATATATATATATATTCCCATGGATGGGATATTAAATTCAATACCGTTAGGAATATGAGTAAACATGACGACAATCTTGACCTAAAACAAAATAAGTTAGTCGGTTTGGGTGAACAATTATTGTACATTGATTTGAAATGAGTTGCATCATAACATAGAACGGGTTAATATGTGTAACATCTTAACACAATGTGAATGAAGATGAGTAACCTAAAAATTATAAGAATAAAATAAATTCAAACTAGTAAAAAATTATCAATAATATATTTGATTATAAAATTACTAAAGACTATGTAAATAAACTATTTGTTACTTACAACATACATTATTTAGTTTCAAACTAATTTTGCTTAAATCTTATTATGACATCCATCTTGACTCAAACCTATTCTGACCTTTTAATTGACACAACTCAGAGACGCTTATTTTTTCAAGCTTAAATCTTTCGATGAATGTCTGCCTCTCAAATTCAGTCTACAAACATGATTTTGAAAAGTGGTAAAAATCAGAAAACCAAGGGATACAATTCATATAAAAGCAATAATTAGGGAATACAAAGTACCCTACAGCTCTCATGTATGTGTTTATTTTGGTGTGTCGTTTTCCTTTTTAGAATCTGCACAAGTTCCTCTTCAAAAGCAATTAGACACTAAATAAAAGAACCTCTTGGCCATCAAGATCTCATTCGTAATGTTTTAGGATATCTCTTTGAGATTATCTAACAAACCAAGATCTAGAATCTAATTCGTTTCTAGTGCAATCTTAACAATAGCATGTAGCACCATATGAACTCCAAATAGCAACATATGCAAAGGACTGGCTAGTTTCAACCAGAAGACTAGTTGGGCATAACAAAAAAAAATAAAAAAATACAACTCAATCAAAATATAATTGATTTTCTTGATTCAAGTGGTAAACTGAAATCAAAGCAAACACTACCTGAAAATTACCCGAAACCAATTACAATATATCATACAACAACCCTTCTCTAAAACTTGGTCAACAAGCACTAGGAGTTGTAGATCATTTTCTATCCACTTGTGAATGAAGTGGTGTTGATGTGTTTATTTCTACCGTGAAACAACATGTTCTTCCTGAGAGCTATCCCCAACTTGTCATCAACTCAAATTAGCACATTTGGCTTTGTTAATCCTGATATATCTTTTTGACAATTATCAAAGCCAAATTACTTGACATGTGACCACCATTGCCGCCAATAATTCTGCCTCACAAGATGGCAATGCCAGAGCAACCTGTTTTTGCCATCACCCCAAAGTGTGTAAAGTTTCAAAATATATGATCAGTGATGCTTTTTACGTCATTAGCATTATACGCTATACCTATCATTATGAGTCTTTGATATTTTGTTTTATTATATTTTATCTTATAGCTCATATTTCCTTGAATATAATGTATTATGTGTTTGATCGCCACTCGGTGAATATCTGGTCAGGTATGAAGTAGACGTGTTCAACATCCCATGACTTTCCTGTACTCGGTAGCATTGATTTCGGGCTCCATTTGGCTTTTGAATGTATTGTTTTGGGGACTTGAGTTGGATTGCAATCATTGTTTCTAAAACCAGACCGGCCGGTCAAACCAGTTGGACCGAAACCAGTCATGTTAGCATAATTAGACCACTGTCCAAGTGAAACGGGAATTGACCCGTCAAACCAATGTACCAGGCTGATTGAAATGGATTGTCGGAAATTTATAAAATTTTTCGACAAATTCTTAAAAATATCATTTATGATATCCATCAACATGAATTTAACAAAAAATTAATAACATGTATAGTTTTTTGAAAAATGTCGAAAACTTATAAAATTTCTGACTATTTTCCGACGAACTTTTAAAAAAATTTATTTATGGCATTCGGAAAAATAATTATAATGCTTTAACATTTTTGTCAAAAAAATTTACATGTTTTTCAAAAAACTCTTAATATATTTTATCTAACAATGTATAAACAAAAAAATTATCGATAATTTGTTGGAAGTGTTTTATTCTTAGTAGCATAATAGCGATAAAATAAATTTTTGCGTGTACATTTGTCGACAATTTTTTGGAAAATTAGGTTTCTCTTTTTTTGTTTTTTCTTGTCAGAAAGTTGGAAATGTATAATTTATCGATATATTGTCGGAAATTTTTAAAAACCTCATTGTTTTCTATTGGTGGAAAAAATGAATGGTTATTAAAAAACATTTTATAAAAGGAACAGATGTAGGTTTTAGAAAACTTTATCAACTTAAAAAGGTGTTTATAAAAATATTACGATTAAAAATGACAATTAAAATTAAAATGACTAAAAAACAAAACAATTTAAAAATGAAGACTAAAAAAAACGAACGTTTGTAAAAAAGTTAGAAAATAAATATTGTTAAAAATGTTTACGGCAAAAGCGAACGGCGATAGAAAACCACTTAGAAAAAGTGAACATTTCTAATATAAGACTAGAACAAAATGAACAATTTTTATAAAAGACATTTAGAACAAAAATATACGTTAAATATAAAGAGAGAAAGAAAATCCCAATTTATAAATAAATTTCTAACCACGGTAAACATTATTTCTCCACATATACACAAATTTATTACGAACTAGGCTAAATCCCGTGTTACACACGGATTTGAATAAATGACATGTTACATAATTTACAACACAAATGTCTATAAAAACTATCTGTATTGCATTCATTGAATATAACGTATATTATAAAAGTTGAATAAATTACAATATAATTTGTAAAAACTTAAAGTCATTTAAATATTGTTTTATGATAGTTAAATGAACTTGAATTGCAATTAATATTAATACATGTAAAAAAACTAAGAATTAATACTTGGATTTTTTCAAGAAAATAAATTGCTATAATAATTGGTCAAATTTGTTAATTATTACTATTAATAAAAGAATGTTAAGAAATGAATTAACTATTTAAATTTAAGGCGGGAAAGCAAATCAAAGTATGCTTCATTACATGATATGTGGCAAAAAAAACATTCATTTATTATATAAAATAGATTTACAAAATTCATTTATTAATCTAACTTAAGTCAAATCATTAGTTTCTAACAGACTTAGCAATGCTGATTATGACATAAATATTACTATTGTTTGGTGGCTAATTCTATCTTTGAGTTGTTGACGGTAATTTTGAATATTAACTAGACAAGACTAGTATTGTTTTTAATACAAAAATACACAAGGAGACACGAACGGACACAAATCAAAAGGTAAACAAAAAAAATCAACTTACAATTTAAATAACAAGAAGTCGCCAGACGCTAGTCGGGCGGTTAGGTACCGCTTAGAGATTAATCGAGATTAATCGGGATTAATTGGCGCTAGGCGGATTTGAATTTTTATATGTAATTTTACAAATATATATTATATATACACACACACACACACATCCATATCAATAATTTAATATAATACTTCAAATAATTTAAAAAATAAACTTAAACATATTAAGTCAGGTACTTCAAAGTTCAAACTTATATATCGAGGTTAAAATTTAGAGAAGAATTTCGATGTTTTAGAGACATATTAAGGATTTTAGATTGAGAAATGTCTAAATAATCATGAAGTTGATCCCGTTTTACCATAAAAAAGTCAAAAAAAGACAAAAATGTCAATAAAATAAAAAATAAAAAATCTGACTAGGCTGCCTAGGCCGACTAGGCTCCGTCTAAGCCGCCTAGGCCCCGACTAGGCCGCCTAGCACCTAGGCACCGCCTAGGCCAAAATTGACACAGTACGTAGAGGGCCGGCTAGCGGCCACCTAGGCCGATTTTTACAACATTGATTTAAATACTAAATAAACGAATGGCCGATTGGTAAAATATAAAATCTAATTGCTTCCAAAATCTAAAGGAGTCGTTGAGTGTATAACCGGTTCTAATATCTGAAAATCAGTTTGGTTCAAGATTAATATTATTAGTAAATAAATTGTCATGAACAAATGGTTAGTTTTAATTAAATAGTCTTTTTATCCTAAAAAGTTTAAGAAAGATTCTTGACCATTAGATCATGAGATAAGATTTGAGAGAAAATTTCAAAATTTTGGAGGAAAAAGTTGTTGGCGTGTAACATAGCGATGACTACTTTCCAATCATCTTTTTAAACGTTCATAACTTTTACATACGATATTATATTTTATAAAAAATAAAAATCATAAAAATGAGTATATTATTGTTATAAAAATGAAAAATTTTCAGTTTATTTTGTCTAAAACGCTTATGTATAATCATCTATTTTGTGTTTTTCTAACTAGTAAATGTGTCTTTTTAAAAATCATTTTGTCATTCATACTCAACATTGTGTCATCTTTTCCTGACATTATGTATTCTGCGACATCATTGTGTCTTGAATTGTTCAGGAAAACACAATATTGGGCATGAAAGACAAAAGATAGAATGATGTATACAAAAGACACAATAACTTGTAATGAACTTCATGATTATTTTGATTTTTTTATTTTTAACAATATTGTATTTTGTACAAAAGACACAATAACTTGTACAAAAGACACAATGACCTGTACAAGATGAATTATTAAAAACCAAGTTTTTTGTATAGCAACACTATACTGATTTTGAAAATAAAAAAATGATCGTTTTTATGTTATATATATTTTTTTTTCAAAAAATATTGTTGTATGTAAAAGTTATGAACATTTAAAGAAAGTGGGTTAGCTTGATAAAAAATCAATAAAACTGATTATTACTAAAATACCCGGCCTTCAACAACTTGATTTAATCATAACTATTAATATATAAACAACTAGGTTATATCCCGTGTATAACACGGGTGGTGACATAGGGTTAGGAAAAACATGTAATTTATCTTATAATATAAAATATATTATTTGAAAGATTGTTATGTATCATATAAAAAACATGATAAACATTAAATAAATTACAAAAATAAGTTGAAGGTTCAAGTCTTATAATAAAAGAAATTGGAAAAGTTGTTGTTAAAAAAATTGAATGCAAGGAACATGCTAAGAAAAAATAAAAAATCAAAGATGGGTTTTTTTCCGAAAAAAAAATGAAAATAAAATGAAGCTCATGAAAATATGTAATATTGTCATTTGTTAAAAAAAATAGGGTGAGGCTGCCTCCTCATCATGATTTATGCAATAGAAAGAGATGATGACATGATAATACGTACAAGGAACATGCTAAGGTTTAAAAAGAAAAAAAAACACACCAATAATAAGTTCATAAATTTGATTACGAATAGAAAATGCTATATATTACAAGTTACAACATACTCATAAGTTGAGGATATCACGTACATGCTTTATTTTCATACATTTTGAAATTCAACTTTCTATCGGAAAATTATCTCAATGAGATAAAAGATAATTTTCTTGTGTCCCAATCTTAAACCAAAAGAGATCCATTCACGATTGTGTGGTATTACCTGGAATAATTACTCTTTTATTTACCTTATCAAGATGAACTGAACGGTCAGATATGACAAAACAATAGAACGGTCGAAAAAAGTAATAAAAAAACACTACAATTTTTAACCATAGAAGAGTTGCACAACATGTGTGAGAGAAAGGGATAGGGGGATGGATAGGATACCTGAAACGCAACAAAATCACATTTGCCCAACTTCTCATGTCAATAGGCTGCTAAGGCATAATGTACACTCCCACAAACAGGATCCTAAAAAATATGAAACTTGAAGGTCAAACAATTCTACCAACACTAACAACATTCTAACAAATGAATTCTAAATTAGCACTTTCAATGATGTCTATTAGCTGATATAAATGTTTCCAAAATAGCACAAGAACAATACTCAACGTATTTATAATTAGAGTTCGTCCATTATCCAACACTTTCTAGGATTAAGAATTCATTTGACTTTGATTTGACACACTTTCATTTCTTGCATGATAAAAAAAATGAAAATTTTATATCATTACCTCATCTATTCCTAGTTTTGGGCAAAAGAAACGACTATTGAAATCAAACCTGAGCTAGTAGGTGTATATGTTGTAATCACAATCCCTCTGCCAAGGGATTCTTTGATTTTACTAAACTATGGCTTGAATTGTGTAACATCTTTTGCATATAAAAGCACCACCTGTATGAAAGAAGAAAGAAAAATATAACTTTATGAAACTTCAATCACAATTTTTTTACAATTGTAAATATGCAAATGCATGAGTAATGTTAATACATACATAGATATCATCAAGTGTGTTCTTCTTTACATCAGTTTCCACTCTTAACCTCCACAGTTTCCACAACTTTTTGCCTTGCATCTGTCACTACCTGGATTATTTTCAATAAAATGATTATGGAAAATACTTTAAAATCAGTTCTAAGAAGGCTTGCATATAGAAGATTTACTATCACAAATAACTTACTAAATTGAAATAGTAGAACATAAAATTCAAGATAAAGAAACTGAACGAAGAAGCAGTATTTTGTGATAGCATTAATCATCAACTCATTATGTGATTTGTCTTAAAAGTTTTAAACAATAAATTAACCTTTGTTTGATCAGATGCAGGAGTCAGCATCGTCCGTGAGTTTTCTACGCTTCTGAAAGTTAGCTTGTATGAGAAATTCTCTCCCATTCTGAAAAAGAAATGGAAAGTAATGATTAAATGATAAGCATAACCTTCATGGATGCCATATGACGACATAGTAGAAACAGTCGTTTCAACCACCTAGAAGTTTCACACCTTTGTGCTTGTTTTCGTTTGTACCAATTTATGACTACTTTTAGCATAAAAGGTTTGTTAATCTAACAGGGAAAAATTGCAGAAACAGATTTCTAAGCAATGTTACGTATGATTGTGAACTTGATACAATAAATATATAATAAAACAAAGATCTAAACGAAGTATAGCTCGCCAAATGAATCAACTTAGTCCAACTATGTTCTCCGAAAAAGAAGTCAACCCATTCTCCATGTGTCTCGCACTCTCGCTTGCAATCTTACTCCTTATAGTGTAGTCACAAAGACAGGCTCAGCATTTGTATTTTCTATACATCTATACAGTTACATTCTAGTGTATTTAATTTTTGTCAGCTTAAATTCAACTCTATATTCTATAATCATGGGCATAGCATGTGACATGCCTCATCATAACTGTCAATGACTTATTTTCCAATTCTAATGGAAATTTTAGTCTCATAATACTCCAGCAGCTTGCCATATCAACCACATTCTTCTTGTCCAATCAGTAACATCCTCATCAATTTTTCTATCTTTCTTTTAGAATGATCACAAAATTGACAATAAGTTTTGTTGCAGTGACATATCTAAGTTCCATGAAAAAGGAATTAAACAGTCAACAATTATATAGTGGAATTTTCAAGGTGTTGGCTTTTGTAAAATAATATTGGCAAGAGTTCAAAAAATATGCAAATGCATGAGTAATGTTAATACATACATAGATATCATCAAGTGTGTTCTTCTTTACATCAGCAACAGAAACACCATTAAGTATTTTCAAAACTGCATAAACCTAAAAATCATTGTAATTAGAAACATGCACAATAGGGAAATCCAACTCTTTGTATAAGCTAATATGTGATTCAACATTTGATGAGCCATTGATCTTGTTATCTGAAATATTTTGGCAGTCAAAATTCCAAAAGGGTTGAAAATTCAATTGTGTTAGAATTCACTTATCCATATTAAAAAAGAAAGTGGGAAGCTACTAAGGTTGCATGACTACAAAGTTCCACCTATCAGCAAAATACAACAAATTAATTATGTGAATTCAAACTGGCTCCATAATCAACCATAGTAGTCACAAGCAACAAAAGGTGAGGAGCATCAAAACAATCTTAAATGCAGCAAGGCAACAGGAACAATAAACTGGTAAAAATTGGCCTGAACTGGTAAGAAAGTGACTTAAACCGGTCATAAACCATTAAAAATGGTCAAAAATTCATCAAGCCTGGACAGTGGACACCGTCTCACTCTTTGCTGGTCTCATTTGTGCCTGTATTGTCTTAAGCATGCATTTTCAAAACTCATCAAGCCTAAGCCACTGGCTAAGTGTAACATATTGATAAATAAAATTAGGGTTTATAAAAATGCAGGGATTACAAAAGGGGATATGAGAAAAAATCGTAATGTATGGAATTAGGGTTTTTAATTTCATATTATTGCGAAGAAGAAGAACATGAAAATAAAACTGAATTAGGGTATAAAAATGAATTAACACAAATGTCGATTACATATATCATCATTAGAAGCACAAAATTATTCATGGATGGTCGAAACTAACCTATCATGTCGATTACAGAGGCCTCCGATCAATGGTGATACCGATAACAACATCGGTGGGTTGTACAACCGATGGAAGCTTTAAATCTGGTGTAGAACACGGCTGATGATGAATATTTGTGCCGATGGAATGTGAAAACCGTTTAATGGTGATGCTAGTGATGAAGAAGGCCATTAATGGAAGCTGAGAGACGATGGGAGAACATATTTAGGGTTTTGTTTTGGGAGAGAGAAAGGTGAACAATCTGGGATTCTGGGTTATAAAATGTTTTTATACCTCAGGTTAACAAATACGACCTTTAACCCATTTGACCCGCGTGTAAAATGAGCGGGAATTTGAGGCTAAAACCAGCCTCAAAGAGTGACACGTGGATAACCAAAACTTTGTTTTATTACAATACATAGATATATATTTAGTTTAACATAAATCTATGAACACAAACAAACGTTTATAAATGTACCTAAATAAACAAAACTAAACGTAAATAGATAAACAAACATAAACATATGTAAATAAACAACAAAGAAATGTGTTTATAGACATTGTTTTAACTAAGTGAATAAAAAATTTGCTCATGTTTATTGTAAATTAAAAAAAATAATAAAAAAGCAAACCTAACATCGGATAACTCACGGACATTTAACTTCATATTGGGTTTGTATACAGACCGTTCAAGATATGGCATATATTCGAAGGAAAAGCAAAGATGCATAGTGGGGTACGCGTCTTTAGAACAAAAGTAACACCTGCAATGGTATGATAATTTTTCTTTTTTTAACCGCGATGGTCTCAATCGTGTGAACTCACTGTTTCTAGGCCATGTCATCAAGGTCTAGTTACCTGGACCTCCATGAACCCACACAGCCACCTCAGGAGAAACCTCACAGGAAAACCCCCGACAACATGGGCGGATTCATGTGATGTTTAGGAGGAGGGGGGGGGGGGGGGGGCGCCCCCACTCAACACTCTCCAACTCCTAATTAACTAGTTGATTTTGATTGAAAATAAACCCAAAAACTAATATGCCCCTTTCAGCTTCTTTTTAAGGCCCCCAAAACAATTTTTGAACCCAATTGAAAGCCCCACATAGATAATATATATGCCATTTTTAGTCTCGGTTCACATTCTATCGATAATAACAACCATTCATATTTCGATTATTCCTCATCTACCATCTTATTCCTTAAGATACCATGAAAATCATGTACCAAATTTGAATGTTTGAATATTAGGTCGATTTTACTATGCTAAAAGTTTAATTTTTTGAGTAAAATTGAAGGTTTAAATGTTATAAATATTACAGCAAATCATAATTTGAAGGTTTCAATGTTTGAGTTTCACTATATAAATTTAATTGCTTATAATGGTTTGTTTGTTTTTTGGATTTTTCCTATATCAATACTCTTTATTGATTGTTATTAAAAGGCTTCACAAATCTAGTTTTCAACAACTTTGGCTGTTTATTTTAGTTGAGTAGGCCTTTGATCGTCGATTTGGTTCGAGTGAAACATGTCTTTAAAGGTTTATCTATCTACTTTGTACTTCATTCAATAGAGCTGTTTCAAAAATACAATATACTTATCAACATTTCTATTACTATATGTCGTAAGTTTTCTATGTTTTATCTGACTCGACCTATCTTTTCCACTCCTATTTTTGCCCCCACTCACGTAAATTCCTGAATCCGCCACTCCCATTTAGAAGGATTTCGGGGTACTGCTGAGGCACTGCCTCGTTCGTCAATGGAATGATAATTAATGTATGTTTTATGTATGTGAAATTAAATGTGAATATCCCTTTTATTTTATTGAATTATAATGGGAATCAAGAGATAATACATTGTTTAGTCTCTCTCTCTATATATATATATTCTCTAATTAGAGTGAATTGAAAGAGAATTAGCACAACTATTATTTGGAGAGGCTTGTATTGCCAATAATTTTTGAGCTTATCATGGTATGGAAATCATATATTATGTTTTAATCATTGTCATAAAATTTGAAAATGATATATTTCAATATTATAGGATCAAAGTATACTCTTGGGACCATGGGGAGGAAATGGTGGAGATGAATGGGATGATGGTGTGCATAGTGGAGTTAAAGAAATAACTCTTGTATATGGTAGTTGCATCCACTCAATCCAGCTAACATATGATAATAATGGTAAACATTTTTTGGCTGAAAAACATGGCCACATTGGTGGAACCAAATCTGCTCAGGTATATTTATAATATATTCACTAAATCTTCATGTACGTTTATTTATGTTTGAATAATGATTTAAAATAATTTTTATGGATTAATTTCAGATTAAGCTGCAATTTCCAGATGAGATCTTGATAAGTGTTAGCGGACACTATTGTCCTATAGTCTATGGAGGCAGCCCTGTGATACGATCACTCACTTTCAAGACCAACAAAAGGACATTTGGGCCATTTGGGGTTGAAGAAGGGACACCCTTCAATTTCATGACAAATGGAGGTCATATTGTAGGGTTTGCTGGAAAAAGTGGATGGTTTCTTGATTCACTCAAGTTCTACTTGTCAAGTCGTAAACCAAGATTCCTCAAAAGATTTCAGAGGTTATTTAAAGGATTTTACCCTCTTGGTAATAAAGATGGTGAACATAACATGACCAGAAGCTCAATTGGTTATGGGTGGGCCATATGATCAGTATACATGTAGTATGATTTAGAAAAATTATCTATTGATTCTAAATAATACTAAATAATAGAATCTCTTGTAATTCATTACAATTTAGAATTTCATCTTATATTTGATTGTTGTCGAACCAAAATGAATGGATTCAAAAAATATGTTTAAACAAAAGAATACTTTTACTTAGACGACTAAGTACCAATGAGGCATTGCCTCAATGGTACCTCAGGATTCTTTCAAATGAGAGGTCTTGGGTTCAAAACCCTAGGGATGAGGAGGGTCGGGGGTTTTCCCAGTAGGGTTTCCTCCTAGGGTGGTTGTGGTGGCTCATGAGAAGTTCAGGTAACTAGACCTTGGTGACATGACCTTGAAACAGTGGGCTCACACGATTAAGGCCTTCGCCGTTCAAAAAAAAAAATTAGGGGTGAGCAAAAAACCGAAAAAACCGAACCGGAACCGAATTAACCGAAAAAACCGAACCGAATGAATAACCGGAAAAACCGAACCGAAAAAAACCGAAACCGAATTTTTCGGTTCGGTTTCGGTTTTTCATATTATAAAAACCGAAAAAACCGAACCGGACCGATTTTAAATCTTTTCTATAAATTAATATATATATATATATATTTATATATGTTGATATTTTTATACTTATTTAATGGGAAAACACACTAAAAGTCTAAAGTTGGAGATGATAAAGATTTAGATTAGATGAAATCTACCATTTCAAAAGGTAAAGATCAGAATTATTGCTTATTTAGTTATTTACTTTATATTTTTTTAAATGTAAGAACATGATGATAATTATTTAGTTTTATTTTAATTAGTTGGTGTTTGATCAATTAATTTATTAATTATTAATTGTTAAACAAGTTTGCATTTTCAATGTTGGGCGTAAGAGAGAACAAAAAAAACAAAAAAAGAAAAACTAAAAAAAAAACGAAAACCGAACCGAAACCGACAAAAAAAAACGAAAACCGAAAACCGAACTGTTTGTAATAACTAAAAACCGACTATGTCAGTTTCGGTTTTAGCCAAGAACCAAACCGAACCGAACCGTGCAAACCCATAAAAAAAATAGACGACTATGTAAAATGAGTGATTTAAAAAAATGTTGATTATGAAAAAATAAGCAATTCTATAAAAGTAGAAGCATAATATTTTTAAAAATAAAATTATAAAAAATCAAATAGTTCTCATGTTTATAAAAACAAGTGTTTGTAAAGAAACATTAAAAAATGAATGGTTATTAAAAAACATTTTATAAAACGATCGGTTTTAAAAAGAGCGTAAAAAACTTTATGATCTAAAAAGATCTTTTAAAAAATCATACAATCAAAAATGACATTTAAAAAAAAGAAAAAAAATAAAAAGACTTAAAAATGAAAATTAAAAAAACCAAACGTTTATAGAATTAAAGATCATTTGTATAAATCGAGAGACCAAAGGACATTTGCCCCAATATTATTAAAATATGTTAAGCTAGTGTTCATCTTTAATATAGTTTAGTGGTTCAAGTCTCAAAGGTGAAAAAAAAAAGTGAAAAAAGTTGTTTATGAAAAATAAAAAGAATAAATCGAGAGATGTTTAATTAGAAAGCTAGGGAACGGTAGTCATCCCACAAATTAACGAGTAGTCGTCTTTTATGTAACAAAAACCTGTGTAGGGACAGAATAGGAATCAAATATAGAATCATGCATGTTTTATGTATGCATATCAATATCAAATAAACACGTTTTTAGAAGAAATTAAAATGCATGTATGCAGAATATCAAATATATAAACATGTTTTTAGAAGAAAATAAAGTCTAAATATTATGCCTATTTTACTCTATCGATCATTCGATCACCATTTGTTTGCTCTTTTAATTTTATTAAGGCATATTACTTTAATTGTTTGCAACATATTATATTATATCTTCGCTTGCAGTGTATCTTTCTAGCGATTGGTTATCGTATATATGGTGTGAAAATACATAATCTATGGCTTATTCAATGAACTTGTTTCAATCGCTTAGTAACCGTCTTTTTATGAATTTTGATAATAATCAAACTCAAATCAAATATATAGCTTCTAATAAACTTATTAATCCTGATTAACTGTGACATAAATACTACTATTGATTGGTGGCTAATTGGACCTTTGGATTGTTGATAATATTTTTTTAACACTTTAATTTTTTAAATAAGATTTTAAAGAGTGCAAAAAGACTCTACTATTGCATAGATGAAATGACAAAGCGTGGAGACTTTAGGCCTTTTGCATCGACAGTAGTGTGTTCGTACCTAGCCAACGTCGACATCTTTTTTGTTATATATTTTAGTGTAATTAGATGTAAAGGAATATTAAAGAGTTAGTTGGAGAAGTGCACACTCGTTTAATATTTCTGAGCTCCTGATCAAGCACGGGGGTCAAGGGGGTCGCGCCTCTTTGCGGGGTCCTAGGACAGCGCCCCTAGCGGGGTCCAATGGCCGGGCAGAGCCCTTGTTGGCGGCCTCGTGACTTGACCCGCGATTTCACCTGCCAAAACCAACCGTCAATAACTAACTTGTGGTTGGTTGGTGATGAATATAGAAACGAATTCGTAGGCTTTTCCTGAACACTCGAAATTGATATCTTCGATTTCTCTCTATTGGATTATCCCAAAAATCAAATTTCTTGATTTCGAAAGGGAAGAAATATTGATTTCGAATAGTGATTCATACACGATCCGATAGAATTCCAATTGATTTACACGAATTTCTCCAACACTTTTTTTTTCTTTCTCACACACATATTTAAGTAACAACCTTTTTTTTTTCTTACGCACATATATTTAAGTAACAATACTAATTAAATAATGATATTTACAAAACATTAAATTAAATAATTAAATAACGATGCTAATTACAAAAATAATAACTATATGTTTGTTTAGTTTATGTTCGCATTTGTTTACTTTAAATCCACATTTGTTTACTTTATGTTCGTATATCTTAACGGTAGATTTTATGATCATGAGCGTCTTTTTTGTTGGTTTAATTATATGATTTTGAACATTGTCATCTTATATTTGGATTCATATTCTTTACGGTTGATATATGCTTTTAAGACAACTCAATTTATTATTTCAGGATGGATTAATGTCTTTGCGACCGGTTTTTTCGTCTACATATTAAGATTCATGATGTTGTAACCGTTGTGATTAAATTCTCATATTGGTAGAATGGATTTTTAACATTATGTACGTGTTTATGTTTGGGTTTATAGTCCTTGTGATTGACACTAGCTTTCGAGACGGTTCGACTTATTGTTTTAGGATGAATTAACAGCCTTCTTTTTTTGTCTGCATTTGATCTCATGATCTCGTCACAATTATCGTAATCGAATACCTATATCGACAAAGTAGTAGGACTCAATATTCTTTTTGGTATAATTTTAATTTGATAGATATCGTTTTTATGTTTAATACGAGATTTCTGCCGCAATGTACGGGGTAATCCCTTAGTTACAATATAAATAATAAGCAACATTCTAAAACTAAACAACACTATATTGATTAAACTCAAAACAAATGGTTGGTAAAATATAAAAATCTAACTGGTCCTAAAATTTTAATGGGTTATTGGGTTGATAAACGGTTTTAAAATCTGAAAATCACTTTGGTTCAAGATTAGTATTAGTAGTAAATTAAGTGAATTGCTATTAACCTAAACAAACGGATATATATATATATATATATATATATATATATATATATATATATAATCATAACTAAATAAACAAAAATAAACTTACGTAAACATATTAGGTTTGTAAACAGAACATTCAAGATATGTAATATATTCAATGGAAAAGCAAAGATGCATAATGAGGGGTCTATATGAAATTAGCATCGTCCTTTTTTCCACAACTATTTATAATTCTTGTTCAACGTATGCATGCATAAATATTTTTTTTTTGAACGGTGAAGATCTCAATCGTGTGAAGCCACTGTTTCCAGGTCATATTACCAAGGTCTAGTTACATGGACATCCCATGAGCCACCACCACAACCACCACAGGTTGAAACCCCACTGGGAAAACCCCTGACCCTCTCAAAACCCTATTTTTCTATTTTGCTGTGGAAGGGTTTTGAACCCAAGACATCCCATTTGAAAGAATCCTGGGATATCATTGAGGCAATGCCTCATTGGTGCATGCATAAAAGTAACAAGTGGAATGAAATGGAATGGAATGAAATCAATGCATTTTTATGTATGTGAAACGTGAATATCCTCTTTATTTTAATGAAATTAAAATGGGAATAAAGAGATGTGGTACTTTGTTTTCTACATCTATATATATGTGTGTAAGTAATCTTCAATTAGTGTGCAAGAGCATATACATAATTATAACTACTTTCTTTGAAGAGGCCTGTCTTTCTAATTATTGTTGAGATCATCATGGTATGGAAATCATATATTATGTTTTAATCATTGTCATAAAATTTGAAAATGATATATATTTTTATATTATAGGATCAAAGTATATTGTTGGGTCCATGGGAAGGAAATGAATTATTTTTAGCCACAAGTTTAAAGGGTTTAAAGAGTATAATGGCCAAACTTTCCCTAATTTAAAAGAAAATTGTTTTTATACCACTTAAATAATGTGGCTATAAATATGCTACTTTTAGTTCTTTACGGCTAGTTGGTTTTATTACAATAAATCCGTACATACACAAAAGTCATAAAATCTCCTGTACTTTAGTTTATATTTGAATAATAATTTAAATAATTCTTATGGGTTAATTTCAGATTAAACTCTATTTTCAGATGAGAACTTGATAAGTGTTAGTGGGCACTATTTTCCTGTAGTCCATGAAGGTAGTGTTGGGATTCGTACGTGGATTTTAAAATTTTTAAATCATTAAATGCAGCGGAAACATTAACCGTACGAACCAATCCGGTCAAACCCAGATTGCCCACCAGGAGTCCAGATGCAAACCAAAAAGAATAAACAAACAATAGGGTGTTTAGTGATTATACCTTTCGAGAATAAACAGCTAACATACACGAAGCACCACGATATCAACGAACCCAGTCGCTAGATCTGGTTACACAATCTGATCTTTGACAGTCGAATCTGATTCACTTCAAAGATCTCAACACCGTTCGAAATCTGACTTCACGTAATCCAAAATTGGCTACAACGAAGATACCCACGATGATGGAGGGCGTTGACTTGTCTGTTAATTTTCGTAGATCAAAAAATCCAATTTGATGGAATCCACCGAAACATACATATATAGATGATGTTTACGTTTTTTCCCTTTTGGATATAGATCAACATATAAGATTTTATATTTAAAAAAAAACTCTTTTATTTAAAATTTAAATCTTTCAAATTTAGATAACAAGATTTAATTATATAAATATTAATCCAATTAATATTTAAATAATAATAAACGTAATATATATAATTATCAACTAATTGATAATTACAAATATTGTCCTTTCAAATATCAACTCTTTGATATTACCCTCTAATAATTATTAGTTGTGATTGTGTCAATTTAATTAACTTTTAATTAAATCTAGTTGTTCGTTGCTCGTAGTGCAACCCTTGCGGATCTTATCTTAATAGTAGTACGAACTGATGTCGTTACTTGGGCATACAAATCCAACAGACTCCCACTTGCACACGTTTAGACCATTCAGTAAGTACAGACAGTGGTGGACGTCTAGCTACATCTCACTGTCCCATCAAGAGACGACGCTGTTTAGCCGTCTACTATTCACAAATAACTTAAGTAACATTCCTTAACTATTTGTAATAGTAATGGACATGAAATCAGT